>JAVXUO010002536.1:0-443636 GCA_033065855.1 Escallonia rubra
GGGACTTTAAGATAGTAAAGTGTTGTCTCAAAAAGCGTTTTTTCTTGTAGTGGTTTTTGTTTTTTTTTTTAATTTATTTTTTTGTGTGGATTATTTCAAGGTTTGTCTTTTTTTCACTGATTGAAAGATTGTCGCCAATAGACTGATATTTACGGTTTTTCATATTGCATAGTTTAGATGCCATTTCAAACTTTTTACTGGGTAGTAGGTACCTAATATACTACATATTCCACAAGGTTAAGTCAGCAAATAGAACAATGGCGGGAAACATCTGAGCAATGACATTACCAAACCATAGACCAAGATATTTTGAAGTCTATATTTCGGATAATGTTTATTAATCACCTTTTAGGAATGCCTAATGAATGATGAATATAATTAGAAGTCATAATAGACATAGAATAATTGGTAACCCCAAACAAACAAGAGATCATGTCTCAAAAAAATTTGGTCGCAACCGAGGTTGTAATTTGTGACGAGTTAGTGGTCGTTATTATGATTAGCGCTATTTTAATTCGTGAACGCTAAGACATGTGTAAAAAAGTCAAAATTAATATTTTTACAACCATTCAATGCGGCTACAGAGTATATTAAAATCTTGATCTGGGCTCCAAGTTATTTTCCAACTCTTAATATTGCCAAAAGCTGACTAGTAGAGTCAAAGGAGCATCTTCTAAGCATGCGCTGGACACTGTAATAATTGAGTAATGAGGCCATCCTATTATTAATTTATAAGATTCTTTATTTAAGACGAAGGATAATAGTAGAAAAAAATGTGAGTTTAATCCCAAAAAAGGTTGGTATATGATACTGTCCTTTACAATAATGTCAAAACGTGTATCAAACACCACTAGTTACCTACACCGAGTTAAGGTTAGCCTCACCGTAATAATTGAACAAAAAGGACTCGATCCATGGTCTTTCACGAGACGAGCAAACCTTTCGCCCGCTCGTTGACGGCTTCCACGATAGTAGAGAGAAAACTAAAACTTAGGATATAGTGGCCTTAAGATAAGAAGAAAATGCAAATTCATTGGCAAAAATTTTAAAATCCTGAACCAATTGTTTGAAAGCTGCATGCCAAAAGAAACCACGTGCATTTATCCTTATTCATGGAGATGATTTTGGACCAGTGCTGGTTCCCAAAACTTCCTCAATCTTTCTTCTTTTCTTAATTTTCTGACCTTCAATCATAAGGTCGTTGGCTATTTTAATGTTCTGAAGATAGTCAGTGTCGCCTCATATTCTCAAATATAATTGCTTGACCCCATATTATCTCAAACATTATGAATCTCAGGTTGGGGGTTGGTTTGATTATTTTTTTTCTATTTTTTTTGTGTTAACGGGGGTTGGTTTGATTATTTTTTTTTTCTATTTTTTGTGTTAAAGGGGGTTGGTTTGATTATTTTTGTCCTTTTTCATTTTTGGCTTAAAGGGGGTTGGTTTGTTTTGTTTTGTTTTTTTCATTTAATGGTGGGTCCATAATTGGTTGAATGTTATTTTGAAAGAGTTTTAGGTGGAGTTATAGGACTTGTAAAATTAGAATGACCATAACAAGACCCAAGAAACGCTAGTATTCCATAACGGCCTATATATGCTACCTTCTCGATTCGTGCTCATGATTAAGATCGAGAAGAGTTTCTTGATATTGCTCCAGTTATGAGTTACTGTAACGTTATCTCTACTGAGGCATGTATCCGGAACTAAATATTACTGTATTAACGAATAAAATGTTTCGATATCGTTATTCTTCCTAAATTTTGAAACAAAATTTTGATTCTTGGATTGACGAAGTAACTAGATCTATCGCATGCAGCTGCTGTAAGGAATTGGCCTGCCTGCCATTTTGATTCTTCGATTTCGGGGCCATCATGATCAGCAGTCAAGAAACTGAAAGTACATCTGGAAAACTGAAGAGCATGGAAAGACAACAATGTGAGAGTGTTTGGTGAGTTCCATGGCGGAAATTGGACCACCAACCACTTGCGTGGAATGTCCCTGCAGCCGCTGCAGGGAATGGTTGGCAGAGATTTGAAAGTGTGGATGGATCATGATTCATGCACACACTTATTTTGGGCCAGCTACCACCGATTGAAACTTAGGCAAAGATACTAGTGGATGACTCGGAACAGAGTGACCCACAACGAGTCTCCTGTTTAGAGCATTTTACATGTTTCGTCCTGGATTATCCGTGACAGCGCAAGTGAGAGCGAGTAAAATGGATATCTCGATACGTCTCCTCACATGAGGCTAGCCCAACACTTGAATCAATCAAACTGAACGGCGGTCCAGGACAGTGGATCTAATTTATGAATTGTTTGTTGGGTCTGAATTGATCCGTTCTCCGCTCTGATATCATGTGAAATTATTCAATTCAAACTCAATTCACAATGTGAGGAGAGGCTCACGAGACTTATTATATATCGAAGTACTATGTATTATATTCCGGATGACTGGAATTTATATCTCAACATACTGTAACAATCCAGTCTACGACCCAACCGCAGGTCAATCAAACATAACTCAGGTCCTTCCTCTCTAGCTGATGCAGGACAGAGCCATCTCTTCCTTTGTTGCTCCAACCATTTTTCTTGATGTGGAATATACTCGGACTTGCCTTTAATTCTCTCATCCACTATACACCTCAGCCGAAATTTTCAAGAGTCGATTCTGATACTATTTATAACGACTCGATCTACAACTCATTACTTACAATGACTCCTTTAAAAGGATTAGCCAAATTCGATATCTTTAAGATCATAAACTTAGTCTTATAAGGGCAATCATGTGCTATTTACATCCGACAAGGAATATCGCACTTAACACCAACCTCGTGACATTTTAAGTGCTTTTTGTCTTGATATGACAATGTTTTCTTCTTTTGCCCCTCCAGAGGCAAAGAACATTCAATTTACAGCCTGAAAGCATAAACAATTGAAGATTATTTTTGAAATTCAGAATTAGATTCCATTTGAGGATGAAGTGGGACATGTACGGCCAATTTAGAAAAATGCATTCAAATTGACCAATTTCACGCTTGCAGCTGAAAATACACCAACCTAACACGTCTTGCATAAAGACTTTGACCCTATTTGTTGTAACTTATTTTGAACAGTTTATAACTTAAGAAAAACTTGAAATGTGTGTTTATTTGCAGCTCTTTGAGCCAAAAGTTACAAGCGGGTTACATAAAAAAATAAGTTAGAATACTTTTTCGACTTATGAGTTTTAATTCTCAGAATGCCCCTCATTCGTTACAGCTTTCACGTGTTTCTCTCTCTCTAGCTTTATAATACTTTCCCAACTCATCTCATGTCCATGTCAGATTTAGATTATTCAACTTGCGTTCAACTCAAAATTTAATTTATTTCATTAAGAATCTCTTAGTGATGTTATTTTACCTAAATAACTACAAATAAAAGCTTATTGTATATCTTTCTCATTTGAACTTTTTTAACAAATCTAATTATGTAAGATGAAACAAACAATGCATACCAACTTATGTATCAATCCACTTAAACTTATTTAGTCAATAAATTGCTTATAAAAAAGCAAAAGCTTTAACACCCCCGATTTTTTTTCCAGGATATTTGTGTAAATACGAATTAGAATATATGGTGACTTTGGATTAAATAGTGGGCCTAAAAATCAATTTATCCTTGATCCTTACGCTAAATATTTCTTTGTATTTTTTATTATTGATTTTGATTCGTGATCTATTTTTTGTAAATCTTTGTAGCACATTCAAGAGTCCGTAACTTTTTCATTCCTTGTCCAATTTTAGTGTTTTTACACTTTTTGAAAACCCCAAACAGTGCACTACAACTTTGTAGTTTTGTGTTTTCCAAACTTCCAAGTGGTCAATATTCAAAAATAGACCTGAACATTGTTATGCTTATATTTCTGTCAATTCAGGTCAGCAGACTTCGATTTATTGTATCTTATTTGTTTCTCATTGGTTTTTTATGATCCTAAACATTATGAAATCCTTGAAAAATATTCTTCAACTTTATAATTTAAGGGTTTTTAAGAATCCATTTGGTTCTCGGTCAAAATTGAGTTCAAAAGGTATTTATCAGTGCAGACTTTTCTATTTTTGACATTATAAATCAGCCCACTTCGATTTATTTTATCTCCTTCATTCTCATTGGTTTTTTATGATTCTAGACAATCTGAAAACCTCAAATAGTCCTCTTAAACTTCTTAATTTTTTGTTTTATCCGAATCTATCTATTTTCTGATCAAAATTCAGTTTGAAAGTTATTCATTGGTGCAAAAGTTGTTGTTCGACACTACAAATCAACTTACTTTGACTTGCTCCATTTTATTCGTTTCTTATTAGTTTTTGACGATCTTAGACATGGCGAAAACAGTAACAAGTCCTCTTCAACTTTTAGGCTTTGAGTTTTCTTAGAATTTGTTGATTTCATTGTTGAAGTTAGCCCTCGAATAAAACTATTCTACGTAGAATCGTGTGAACGAGAATGACTTTGTCGGCTTCAAACTCTTTGTGTTTATTAAGTTGATTTGGTATATGTTTTTATAATCTGGCGAACCATGTCACAGTGTATGGGACTTATCTATTTCTGACTTACCCACGTGGATTAGAACATGAGCTAGCTCAGCGGGATGAGTTAGAGATCGCGATCTTAATTTCTGAACCTTGTCTCACGTGTCAGCGATGACACATGTGACACATTTCTGAATGGCTCGCGTGGTCTTCATCTTTATACTGATTGAACATTTGGATTTTGATATCTGATCTATTTGAAGACGTTTTCAAACTTATTTGAAGTATTATTGAATTCACTAGAGTCTTTTTGAAATATAAGATATCGTTCTCAGAACTTATGGAAACGTTTCGAACCTAATTTTGTATTGTTTTAAACACATCGAAACCTTTTGACCCACTGCAAATTCAGTTATATATGTTAATTCCTTACTTTGACATTGTATTATCCGCTGGTACGAGCTATATGACCTTGTTGCTAATCTGATTTCTGAATTGAAAATGAGTGCATTGGTTTTGGTATTCACCATGCACATTGATATCGTATTTTATCAACTTCAAGTACTATTATAGATATAGCGTGCTTTGTGCTCTGTGGATAGGTGTGTGTGATTATCTTTACTGGACTTTGTGCTCACCCCCTTACTTTCAATTTATCAGCTAGTGTTCAGAACTGTGCAAAGGATTATAAGGCATGGCTAAGTAAGAAGTTTTTTAGAGAAGGATTTTCCTTTTATATTTATTGTCGAATAGATTTGCTTTAGATTTTATTTTGGAGCTCCTTGTAAGAGTAATTGAGGTCAATGTAACTGTTTTAAGCAGGTGTGGCATTTATTGATGTTTCTTGGAGACTTATTCTTAGATGCTCTGAATACCCAATGGGAGACTTTTGGATATTTTGAAGTTTTCTACCTTTATTTATTTGAAATTAACGCTTCAAAAAATCGGGGTGTTACAAAAGCTGATGTGGACAACAAAAATTCGTGCTAGTCAAAAATCAAAAAGATTATTGATCGGTCAAATTTAACGGTATAAAAAAAGCAGGTTCTAGTACTGTAATTTGGAACAAGCCCATGTTAATAGTCGAAGAAATTAGGTCTAACCCATTGTTATGGTTTAATTATGTCAAATATCATAATCAAGTCAAATTTGATCAAGTATCATTTCAAGATTAAAGGGGAACATAAATCACTTAATTAGATAAAAGTCAAATTCCAAATTATGGGTTTTTCAAAATTGAGTCCATTGCAGAGGGCTCGGGGTAGATGAGAAAGATACACAGGGTCTCTTCTCTCACACTTTGTTACAGGCTTACAGCACACACTACTCTAGTACCCTTCTTCAATCGAGCACTTACAAGACACGAAGATCGATTTTTTCTTTATCTAAAATTAAGGAAAAATTCCTCTTCAATTTAGGCAATTCTACAAGTTAAGGATTGTCACACTTGTTTTGGATAAAGCCTTTAAGCCCTCGAGCAAGTACCGCTTCGACGATCTTTCAACCGTGAAGATCGAAAAAACCAAAGTTCACGTTCTAAGATCAAACTATTTCAAGCCCTTGGATCGTGACCGAATCGGTGATCAAACCAGATGAATTTATGTTTGTATTATGTAAAAGTCACAGAGTGGTATAACACTGTTACCTTAATTTTGATAAATTGAATTTTATACAATAATTCTTGTCTTGCAGTTTAGATACGAAATTTGTGTGTACAACTGCGATAAAAGGGTTTCACACTAGTCGAGAATTTTGTCGAAGCTATTATCGAGTAGTCTTCCCAAGTGATTTGCGTTATTCAGTACTGCATGTGTGGGTTCGCACTTAACTTTGTGTTTGATGGCGCTAAGAGACGCAAAAAAAAGCATGAAAGTAGACTTGTCTTGTGACATTGTAGCACAGATTTGGTTCATGTTGGAGGAATTGATGATCAAAAGGTCGGCTAAACTAAAGTATATAAGTGAATACTGGGTTCCTGCCAATGAAACAGAAACGATTTCCTACAGCTGTAACACTTGTCCAGGGAGCAAAAAGTGACATTTTTAAACGAGGGGGGCAAGAGAAAAGACAGCATCTAGTGTGGCTCCAAGGTTTCAATAATCACGTCGTCTTTTCAGTGCATAATAATGTTTTCGTCCTTAGCATATTTGAATTCCATCAATTTTACAATCCTTGATAAGAAAATCTTCGGTCCTGAACAGTTCATAAGACTAACCCAGCGATTAAAAAGGCACGAAGTAACTTATAAACTCAAATGTCATTCGTCAGAGTCGTTCACAGTTCCAGACAGTGGCGGAGGGAGTGGGGCGGCACAGCGGGCACTCTATGGCATGAAATTGTTTTTTTAACTATGAGTCTTATACTAATGATTTTGTTACTTTCGTGCTCTTTCGAAAAATTTATAGATTTCAAGAAATTTTTTCAAACCGTTGTTCTTTTTCAATTTACAAAAAAAAAAAAAAAAAAATTCTTACCAATTAACAATCAAGAAATTCTAACACTTCAATTTATTTTCACTTCTGTCGCTATAGATCTATAGTATTATGTCTACTCCTTTTATGAATACTTTATTGATTTTAATAGTAGAGTTCAAGTACAAAAAATAAAAAACACGAATTTAATTTCTCAAAATAAGATTGTAAGCTTCATCTTCATTATAGTCGTTTTTGAGTTGAACACGTTAAGATACTTATAAACTTTGGTGCCTACCTTATACAAGAGTTCCTGACTTCGTCACTGTTTCATGACGAAGATTTGTCACATGTTGATATTCAATTACAAGATGCATGTACCATGTTCATTTATGACGGGCGATTAGTCACGCCTGTGCCGTGAGTTCCGGACATCTCTCTCGCAAAACACATTAAAATCTTGGACGACGACATATCGATGGAACAAATTTTGTATTTCTAGACCATTTAGTCCTTGCACATACATATGAAACCAACCAAGTTGACCAACCACAAACAGCAAACACAAGTTTAATGGCATTGGCCCATAGAGGTGTCTAAGACCATGGGCCACATTGGCTATGCCCAATGGACTGCTATGATTTTGCTCAACATACGTTTTTGCGGCCACAAGTCAAATTTGGGTGTGAGGCTATTTACCTACTTAATTATGTAGGTGTATATGATAGTCGCAACAAGTGTGTATGGCAACAAAACTGTAGCTTTAGGTGGCCAATTGACATAAAAAGATGTGAAAAGCAAAAATCGGTGTTAGGTACCCTATATACTCGCTAAGGCGCAAAAGATGTGAAAAGCAAAAACTGGTGTTAGGTACACTATATACTCGCTAAGGCGCAAAAGATGTGAAAAGCAAAAACTGGTGTTAGGTTATACTTTCTATACTCGCTAAGGCGCGCGACTAGGCTGCATGCCTCTTGATATGGTCCCTAATTAAGTCTATTAAATTAATTAGTATGATACCTAAGCTAAGTACTTGGACGAGAGACCAGTGGGGAAATCGATATTGAAAATTGAAACCAATTTCCAAACAATGGGATACCCTATAGAATTTGAAGACCATTCGACGTAATTAAGTCTATTAAATTAATTGTGACGGACGATAAGCAAGTTGCCATGATTCGACGGTGACAATTGGTGGGGCCCAAGATTAGTTCTTTCTTGGAATAATTATGATTCTAGACAGAGACGTAAGATTTAAGAATGGACCAACAAACTACAGAATTAATGCCGTGGAGTTGAGATTTCAATAGGAGTAGATGATATGAACAACAAAATTATAACTTTTATGTGCCTCTCTTAGTCCCTCCTCCTATCGCATTAGCCCTCCCTCGTCCAACAGACCCAAAGGTCGGAACCAATGGTCATTTCACAGTGTTCAATCCCTATCTGTTCGCGATGGGATTTACCCATCACTGACTCGTTGAAAACGGGTACCTTTCTTTCGCTTACTTAATGGCAATAGTGATTCAGCCCAAACTTAAGACAGCCTCTACTATAGATGTTCTACGTATAAAAAAACCTTCCGGCACCATGCAATATTTACTCGCGTTGAGAATACTGTTATAACCTGCCAATCCAAGGTCTAAACTGATCTTCCTATTACTGTAAAACACAAAGGTATAAGCAAAAGAGTACCTATGGCTTCACTTGGTACATAAAAAACTACATAAAGTAGCACATGGAATTCCAAAAACTCTATTTTTCAGGAGGTTGAGAATGCAGTCCGAGGGGAGGTGCAGGAGGTCCATAGTTCTGAGGAACTCTCGCAGCTTTGTCCCGTCCCCTTGCCCTACCAAAAAGGTAGCATGCAATGGCCACAATCAGGATGAACAGAATCACTGGCAACGATACGAAGCAGACGTACCCCATTAATTATCGATCTCCGAAACCTTGATGTTTGCTCCGATCCTATCGTTGTTGATGAAAAAACGTTTAGCAGATGCTTAATGACATTGAATTGATTGGCAACAACACAAGAAAAACTCTAAATGAGGATATCTCAGATACAGGAATTAAGGATATTTCGGTCACTCAAGATGAGCTCATCCAATAGCATACTTATGCCTAGCTTCGTTTAGAGCCACGAGCGATTCAAGACCATGGCCGCCGTGTAAAAGTATCCAACTCGACAGTCACGGCGAAGACGCTCGTGGTCATGTCAGTCTCTGTGTCTTAAATGGTCAAGACTAATGGTTTAGAATTATACAATATATATTCGCTTGCATGCTAGGCTCGTAAACGGGGCAAAACAGCCTCACTATTCACTCGTATTCAAAATCAAAGGGTTGAATTAATGTATTAAACCTGGCAAGTATTTATTTCAAAAAATGGGTTAAATTTGACAGTTCAAGAGAAACTAAGTTGCAAAAGAGAGGAACACCACTTAAAACTAAAGAAGGGAAAGAAAAAATCTACTCAAAAGTTTATGTATACATCCCAAGAGATAATTTGCAGCAATAACATAGCTAGATCGAACTCAGCCTTACTGCACTTGATGAAATACAGAGTCTGACTTCTAATGACCTCCATTAACAAACAGAAAGAACTCAGTAACACGTACCTCCGTTGAACTTTATTCACCCAAATTCCAGACAGAGAAGAGAGGGGGGGAAGAAGAGGGAGAAAGAGTTTCACGATGAGGTATGTTCCAGATTACTGTTGCCCAAAAACCAGAGCCAAAGGGCAGCAAAAAAGCCTTTCAGCTGGAAGCCTAATGACATGCTTACGTGTGCTGCACTGAGTGCAGCAGTGTTGTTCACGCGTTACAGTGCATTGCCATCTGTTTCACGTATTGTCCTGCTCTTTTAATTATGGATCGCTCTTTTATGAATTATTATTATTATTATTATTGTTGTCAAATTTTAAGAAAATTTTCTTATGAACAACTTTGTAATGTCACGTATGTAGTTTTGTGATGTATCCGTACAAATACTTGCTCAAATTGGGGCATCATATTAGTAAGGTCGTTTGCCCGAGTTTCGGGATAATTCACCGTCGTCGTATTAATTATCTCCTTCATCATTAGCGGGATGATCAAATTTCGTGTTCTTATTCCCGATTGTCAGCAGTCTTACTGTTTTGGGTCTTTTTCGCGATATTCTCTTCATTGTCGTTAAATAGAGGACGTGGACGATGAACCTGACCTCACTTTCTTCTCTCCTTTCCATTATGGAGTTTGGGCTTTGGAGAGGAAGTAGAAGTAAAAATCTCTTTGCTTTATTCTCCTCATTTTTTTTATTTTTATTTTTTTGGTTTATAAGAGAATTGCATTGATAAAATAAAAGAGTCCAGCCATAGGGCCATACAAAGAGATACTGAAATAAAACAACACGGTTAGGCTATACATGCCTGTAAAGACAACGCACATCACACAAATCTATGAGTAAAAGCATCGCAGCAACCAAAAGTGGCTATCTCCAAGCACTGTCATCAACCCAGTCCTGAAAGACGGTAGTACGGGCCTGACATGCAAATCTAGCAAGGGAACGTGCTTCCTTCAAAAGATGGGGATCCGCCTGAGCAATGCTGAAATGATGGTAGTCAGTTATAATATAACAAAAATCATAGATGATGGGCGCCACTGTGTCTAAGATATCCTCAGATCCTGTCATCTGCTCAAGGAGAAAGCAAGACTCAGTAAGAACTTTTATATGTAAATTTTTTTTTTGAAGTGCCCAAGTAGATGCTATAAGAAGACCATGCGATAAAGCAGTATAATTGTCTGACGACAAAATAGAGAAAGCAGCGGAGGCACATCTGGAGTTATTTACGTAACAAGATAAACCAATACCCGTCCAGAGACGATTATTATCAAAACACGAATGAATGACCATGGTAGCAATGCGGGGGTTCAAGCAACCACAAGGCGTAGGGCCAGTATGAACAATGATTGGACTAGTCCTGAGCCCTAGAGCAGATGATTGAGATGCGGTAGGGCTTCTAGGCTGTGGTAGAGAGCGTGGAGAGTTGGGTAGGCTAGTAAGGCCAGCATGAAAAGAATTTGTGTACGAAAGAATTTGTGTTATAATCACCGAATGGTTGAAGGGTATATTACGGAAAACAAGATTGTTTCTATGTAGCCAGGTAAACCAAAAAGTGACAAAAAATATATATATAGAGCTCAGAACATTGGATTTTCTGGAAAAGAATCCAATCCAAGCAATAAGTCATTCTCTGCCAGAACGTGGAATTTCATCAGAGTGAATACCAAGAGGTATACCAAACCAAATAGATCTAACATAGGGACATTTCAAGAAGAGGTGGCTTGGATCTTCACAGTGAAGATCACACAAAGGGCAGGTATCAATCGGATGAATGTGGAGTCTTTTCAAGTTTGAACTCCCAAAAGAGAGAGGAACTAATAAACCCTTTTTCCCAGATTTTTCCATGGATCCACCCAACCTATCCAAACAGATTCAGAGGGAAATTTCCATAACCTTGTCATATGGTGAAGCTTTATATGAATATATATCCAAAACTAGAGGAAACCCCTATGACATTGCGAATCCACAGTTCTGCTCTTCTTCCTTATTTACTTCTTTAAGCATCATCATCCTGACAGACAAAGCTCGAATAGTTAAAAGAGATTCGAAGCCTCCTCCATGCGTGGCCACCGTGTAAAATTACAGAAGTCAGTCAAAGATCTACCAAAGAAGAATCTGTAATCTATATGTACAAGTTGTTCTTATGAGAGAATGGTGTGACCAAAACTGCATTTCTTTTGCAATAATCACTACTCCACCTTGCTTCTACCCATTTCTGCTGCAAGTACACATCCAGTACAACTTTATCCTATGAATACATAACTTACGCGGACATCATCAACCCTGCGGCGAAAGATCTAATACACAAGGAAGGTGGCGCAGGGGGGCTGGTGTGTGCAGAAAGGCGGGGCAGTTCATGGGAATTGGCCAGAAACTACAGATGTTTCGAATGTCATCCAACCAGCTACCGAGCACTATGATGAAGGCTATGAGCCATAGGGAGTAGATGTGGGACCCTTTCGTGACCCAGCTCCGCCCTCATGATTGCCAACCGTTTTGTTGGACAAACGACGCTTGTAGCGCTTGAGAACAGACGCCAGATTTTCCTTTCCTTTGGGGAAAGCCACGTCGCCAGCTGCAGTGCCTGTTCGACCCTTTCGGCTAGAGATAGCAAGTTCAACATCCTTGATTATGTCTAAGAGCATTGCTCCAGTCGTCAATTTACCTCTCCCCGGTTTTGCAGGAGGCGGCGGCAAGCTTCCATTTGATATAGGAGGGCTCAAACTTTGTTGGTATGCAACTGGAATTTCAAGGCAGAAGCAGGGGGGCATTGGAGAACGCGGCTTGAAAAACGCAAGATCGACAATTCCCTGCAGGGAAAATCATGGTTATAATAGATGATGTGCAATTTTGTTACACCGTATTTGAATATCTATATCGTCCACTATCTTTTTGGTGACAAATTGAACCGCAAAATTAATTGTCACAAGAATGACCCTTTGTTATTTTGGGCCACTCTCTGGCATCTATTGGTGCTAAAGTGAGGCTTTAAAATGCACATCAAAGTCATAAACACTTGTCACTAACCACATCCACTTCTAAATTAAGGGGAACTTCCTAAATGCGATATAGACAGTAACTAAGCAAAACCTTGGTTTTAAGCATCAGGACACTGCAAAAAGTGTTTCTTGGCAGGATATTTCTTAAATCTGATATCCACAGTTCAGACAATTTTAACGGGCGACTAGAATAGAAAATAAGTTTAGTGTTTCTTTATACAGTAGGTACTGTTAAAGGCTGGCTAGAATAGTACAGGAAATTAAATGGAAGGCATTGCGAGATGATCCGAGGATAATGAACAAAATGTTAAATCAATGAGCATGACTCAAATGACGATTTTGACATGAATTTGTGACAAGTCTAAGAAGAAGATACAGAATCAATTTGTTGAGAAATCCATCTTGGAACCACATAGTTTGAGTAAAAGAGCTTGGAAATATGCAAAAGAACTATAATAAAAAATGTAACCAAATGTGAGGAGTGCAATGGTAAAAAAAATATGCCACAGGACATCAAGCATGAAAGAAAAAACAGGTGGAAACATTTTGCAACCATCTTTTCTTTCTTTTCCATGGAAAAATTTGTACCAAATGTCCTGACTCGCAAACTAAGATTCCAACTTGCAAATCTCGATCTGAGTTACCATAGCAGTACATCTGTCATTGATTTGGTCAACAAGGGGTAAACTAATGATTCTATTGCATACACTTTTTCAGTACAAAAAGAAACACCATATGAAAAATCAGAATCACGATATAAAAAGCCAGCTAAACATCTTACCTGAAGACGGTTGAGTACATAAGTGTATTTCCCCCAAAGCTCCGGCCTACTTTCCATAAGTGAAAGCTTGAGAACCCGGTGAATGCACCAAACACCAAAGCTTATTATCAGATCTACTCTCCAGATACAGCCCTCGCCGCAATGGGGAACTGAGGTTACCAGGAGCTTCGTATAATCAATATCCTCAATTTTCTGTGCAGAGCCAAACTTCCGGTCGGATACAAATTGAGATTCACCAACGTGAATGGCCCGGTTCATCTCCCTAGTTTCAGCTTCATAAAGAAATCTTTCCCTCGCAGCCACACGATCTATGAGATCCTCATCAGCCCCATCGTTCTGTCTAAACAGCCACTCAGATCCTTCTAGCTTCAAGAGTTTAACAATACAATGTCTGAAAGACTGAAGAAGCTTTGATTCAAAATCAACAGAAGATATTTCTTGAGTACCTAAACTCCAACTTCCAACTCCACCCTCAGCAGAGCGAACTTTATCAGCCACGCCAAACTGTTCGAATGGTTGCATTTTCCACAAGGACCCAGTGGTTGAACTTGAATTGAACTGTAAAGAGAAAGCGTCTCTGCAGACTTTTGAAGACGAGATTTCATCAGAAGTCAAAGGAGCTCCTGCCTTGGATGAAGCGCTTGAATATAATGATTGTTCGTGCATTGTTCGACCAACAGATGGCCTGTATCCTGGGGGGGCATCCCGTTGAGCACCCCTCTCAGACAATAACGAATTCCTGTAAGGAAGAGAGAGTCCAGAAATATCTGGCAAGCTATGATATTTCTTCACATTGGCAGCGTTACCCACGTTTTCAGTGGGTCCAGCAGGGAAAAGATCATTTTGCAGCCTTGAATGCATCGAACTTACCCTAGATACAGGTAGACTAGGAAAACCAGGTGGTTTCATGGAACTTAAACCATTTTGTGGTTTTTGCGATAAAGCAAAAGCATATGGATCTTTGTAGTTTGACGAGGCCAACGATGGGGATTTCGAGGCTAATGGCTCTATTTGACTGTTGAAGTAATCAGGACCTCTTTCTCTTCCAAGTCGATTTACGTGGGACGCAGTCTGATATCCGTGTATTGTGGCTGGCTGATCATCAAGGCCAGCAGATGATGGTGGAAGGCGCAAACTTGTATAGCGCCTCTCACCAAGGTCCAAAGCATTATGACTGGAGTTTTTCACATATGCATCTAACAACTGCATCTGGCTTGACCACAGCAAAGGTGACTCTCTTTGGACACCATAAGATGACTCTAACCTACCATGCAAACTCTGCTGCCTGGGAGAGTCATATAACCTTGAATTGATCAACAAATCGGATCCTCTTACACCCACGGATGGGAAATATCCACCAAACTCCTTCCCACTATTTTCCACTTTCAACGGTGAAATGGCAGACTTCTGATCTACCTTCATATCTATACCCAATAAAGCATCCAGTTTCTTGGTTTTTGCTTCTTGTGTTGCCTGCCCATGGACATCAAACAGCTGTCCCCAAAACTCATCAAGACAAACAGCTAATTGACGTCTCGCAGCACGACCCAATCCAGCTAATCTTGAAAGACTTCCAGCGCCACTTCCTAAATCATCATTTTTTCCACTAAGACTCCTAAATGACCCCGGACCCTCAGACATAGGAGATGGACTACCCAAAGATGCATCTTTAGTTGAGTCTTCAGGCTCCCAAGCATCTCCTTCGTCATCCTTCTCAGTCGGCAAACCCCCATCCACTCCCAGCGTCTTTTCTACTAAGTCGGCTGGTTTAGTCATCAAGGCCTTGACGTCAACTGATTGGCAATCAGAAACCTGATTACAAACAGTTGAGCCAGGGAGCATTTCCATTGTAGTCGCTGATTCCTCCGAATGGCATACAAAAGGGCTTGAATATTTAATGTGAAAAGACTTCTCCTCTCTGGAAATCAAAGGAGTTTTGCAGCTAGAATCCAAGATTGTTTCAGGTAAATTCAAATCAGGGGTGGTAATTGACATATCTGAATGAGTCCCCTTTGATTCTTCAAATGATGAAGTCGGTTCTTGCTTTTGGATAACTTCCTCTACATGATCTCTAGCCTCAATAAATTCACTATCATCTCTCTCTGTAGATGACTCAGGCGCAGAAGATGGTATGTCCCAGTTCCATGCCTGAGGATCTAACCTAGTACTTGCTGATTTCAAGGGAGTTGCTGCTAGCCAAAGCATCAAACAAAGAGAAATAGAAGCAGTGATGACAAGAACTATATAGGGAGCAGGCATGCTAATCCCCATGTTCCACCTTAAATTAGTAGCCCAGTCGCTGTTTCCGAATATCGTTTCAATGACAAATATGATCTCTAGGCCAAGGATTCCAATAAAGGTGATCAGGACTAGGAACTCCACAAACTTAGAAATTTTCAAGACACCCATTACAGATCTTGAGGAGGCCACTCTAAAGAGAGGGATCACAGAAGACGGAAGCAAAAGAGCAACCATTATCTGAGTAAATATCAGCAGTTGGTATATACCTTCAGCTCCGGAATTCCATACACAATAAAGGGCTGGAATGATAGCAATAGCTCTGATTGTTGAATGATGAAGCCATCCAGGAACGTGTATTCTGAAAAAATTATGCAGGACTACTTGTCCACCAAGTTTCCAGGTTAATGCTGTGCTATGATTGGACAGTACAAGAACAAGTATCAAGGCAAACGGCGCCATCAAACTCCTAAATACCTGCATTTCAAAGATGATTTCGGGACATTATTAGTAGGGCAAGAATACAAATTGTCTTATGATTGATAAGTAGCACAAAATAATAACTGAACGATGCCAGCAGGAAAGTTTGCTGATGGTAACAAACCTGATCCATTAACGACAATGCGTCCTGAAAAGTAAGCAAAACAAGGCCTGTACTGTAAAACACATTTGCAGCCGAGTTGATCAGCACAAAGTTCGCCAGGAAAATGCCACTGAAGACGCATAAAACGGCAAAAAAATGATCATGGCACAAGGCTTCCTTGGAAACATTTGTTTGTCCCTGATCTTGCTGCGAGTAACAGGAGCAGAAGTGTGTTAACTTTCTGCAAAAAGGTAGAACTTGCCACACATGGAAGAAGAGCTTGAAGTTCAATTTTTTTTGAGCTAATAATGAGTAACGAAAATGGTTATTGATGATAAAACTGCAGCTTTGCAGTAAGAGACATTTTTGTAGACTATTTAGGCTGAGACATCTTGCCTACACTCCATGTAAGTGCATAAATGTATCGAGCTACTAAACTTAAATAAACAGATAACAAAGTACTATTGCAAACTAAATTGTTGTGTTGCACATACTCTAGAGAATTCAAAGCACCAAAGTGGTCAAGTGTTCCTTTAACAACAAGAGGTATACATCAAATTCATTCGCGTATAGAAAGTATTACCATACTACAGTTTGCTAACCACATGGAACCTGACTGATCTAGACCTCCTCAAACAAGCACCCCGTAAGAGTTCAGACAGGACCCCAGTCAGTTCAGAGTGCATCATAAGACATCAACATGTCTCCACTAAATTTTTTTACCATTTGTTGGCTAGTCCCCGAGAACAATTGACAGGGTGCTGGAACAAGTAAACCCACCTGCTCCAACAGACCATGTGACCTATATCCAAGTATAAGGAAAACACAGATCACTGCTCTAGCTCAAACTGCCGTAAATCCGTAACCCCTATGACTCAAGCAATGACAGTTTATGAACATGATGCACATGAGGCTGAAACACCATAATTGACCCAGACCATGCTCACATCCAGAGGGTAAAGTTTGAAACTGAGTCAACAATAAGCACAGAAAAAAATAGTAATAGGATGTTTTACTAAACATGAGTTTGTATAGATCTATACATTGGGTAATACTTGCAGCATGGTTCAGAGGCGCGGTTCTAATATCGTTTTTGCGCGACATAGAACTTTAAGATAGTAAGAGGTTGCAAGTTTTTTCCCCTAGAAAAGCATACATAGAATTTAAAATACTACGAAAGCACGATGGCACAAAAACATTTTTAAATGTGGTGATAATGCTGTCAGCTGTCGGAGTTTGTCTGGTACAGTTTTACATAGTATAGAACTTAGAAGGACCAATCACAATGTTTGTAATGTTGAGACGCTAATGTTCAAATGAGCTTTTTAGTTCTTTATCATTATAGGTGCAACAAGTACTGCTCGACCACCTCAATGCATATAGCAGAAGAAACTCGTATGAAACTTACATGGAAGAAGGAACAAATATGATGCGTGTACACGCATATACACGAAGGAAGAGCCGGAAACACACACACACACAGAGAGAGAGAGAGAGAGAGAGAGAGAGAGAGAGAGAGAGAGACCTGTACAATAGCAGAATGAAGGTAGAAATTGTGAGGCATGATATTTGCTCCAAGAAGACTCATCAATCCAAACACGCTTTCACCACTTAACTTTGTTACCATCCCACCCGTGGAGAGTGGAATTTCTGGTTGACTAATGAGCACTCCAAAAAGATAAGACACCAATATAAAGCTTGCCATGCATATGCATAGAAATCTTGCCTTTCTGTTCTCCTGAAAATAAGTACCCTATCTTATTATGCTGTAAATATTCACTGATGGTCGGGAGAGAGATTTCAAGGAGTGAGTAACCGTACGTACCACCACAAAGGTGGAGAAAAGTGGAAAAAGGAAAGCATCCACAGCAGTCAGAGAGACACAAGTAAATAGGTCCAATCCAAGCATAAGATTAAGCCCATGTGCCGTGCCCAAAATCTATCAGAATCAGTGGAGGAGCATGTTAATGAAAAAACTAAAACACTCAAATTCTTCTTGGATTACTTTTTTTGGGGAAAGGAGGGGGATGGAAATAACAAATAATATAAGAGGAGCTACCATAGAAAGGTCCAAAGCAATCATAGATAGCTCAGCTTGAACTCCTAAAAATATGCATGTGACTTTGTCATACTCTTCACTGCAAATCTTCGGCACAGGAAGAAAAGGTAAGTGCTAAGATGTAACAGTAGATATAAAGACTAGTGCAAACATAAAACATGAAGCAAAAGTAAATATAAAAGACAGCAAACAAGTAAATCCACGGTTCTTTGCTGTATCTTTCTCTGCCATCAAGAACCCATAAACAGAATGTATCTTTCTCTGCTGGAAGCAGATAGCAACAGTACGAGGGAAATTAGAAGATAGAGAGGAAGAGTGATCAGGAACATCTTAATGCTACTAAAAGAAAGATATAAACTAGGTCGGAGATGCAAACTTGCATCCTGGTATTCCATACGCTCGTGTTTATAATACTACAGGCAGGCAGGAAAGGTCAACAACACCAACCTGGATAAATCAAGAAACAATTTACTAAGACGAATATTCAATGCTGATGGTTTGCTTTGCAGTCTTACATAATAGTTGACCAAGATTAACACAAATAACCAGTATTGTTAGGGAATAGCCAGTTGACGAGTAATGGGAAAAGGCAACAGATTGCTTTGTCATCTTCAGAAACACAAACATACTTCTGACTTCCAATATATCTTACAGTTCGAGGTATAGATATCAAATCAATAAAGTGAACTCAAAATAAAACACCTAGTATCGAATGGAATGCAGAATTAAAATACATACCTGAGCAAGGTCTCTTCCAGTGACCACAGCGATACGGGCGGACAGGTATTGACATAGAATAGCAGCACAATTAAAAACCAGCATTAGTATGACAAAATCGTACCCAAATCGGGCTCCTCCCTCAACAGCTGCAGCCCACTTTCCAGGGTCAACATATCCAACGGCAATAAATAACACAGGTATAACAGCAGAAAGTAGCCGCTGAGGAATGCTTAGCTGGCAGTCGTCGTTTAAATTATCAGTCTCCATATTACACAAGTAGGAGGTCCAGCGGTACAGTACTTAGGCAACTTCCAAGCAACTGTAGAACCTTCCAGACGCTGAGCTGAATAGTTACATAGCAGCTTATAGCAAATGTATTTCCACTACGACGCAAAAACCTCCACTAATGATCTAACAGGGCATTAACGACCACCATTGTCAACCATAGGCCGGTGTAACCATGGTATAGCCAGTGTAAGATTCCTCATCATCTTTGGGAAATCCAAGGAACACGTACTCATACCCAAAACTGCCTGGAAACAAATCTTAAAAGGCTGCAGTACTTCACTTGCCCAGTTTTAAACCTCAGAGCTGCTCATAGAAGTCCAATCAGTCGCAGGACAGCTCTTGACACAGCAATATCTTAACACTAGTTGTTGTCACAATCATGATCACTTACATGCCAGCACTAAATATTTTTTATACCCTATCGAGTACCTTGTCGACGTAGTGATTATGAACAGAGTACAAAGCGTAATTTGGCTCAACACTCACATCTTCCACAAAGGATAATTAAAACTATCAATCCGATCCACAAGATGAAATCTTCAGGTAACAGATACCGCAGAATCACTTCCTCGTTCAGCTGCAGATCAAGGCGTTTCCTAATTGAATAAAAGACAGACAAAAGGGATACTTTTAATTCGTAATATAGAACAATTCATAAGTTCAGCACTACGTAAAATTGTTGGAAGACATTAACAGGCATAACAACGCTAAAGCAAAACTCTGATAGTTGGTCATTCGATTGAACTATCTAATAGTGAAACGCTTTGAATCTTACATCAATCTAAACATCAAAATCAAAGTGGGTCATCTGATAAACCATTTTCATTCAACAAATAAAACCAAAGTCTCCAAGGCTTGCACATCTCTGTTTCACAACAACTTGTCAAGAATGAACAAGAATATCACCAAAACTTGCCTCGTTCATCGTTAGGCTCTTTTAAAATCTTACAATTTTCAACTTTAAAAACCAAATATTTTTCCTCACCTCTTGGGCATTAAGGCATAAACCAATTGAAAGAGCAACAAAACCCAAAAAAGAAACAGCAAAACGCAAAAAGAACCATACTTTAAACTAACCCAGATCTTCAATCCACCTCACAGCTTAGGCAACAGTTTCCAAAACCCAAAGAAAGAAACCCTAAGTAACATAAGCATCAACGGAAAAAAAACGAAAAGTTAAGCCGCCATAATCCAGGACAAACTGACAATAAGTGGGGTGGATCTGAAAATGAGGTTAGGGGCAGAAGCTATGGCCATGTACCACGTGTCATGCACAATTGGGGCTTTATCAAGACTCGTTTACCTTACGCATCAGGTTACCTTTTCCGTCCCAGGTCAAACTTTCTGCTCAGAGCAGATCAGAGAGGGGAGGGCTTTTAAGGGGCCACGCGTTAATCGGTGTGTAGTGAGAACTGAAGGCAAAAACTTGTGTCTTGCTGAGCTGCAATAGAGTGTAGAGAGAGAAAGTGAAGGGGAGGAGAGAGAGCAAATCCAAATAAATACAGATGGTTAATGTATTATATATGGGTGACTCTTCAAGACATGTTGGAGAGGGCGAGAGAGAGAGAGTGAAATCTTACTTTAGTTACTGCCATAAATGAAAAGAAAGCACACAAAACGTTAAACCGACTTTAGAGCTCTCTTCGTTTGGCTCTCAACTCACCCCATCATCTGCCATCTTCCTCAAAAGCTCTCTCTCTCTCTCTCTCTTTCTCACACAGTAGATTTCACTTTCTTTCTTTCTTTAACTCTCCAAAGAACACTTTTACTATGATGATGCCCAGGTCTTCCATTTTTTCTAGAAAGAAAAACTTTTTGTGTTTTTCGGGAATAAATGTATATTTTTTTCTCGGTACTAATACGACATAGTTGAGTCGTGTCGCTCTTAGCTTACGCACGGTCTCGTTCTTGCATCTCTGTGTGTGTGTGTGTTTTTTTCTACGTCAAAAGACCTGATCTCTTTACAGTGATATTGATGTATTTTTGCCTTCAAAAAAGACTTGAATTCTCTTCGGTGCGAGATGTCGTGATCGTGATCATCTTGCGCCCATCTGAATTGATACTTCGTAAATGTCACCGTAACGGGCATTGTTTGTTCATTCTCTCCTTATACTTATTCTATTTAACTAAATACATGTAACGAATATTAATCGTTGTTATGCGAAACGATGTAGCTATCTTCCTACACAGTGGCGAACAACACGCATGAGGGTGCACCCCCCACCCAAAATTTTGAGAATTTTTTCTTTTGATTTTTCAAAAGAATGGGTGTATTTATAAGATTTACAAAAACGCAATTATATTATACTATTAATGCTATTGTATTAGGTTCTTTTTCTGGTTGTGTTTTTAAATTTTTGTGCCACCGACTGTTATAATTTGTAGTAGCGTTTAAAATTGTTTTTTATTTTTCCTTCAGTTTTATGAACCAGCTCAAAATGGAGCTATTTTTTAAAACTCCATTTTGCAGTTTTTATTATTATTATCATTTTAAGATTCACCTTTCAACTTTTACTGAAAGCATTTTATGTCTTTTCTTCCCTTCGATCTTCATCACCAAAACATATCAACCAAGAAGACCAAACCACCGACAATGCCAACCATAATTCCCATTGACCGCTGTCACTGTCACTGCCACCGCCACCACCAGTAGTGACCAATACCCTCGAATACCAAACTACAAACACGTTCAATCACTACAACCACTGACCGTCGATCTGTCACTACCACTGATCAATAAATTCGAACACCAAACCTGCCAACACCGTCAATCACATAGTCACTGGTCGTGACCATCACCATTGACCAACACCAATGAACACCGCCAACCAACATAGCCACCACTAATCACAACCAACACCACCATCGGTCGATCACCACCACGACACCATCACTCCTCTAAATCCAAATCACCGTCGTACTAACCACCATGTCCCTGCAACAAACACCACCAAAAGATTTTATTCTTGATTAGCCCTAGTATCTTCGATTTGTGCAGGTAAATTCCAAGTCAATTAAACCCATTCATCCAATCAAACCAATGCAGTCATAATTCGCAAGTTATGTGTTACTGGCATAGTAGTAGTTGGACGGTGGCAGAGGGATGTGTTGGTCGTGATGGGGTGATTCTGGTTGTTGAACATAGGAGCTTAGAAGAAGCTCTCAAGTATTGAAAAATGGAAGAAAAGAGAAGGAAAAAAAATCGAAAAGAGGTGAGGAAAAACAGGAAAAATAAAAAGTAAAAGTAAAAGCCAATTATACAAAACTGTATCAAACAATCCATTAGTTTCGTAAAAAAAGAAAACTCAAAGAGATTTTGGTTTTGATTTTTTTGAAAACAAAAACTGAAATTGAAATGGATTTTAAACACACCATTGATCTTTCTCTTTGCTCCATCTTCATTCTTCAAAATTTTAAATTTCAAACCTCCAAATTACAAAGAAATAAGAATATATCAAGGTTAGTTTTTTTTTTAGTTTAAGTTCTTATCGTATATTAACTTATATTGCCCTCATATAATTTAAAAATCACATTAGAAATACATTTATACGTGTAACAGTTATAAGTTTTTTATGTTTTCCAATTTTGTGAAGCCTTGAATAACAATTTCTAAATTTCTTGATTTTTCATGTTTTATGTGAACTTGAACCTGTTCATTTTTTTTATGGTTAGCTTTCAATTCTTTTTATGTCTTTTTAGTCTCCCCATCCGTCTCTAAAAGTTTATCCTTCGTTAAAATGCCTACGACATTGATTGTAGTTCAATGAAGTGAAACTTAGGGCCCGTACGCTTACAAAATTCTGTTTCCGTTTTTTGTAATGATCATAAAAAGATGCTCTTTTTCGCGTAATTTTATCATTTTCGGTATTCGTTTTGGATCCAATTATCCAAACAGTAGCGAAAATAGGGAAAACACCGGTGTTTTCACCTTTTTCCACAATTCGTATTCTCTTGTCAGAGCTGTCTCCTTTCTCTGCCGGCTAGCTCTTTCTCTCTCTCTCTCTGATGATAGATGGGTTTGGCCGTCCTTCAAGATCCGCCCCTTGTAAATCAGCCTCTACTGACAGCGTCACCGGCATAGATCTCTGGATGGGTGGCAGCCCGTTGGTTTCCGGTGCACCGGCCTCTTGCCGGCAGTGGACGACCAGCCGTTAAGGCTTCAACCTTTGGGCGGCAGCGCTGTTAGGGCATCTTTCGGTGACGACGACTCTACGATGGCCGTGGTGAATAGAGGTGCTGCTCGCGGTGTCCCTCGTGGTGGCTGGCCCCTCACAATGGTGTTGCAATTTCAGCAGTGATGGGATTGACCGATTCTGTTGTCGGCAACTATGGAGTGTTGTGGCGGCAGCAACCTTGTTGCGAACGTTGACCTGCAACGGTGAAGAAGAAGAAGAAGAAGAAGAAGAAGAAGAGGACCAGGACCCAGAAGAGGAAAACAAGCAAGTCTTCCGGCGGCGCTGATGGACCTGATCAGCTTGTTCCGCTGTGGAGGACAAAGAAAGTTCCGATGTCGAGCTGCTGCGTCGCCCCTTAGCGAAAATAAGTTGGTAAAAACGAAAATAAAAACAGTAAACGTAAAGAAAAAATTAAAAAAATAAATACAAAAAACAATAAAAGTACACGATACGATTTTCGAACTGAATACTAAATTCTAGAAAACAAAAACAGAATACAAAATACAGAAAAAAATCTCGTAAGCGTACAGCCCCTTATCTCCCCCACTCGGGCCCTCCTTCCTCCTCATGCTCGAGTACTTAGCAGTGAAGGTCGTACCAGCATTTGATAGTCCGTACTATAACATGGCCATTCATGTGACCCAAAGCGACACAAGAGGTGATGTGTGTGGCGCAGGTGAAGTCAATACTACCTGCCAGCATCAAGATAAACGTGGAGGGAGTGCTTGCTACCAAAGTTCTGGAAAATGCTTGCAATTAATGGGGAGGTCGTAGGGAGTTAATCTCATCTGGAAACCAACTTAGTGTTTTGCAAATGAAGGTAGGGTTTGACTTTCCTCAGGTTTTACTAGGTTTGGTTAAGTTTTCGTTGTTTGATTACCATCTTCAAATTAAGGTTTTTAAGACGACAAAATGGAATCATTATCCACCAACTCTATGCATAATTATTTAAACTCGTTTATCCGTTTTGACTTGTAAATGTGTTGAAAATGATATTCGAACAACATCAAAGAGTTTGCATAATTTTAAGGTGGCATTAATCAATACTATTGTATTTCACCCGTCCTGTCCTCAACAAGTTTTGGAGTTCATCAAAGAAAGCGAAAAACCAACATACATTTGGAAGAGATGTTAAGCATTAACCTCACTCCCTTGTCTCAGGTCGACTGACTACCAACTCTGCTCGTTTTTTTCTTTATCGTCCCTGTTCCGCATAAAAGGAGTTTGCAAAATCAAATTCCTTCACTACTCATTTACCTACCAGATTCACTCTTTCTCCCTTTCTTATAGAGTCTACTCCTTTCTGTATGTGCATTTTTTTTTCTTCATAAAATTCTATTTGGGTCGAACACCATGAAGGAGCTAATCTCAATCTGGCAACCTCTTCTTCAGAAAAGTTGGATCATCTGATATTCTTAGTCCACGTTTTTTTTTATGAAAAGGACACAAGGACCAATTGAAAAGGGTTTGACATCCTCGCCCCATTCGGAAATATTTTGCATTTGAAGGAGGTTGTGTGCGAGAAGTTGTGATGAAGGTGGAAGGGGGCGGGGGTGTCGCGTTCAGATGGAAAATTAAGGGTATGGGAGTTTCGTGTCTAGAGTTTTTTCACATGTGGAAAAAAAAAAAGTGTGACGGTGGGGGTCTGTGCAAAGATGGATATGTAGTAATTTGAATTTGGTATCCAAGAACAAATTTATCTAAATGTTAAACTTAAATTTGCAAACCAAACATTAAAATTGTGTGACTATATGTTTTCAAAATGGAACATTTTTCTACAAATTCAGAAATATGAAAACAAAAACAATGAAAATGGTATCCAAACAATGATGATGTGGTTACTGATTAGCTTCTCCTATTGTCAACTTCTCATAGGCACCTGTTTGGATTACGCCGGTTTTGTTTATTCAGTTTGAAAGTTGAATGTGGAATCAAATCCATCATCATCGATTTGAAAATGAAACGCAGATAAACAGTTTGGTTTCAACGGTTTGATATCAACAATTGGGACCTAGTCACAAGATTTGGGCATCTAGGCAGTTTTTAGAATTGTGTATCCTTCTGTAATGTTTATGACGTAAGTTATTTGGAGCCTATTGATTGAAGTTAAGAAATAGATTACTCATTTATGTTAGTGATTAAACAACAAGTGAAACGAATATTACTGTAGATATTAAGTTGGGGTTCAGGAGCAGATGCTTTGTAGAGCCAGGGGACCCATGCCTCCCCCATTTTGTTTAACAAAAAAGCCATTCCATTATGCAGATATGCCTCTAAATGTTTACTTTCTTGCTCATTTTGTCGCTAAAGTCATATTGCTATAGCTAAAGAACCTCGTATACGATAAAGCTTACAAAGGTAGGCAAACGAGAATGTGAATCAGCGAACCTTTGATGTTTTGATTGATTTCTGATAGAATAATACCTTATTTTTTGAGGTTCTATATTTGGCCTTCTTAACATTTTTAAGAGTAGGTTTTATAGGTTACATTAGTAATAACCTTTTTTGGTGTACCATTTCTTTTTTTTTTGGTTAGACCACCCGGTTTCCGGACACCACATTGGGAGCCGACTAATCCGGGTTCGAGCCAGGCAGGACCACATGGGTGGCAAAGCTCTCCCTACCAAGTTTTAACGCAGCTGCATTCCCAGGGCTCGAACACGAGACCTCTGGTTAAGCTAGGACAACCCCTTACCAGCTGACCTACGCGCTTGGTGGTTTTGGTGTACCATTTCGGTTTCCCCAAATGAGCATTCTCTGGTTGCTTTAAAGTTAAAATATTTTAATCATGTATTAACACTGAGACGATGGGAAAAAAAACGAGCTTCCTTAGTTTTATTTAGTTAGAGTTCTTGAGAATCATTCAAATACTTTCTTATTGATTTGACTTCGAGGTCGCCCTTGTGAATATACACCCTCACAAGAACACACACAGTGTGTGTCTATATATTTGTATATGTGGACGTATATATAGAGACACATATACATAGTACAATTCACTTTTAAACAATTTAAAAAAAAATCAAACGAAACCTACCAAATTGATTGTTTTTATTTTCAACGATTCGTGATCGGCCCAAATGGTCAGTTCAGTTTCACTGATTCAAATGGTTTCAACGATCTAAATACTTGTCCTTAGTCCGGACTAGATAGTGGGAACAATTTCTTTGCATAGAAAGGGGTGAAGCTTTGACCATTAGGTTAAAGATGACACAAACTGATATAGTGCACAAAAAAAACAACGAAATCTCACGTATAGAACATCAAGCATTTGTTCTGATCTAAAGCATACAGTTAAGTAACGCAACAAAAACAACGAGTAAAACGGGTTAGAAAAATTAGCTTAGTTGTACATCTACATCAATGTCTAATCAAGTTGAATGGATATTAGATAGGAATTTTCTAATACGAGCTTCCAATAAATCGTGACAAGATGGCTATTAAAAAAAACAGATTTTGCTTAAATCTTAATTAGTTTTCAAAAACTGATTTAATCAGAATCAATTTGTTGTTTGGCAAAAGTAATTGTAAATTAGATTAAATTTATAAAAAGTGTTTGAATAAAAAGTACTTAAATCACTCTCACTCTGACACAATGACCATAAAGGGAATTCAATACACAATTTTTATAATATCTAAGTAACGTTAACATAACTTTTATTCGCAAATAATTATAATGCCCAAATAAATTATGAAAATAACTATTTTCATGTCATAAAAAAGTTGTTACTTTTTATTTTAAATTAAAAACATAAACAATCTCACGTTATTGCTTATAGTACGTAACATCCCCAAATTACAAATAAAGTTTATCTTGAGCAAAAAAAAAAAAAAATTTATCTAGCAGAAATCGCATCACAGATAGCATCACGACTATTAGTATGGAAAAGAGGTTAGCAAAGAAGAGATAAACTCCAGCAATTATCTAATTAATTAAGGGGTATGAGAGGTCTTTTTATAAAAAATATAGGGATAGAATGGTAAATTACATGGTCAAACCTGATTATGGAAAAAGTGATTATTTCATAATCTTCACTTTTGAGGATTATGAATTAAATCAGTTTTTAGCTTTTGGAGATGGATTAAATCTGTTAATCTCTTTTGCCAAACACCCACAGATTAAATCTGGTTTGACCAAGATTTAATCAATCCCAAACACCCTCTAAATGCCATAAGGTTCGAATGTTCATCTTCGTGTAGAGTTTACTACTAGCAACTTTGATGGGTGAACTCTTCACATCTTTGTTAACCCTACTTGATAAATCTAAGCTAAGTGAATATGGTATTAGCATGTGCAAAGATATACAGCCGGTCTTCTCGATTCTCCGCATCCTCTACTGTTTTCCTCTCTTGTTAGACCCTTGATGCTGTGCCTGGGAGGTTCCTCCCCAAATAGATCTTCCTCTCGTCCCCTTTCTTCCCCATTCGCCCAAGAAGTTTTAGATTTTTCATTTTTTATCGGTTTAGCAGGCGTTTTTTTTATATATATATATATATATATTTAATTTAAGATTCAGGTCGATATGGTTAGTGGGCTTCAAAGGCTATAAAATCTGTTATTGCGAGACCAAGACTTGTGATTAGCCTTATAAAACTTTGTCTATGAACTCATGAATACATATATTGACTAGCTTTTTAAGGAAAGCATTGCCATGTACAGGATTATGCACCAGGCAATTATAGATGATATCAAAGTCAACTCTTAAAAGCTTGGAATGAATTATCTAGCCTGGTTGCAAAGGTTAGGACACGAACGCATACTTGATTGGATCGTTTTGATTGAGTTATCAATTTTTTTTAACAACGGTTAGAGAGGAAGATTCT
The DNA here is from genome assembly GCA_033065855.1 of Escallonia rubra. Lineage (NCBI taxonomy): Eukaryota > Viridiplantae > Streptophyta > Magnoliopsida > Escalloniales > Escalloniaceae > Escallonia > Escallonia rubra. The sequence goes on from JAVXUO010002536.1 coordinate 28,192, forward strand.
GAGTTATGTATGTCTAAGACTGAGATTGAGCCTTAGCAGGGATATAATTATGTAATGATATCTCACAGATTTGAGATAATTTATAATTTGGTATTATAAGACTCCGTTCATGAACACATATACGATAGGAATGTGGACCTACGGTTATACCGATGATCATTCGCTTTATTTATTACCTCTGTTTTTTTTCCTCATATTTTGAGTTGTTTCTTTTTCGAAGGGGTCGATCTATAGATGGAAGTTGTGTCACCACTGTATGCAATCCCAAGCAACTCTAAACTTGATTTGAGACACACATATGCTACCTGCTCTAGGCATGTTTCTAAAAGTTTCTTAGAGATTTGAGACGTATGTTTTATTGTTAATCCTTTATGAAAAGTTTCTTACCATTTTTCCGGATAAAAACAAATAAACTTGTTCCAAAGGTCAAGCGATAGGAGATTTATTACTGTGAGCCCATACCACAGATCATCTAGGTCAACATTCCCAAGAAAAACATGAAAGAAATCTTGTTATGTATCTGTTTAGATGTTATAGGTTACTTCGAGACCCATCGCACTCATCAAATAATTACAAATCCTATTGGAGAAGCACGGTTATCTCGCGTGTGTTGGGTGTGATTTAAACCCCACGCATTGAGTAAGGGAAGAAGCGAACACGTTGACCACTGAACTGATCTCTTGTTGTTTATTGTGATTTAAGTAGGGGGAGTCCATCATTCAACTTGAGAGAGCAGCTAGCTTAAACAACAAGGTCAAGGAGGCACATGGCCCTAATTCAATTAACAATGTATAGATCTTACCAACCCATCTAATCTTGCTTGGTTTTCGTTTCATGTGACCTGCTCAATTTTTAGTCACGGGCAGACCTTACTAATAGACTGCTCAACCCGATTCCAAGAAGTTATATCGCTTACCCTAAAATAAAAACGCTCCTTTTTATTATCATTTGTTTGTTTGTTTGTTTGTTTAAATTGAGTTTTTTGTTTGGTTGTATTTTTTGAATTCGGTTTTAAAAAAAATAAATTTAAAACATTGTTTATCGGCTCAACCAGATTCCAAGAAGTTATATTGCTTACCCTAAAATAACAACGCTCTTTTTTATTATCATTTTCTTTGTTTGATTTTTTTTTTTAAAAAAATTGAGTTTTTTGTTTGGTTGTAATTTTTGGATTCGGTTTTTAAAAAAAATCATATTTAAACACTGTTTATCAACTAATTGCAAGTATAGTGTTAAAAAATGTTATTCATACAATGTGGAGATGTCTTCTTGTTAAATGGTAGTATTTAATATAATATTGTTGTTACTTTGTATGTAACCTAACGACGTTGTACATGTTTTCTTGTTTTGATTAAAAGAATATTTTTCATGTTCTTAAAAACAAGTAAATGAAATCAATAGGTTGCTTTATCATATGAATTTCTTTTATTCATTTAAGGTGAGTACAATAAATCTTGCGGGATATGCAATATAACGTTCTTGTAATATTTCATCACAGATAACCGCTTGCAAGTTAGTGATGCTTTACGAACTAAGAGAACACATTATTAGAAGCAATGACTTAAACCTCTTTCTTAAGGCATTTAAAGGCTTGTAAACATCAATTTTCACTTTATTCCAAATGCAAAAATACGTCGAAAGCTTAACGTACCCGTAAGGGTGTTTATAGGCGTGACTCAAACCCAAACATTGAGCGTGGCGAATGAATACGTTATCAAGAACCAAACGCTTGGTGCTGAACTCCATATTTTTGAAATACAAGCAGAACACATTACAAATTCCTAACTACTTAAATGAAAATGTATTCAAGGTTGCATTGGATTCATGTCATTGCTTGCTCATTGTGTTTAATATATTCACATGCTCCTCAAGGCATTATTGCAAGTGTACGTTATGTATATGTTTCTCAATCAATAATTTCTTGCAGTCAAAGAATCAAGTAATCATAATTGAACTAAAAAATTTGAGGATTTTCAAAGGAAACTAGGCTAACTCTTCGGAGGCCTTAAGAGCCACCATATAAATCTTAACGATTGCAAAAATTGGCAATCTGTAACCAAAAAAGTTACCGTCCAATAGAGCATGTCATAGTGGCGCTCCTTAAACGAGAAAATGGCTTAGAATGCAATATAGAGTTTCGTTCTTCTTCTTCTTCTTTTTTAAGGCAACTTTAATTGCAAATACGCAATGCCTACTTTGATGCAACGCGCTCAGAATCAACCAGTCCCTCGTACGTTCCAAAAAGCAAATGGAAAAGCTGCAAGGCAGAAAGAATCTCTAGGAATTGGTCAAAAATATTACTCCGTATTAGCAAATAACCTTCGAATGTGAGTATTTGCGGAAGACCGCTCTTATGCAAAACTGTAAAAGTAAAGTTAAATATCAAATACCTCTATTTTCTCGTAAAAGTTATACAACGGTTACATCTTTGAGCAACACATGCATTTTTTAGTGGCAATATGCCCTTGCCCCTTAGCGACCAGATAGGCCCCCCACACTGTATGGCTAATTCTATTACATTATACAAATTAACTTGCTTTTATTTTTAGTTAAAATAAAAAAATCCCTATTAATATATAATTTGCTATTCTCTCCACACACACACACACACACACACAAAAATCTATTTTTGAAGGTCTCACATTTCTCACTTGTAATTTTTCTCTGCAGTGTTCACTCTTCCATCTTAATATGATTAATATATGTATAAAAATGGAATTCCTGTTTTTTATATCTAGAAGTAAGCTTCTTTTTTAGGGTTGCACCCAAGAAAATGGAAGTACATCAAAAAGTATAAATTAAGAAAAGAATCCCTGACACTAACCCCCCCCCCCCCCCCCCTCCAAACACCCACCCCACCCCTCTTTTTCAATTCTTTTAGACATGAGCTACCAAAGATGCCATTTTTATATTAGAAAACCACATTAAAATAGTTGGCAAGAATTCGCTTATATTTTACCTAAAAACCAGGGACTAAATTCATTTACATGTTCGATCTTATCGTTGGCAGTTCAATGAATCAAACTACAAATGCTAAATCTTATATTATCATCAAACCCTGTCATTATGTTAATCCCAGTTATAAAATGTCAATGCACCAACCAAAGTACTTAAGGTCAAGCAAGACTGAACATGTTCAATGAACTCTCGATCATTTGACACAAACCTCACAAGAAACTTAAACTATCTTCATAGTTTATGCTTAAACAGCCTTGGATGCAGTAATCAATCTGCCATGGAAGCCATAAAACTAGTATTATCACATCTCTTTTAGCAGTTAAGATACCGTTGGGGGAGACAAATCCCCACAATTGCCAGCATGGTCTCAGTCACAATGCCCCCCAACCCAAGTATCTAGTTTGGCCACTCTCTTGTTTACTAGATTGAGATCTCTAGGGTTTCGTGGCATGGGGAGTATAGTATGAGGAGGGTTGTGATTAGTCTTGGGAGGATTGGTTCATTGCATCTTAACTATACCTAAAACACATGCATGACCTGATTAATCACTACTGTTTGCTAAACACATGACACATGTCTATTGTACCTAACCCTCTGTTTAATCATTCTTAGCTAGAGTTATGGAGGCATCACGGCTCCCATGTTCTGTAGTTTCTATATGTGGAAGCCCTTGATTTTTTCTTCTTTTCGGGCATTCTGGGGTTCGATATTCTGGGGTCGGACTATCAAATTCTCGTTGTTGCCCAAAAAATAAGTCGTCATATATAGGGTATGGGTCTTTACTTGATGTCGATGGGTTGGTTCCTCTACATCTAAAGTGACGGTACGAGTAAACGAACTCTGGTATATGTTATTCCACCCCTCTAAATTTTGTCCGTCACCAACAATTTAAGAAAGTCGATACGATTATTTCTCAGATTTTTGACATTCTCTAACTGAAGATGATCGTGGTTCATTGATGTTCATCAAGAGTTAATATAGGTGATGTATTTTGTAGGAAAATATAAGGCAGTAATAGAGAAAATTCAAAACAGTCTGAGTCGAATGCGTTGCACTCTGTCCTTAAGACAGTATTTGCTCATTTATATTCTGCTTACGGTTGTAACAAATCTGTCTCCTAAGACAAAAAAAAAAAGATAAAAAAAACGACCCTCTATTGATCACAAATGAAAGCAATCAATAGACATAAATTTAAGAGAAAGAGCAAGAGAAAAATTCGAGTAAGTAATGAGTCCGACCATCAGTCCTATTTATAGACACCAAAAGGTGCTTTGAACATGTGCAAACAATTGTGACTGTTAAGTGACTCTGCAGGTATAACTTAATAGTCACAATCTACAGACACAGCAAACATGGGCACCTTATGAACTAACAGACACCATGAACATGTGTCATTTAAATTTAAACTAAATAGAAAATTCTATTTAATTTGACAACTGTCACACTGTTTTAGTCCAAAAGTCACACCCATTCTGGTTCAAAGGCTGAATTTTTCACAAAAGTTAAGGCTGGGCTCGGGGAGAGGGCTCCTGGCGACGATGCGCACGTGCATGCAAAGTGTGCCTAAAAACGCATTTACGCTGCCGCTGCCAGCTCGGGCGTGTGTGCGTGCGTGCAGTGCACCGCACATGTGCGAGTGTATAACCATGCATACTATGTGTTTCTAGAACAATATGGTATGTCACATAGCCACTTAAATATCCTTAACCTTTTCATTTCCCAAGCAATGTGGGAACCCACATCATGACCCTTTTCAATCTTATTAAATGTCAATTTTTGAGAGTTTATATCTCTCTAACCAATCAATCAATTTGATTGATTCTTTTGGATATTAAACCTTGTAGTACAAGATTCAATAAGGTAGGAATCAATTTATGAAAAATTCCCAACAATTTCCTCCAATTTTTGAAAATTGGATTTTATCATATTTTTTTAATTTAAAAAATGTACCTTTCTTTATCCTTTGGTAGGTCCTACTAAGATAAATATGTCTTTCGACTTGAATATTTACCATATAACAATGAAGTCAATCAGAATTCAGATTAGCCTTAACTTTGAACTAAAAATCCTTGGTGATTGATCATCACTACTATGTGTAGAACTTTCCAACTCCAAAAATACCTGCACATTTACGACCTACTCAAAACACCGACCGCAAAGGCTATATCCGGTCAGGTACATTGCATGACATACCTCAAACTGCCAATAGCATTAGAATACTCCAGCTGAGAAACACATTTCCCTTCATTTGCCCTCAACTTGATAGAAGGGTCATCTGAGGTAGTAACCGGGGCACAATTCTCGTGATTAAATTTCTTTAAAATTTTCTCAATATAATAAGACTGTGACAAAGAAATAAAACATGAGGATCTAATTATTTTCATTCTCGAAATAACATTGGCTTCCCCTATATCCTTCATATCAAACGATGAAGATATAAATGATTTGATTTCCAACACAATATCCAAACCTGTACCAAAGATTAACATATCATCCACATACAAACACATTATCACACCACGTCCTTTATCAAACTTAGAATATACTTATTTATCACATTCGTTTATTCTAAATCCATGAGAAAGAACGACTTGGTCAAATCGTTCATGCCACTGCTTAGGAGCTTGTTTTAATCCATACAAATATTTGATAAGCTTACAAACTTTTGTTTCTTGGCCCTTTAGTATAAAACCTTTTGGTTGTTCCATGTACTCCTCCTCATCTAAAACACTATTTAGAAAAAGCAGTCTTGACGTCCATTTGGTGTATAACTAGTTTGTTAATAGATGATAAAGCAAACAACAATCTTATAGTGCTAAGTCTAGCTATCGGAGCATAGGTGTCGAAATAGTCAATCCCTTCTTTTTGTTTAAAACTCTTGGCTACAAGTCTTGCTTTATATTTATCTACGGATCCGTCTGGCTTAAGCTTTCGCTTAAAGATCCATCTAGAGCCTATTAGTTTAAATTCTGGTGGTAAATCAGTCGATACCTAAGTTTGGTTTGACATTATTGACTCCATTTCATCATTTATAGTTTCTTGCCATAGGGAAAAATCTTGAGAAGTTATGGCTTCTCAATATGTAAGAGGGTCATGTTCTACGTTATGTATATGAGAGTAATCACCTTCATTTCTACCTCCCTCAACTATAAATTGGTAGAAATCTGGACCATAGGAATTTCTATCCTTGCTCTTTTCTCTTTAGTTCACCACCTTCCCCCATTTTTGGGAGTAGGGTGAACTTGATCCTCTATGACTGTCTTCATTTTCCTATTTTTTAGAGAAAGAATTCTGCATCTCTAGATTCCAAAATAATAATTTGACTAACAAAGTCTGTTGATTCCATGGTTAAGAATCTATACACTTTGCTTTGTTACGCATAGCCTATGAAGACATATTTAATTTACTTTTCCCACAATTTGGGTCTTTTCGGATCGGTTAGCCTTATTAATGCCCTACACCCCCACACCTTAAGGTGTCCAAGAGAAGATTTTCCCTTCTTCCATAACTCATACGGTGTGACATTAGATACTTTGTGGGGTATACGATTACGTATATATGTAGAAGTCATGAGTGCACCCCCCCCCCACCCCAACACAAATTCTTAGGCAAATCAGAAGTAAGTAATAAGGTATTAACCATTTCTTCTAAGGTCCTATATTTCCTCTCGACTACACCATTCTGTTGTGGACTATAAGGAGCAGTAAATTGGTGTATGATACCCTAAGTTTCAAATAGATCATCAAAGGAAATGTATTCACCTCCCATATTCGACCGTAAAATTTTAATCTTACGATCTTGGTTGATTCTCTACTTTCGCTTTGTAAATTTTAAATTTATCCAAAGCTTCATCTTTAGTCCTAAGAAGGTATGTGTAAGTATAACGTCAACAATCATCTATAAATGTAATGAAATATCTTTTACCACCCCTTGTTAGGTGACCTTCCATCTCACATAAGTCCGAATGTACTAATTCTAACAATTGTGTTTTCCTTTCAACCCCTTTAAAAGGTTTCTTGGCAATTTTAGATTTTATGCAAACTGAACATTTCTCTAAACTAGGTGAAGTATGTTGAGGTACTAAACCCAAGTTTATCATACTTCTCATGCGCTTATAATTGACATGACTTAGTCTAAAATGCCATAAATCAAATGGAACATCAAGATAAGAAAATTTAGAATCTTTATTAGCAATAGTAAGCTTGTATAATCCATTGGTTACATATCCCTTGCCAAAATAGTTCCTTCCTTTAGTCAGAATAACACTATATGACTCAAAAAGAATCTTAAACCTAAATTGGTTAAGTAAGCTAACAGATATAAGATTCTTCATAACATCGGGAACAAACATCACATCCTTTAAGGTCAGTTTCTTGCCGGATGAGAGATATAGCACCACAGTTCCCTTGCCCATTACCTTAGTCGTAGACGAGTTTCACATGCAAAGATGATGTCCCTCCGCAACTGGCTCGAGGTCCTTGAATAGATTTCTATTCTTAACAACGTGCTAGGTTGCACCGGAGTCCACCCACCACTCGTCATCTTCCCCCAACATCGAAAACAACTGCAATGAAGTCCTCGTTGTCAACCACATTGGCTTAATCCTTTTTCTGCCTCTTAGCCACTCGGCAATCCCTTTTGAAGTGCCCACTTTTTTCACACTTCCAACAAACCTTTTTAGGCTTGTCACCCGATTGGCAGAAGCAGAACCTTGACCATCAAGCTTAAGCTTAGAGCCACTAGAGGAGCCATGGTCTACTACAAGAACCTTGAGGACTTGTGGTCTTCCAACTCAAGCCTGTCCAAGTTTCGAGAATTTTCTTCAACTTGGATGTACTTGACTAACTCTTGCATGGTCATGGCGTCCTTCTTTTGTTTCAACTCTTTACGACATTCTTTCCAAGTGAAAGGTAATTTAGAAAGGGTTAGTTATAAAACTATTCCCTGAGGTTTACACGTTTTTGCACTTTGCTCCCTGTGTTTACAACTTTTGCAATAGTGTCCCCCGAGGTTGACAAAACCGTTGCAAACAGCTCCAAAACCGAACAACTGTCCAAAATAATCGTTAAAGTAGTCATGTGCGTATCATGTGCCACTTTTTTTTTATTAAAGTGAAGAGCAAAATTGTAACTTTACTAAAAGAACTCTATCATCTTCATCTTCATTCTGGGTACTCCATCAAAGGAATCTCAGCAAACTATGATATGGAAATGGATGGTTCAACGCCTGCTGATTCTTTGATTGGAGTAGTTGACAGAGAAGATGGAAATTCTCTTGGAATTCAATCTCAGCATCTAGAATTCTTTATTGATTTTAATGGTCACCAGTTGGTTCCAATTGAATTGATCGACTCCATAAGTGAGGAAAATCAGAGCAGATTCAAGGTTGAGGAAGGTCAGGAAAATGGTGATTCAGAAGATGATGATTTGGGTCATGAAGTGCATGTGGAGAGAAAGGCAGGACTTTCTGAACATGAGAATGCAGGGGAATGCAAAGTTGCAGTGTTTGAATCCATGAAAATAGAAGAAACTGATAATTCTCATGTTTTCCACACAAGAGAACTTGATTCTTTTTATGAACAAGTTGACAGGGACCAAGTGACTGAAACTCCATCCAAGAATATTGATGATGTTCATGAAAATGCAGTGGAAAGAATAGAGGAAAGGGGTTCAGATGCACCTAAAGGTATCCTGATTTCCAAAATGTTAATTGCAGTTTTCTTTCGTAATTATTTGATGAAGAGAGAGTATATCATTATTTGCCAAATAGTTGCAGTGTTTGAAGAAGTAGCTGAATTGCCAAACAATGAAACTAAATTAGGGTTCTAATGTTGTAGATAAGGAGCCACTCTTCTGTGCCGTAATTTCATCGGAGTTGCATTTGTGGGGATTGAATCGATGGCGGGAGAGGGAATTAGGGTTCTATTGCAAAATGAACCCTAATTCCCCAGCAATTTTAACGGAGCCACCCATAATGAACATGAAATTACATTTGCAATGAAGATGAAGATGATGGAGTTTTTTTTACTAAAGTTACAATTTTTCCATTCACTATAGTAAAAAAAGTGGCACATGATACACACATGACTACTTTAACGATTATTTTGGACGGCAGTTCGGTTTTGGAGCTGTTTGTAATGGTTTTGTCAACCTCGGGGGACACTATTGCAAAAGTTGTAAACACGGGGAGCAAAGTGCAAAAATGTGTAAACGTCAGGAGACAGTTTTGTAATTAACCCATTTAGAAATTATAGTTGACACTTGGAAAGACTCGTCAAGAGAGTGGCCCTCCGATATAATCAAATTCATTATCATTTATAATTCATGTATCTGAGTAATAACAGACTTGCTATCTACCATGCGGAAGTTAAACTGATTATGAATTTTTTATTCCCGGTATCCCCCGTTATATCACTACAAGGAAAAAGGTTTTTAGCGACGGAAGTAGTTTCGTTGCTAAAGGTGATTTCAGCGACGGAATTTTCGTGGGTAAAAACGTTGTCCAAAAAAATATTTTACCGACGGATTATTCCGTCAGAAAAAAACATTGCCGATGGACTTTTACCAACGGTATAAACCGTCGCTAAATATTTTTAGGGAATTTTATAATTTCGATGATTTTTTAAAATTTTTTAAGCAACGGAATAATACCGTCGCTAAAAATATCCGTCTGTTAAAATGTTTTTACCGACGGACCTTTAGCGACATGATGATTCCGTCGCTAAAAATTCTTTAATACACATATTTTTCTCTATCTCCCCCCGTTTCTCTATATGTCCCTCGTTTCTCTCTCTGTCGGCGTTCTCACCTCCAGCGATCCCCCCTCATGGCGACCCACCTCCGCAACGTTCCTCCCCACCACCACGCCGGCGAAAGGCCCCCGCCTCCGTCCCAACCTACCAGCCCTCACGTCGGCGACAGGCCCCCGCCTCTATCCCTCCCCACCAGCCCCCCACGCCGGCGACAGGTCCCCGCCACCACCACACCACCCTTCCCTCTCCCCTCACATCTACCGTCTCCATAGCCACCTCGCTGCCCCGTAGCTACCCCACTACTGCCAAAGCCACCTCACAGTCGCACCACCATCGCCACATTTCCTCCCCCTCCATCGCACCACCACCCTCTGTCGCCTTTCGAGCGCCACTGTCGTTGCCTTCCGTGCTCCACTATCGTCATCCGCCTCGCACCACCACTGCCCGAACTCACTTTTTTCCCCGGTTAGAAATTATTTATCATATTGAATCTATTCAAATATGTTAGAAATTAATCTGTTGTTATAATGTAATTGTATGCTAGAAATTATTTATCGCATTGAATCTATTGTTATAATGTAATTGAATTTAATTTATTGTAATGTAATTAAATTTAATTTTTTGTAATGTATTGTATTGTATTTAATTTGTTGTAATGTAATTGTAACGATTAAACCCTAATTATCCCTAATTTGTTCCCAAGTAACCCTAATTGAACCAAATTAACCCTAATCAAACCGTAATTATCCCTAATCTAACCAATTAACAGTAATTAACCCCGCGTAACCCTAATTGAACCAATTAACCCCAATTAAACCTGATTAACCCTAACTGAACCAATTAATTGTAATGAACCCCGATTCAACCTAATTGAACCAATTAGCCCTAATTAATCCCGATTTACCCTAATTGAACCAATAAATCCTAATTAGCCCTGATTAATCCTAATTGAACCAATTAACTGTAATTAGCTCCGATTAAACCTATTTGAACCGGTTAACCTTAAACCCTAAACCCTAATTAAAGCATAATTAGCCCGGATAAACCCTAACTATCCTTAATTTGTTCCTAATTATCCCTAATCAAACCGTAATTATCCCTAATCTAACCAATTAACAGTAATTAACCCTGCGTAATCCTAATTGAACGAATTAACACAAATTAAACCTGATTAACCCTAACTGAACCAATTAATTGTAATGAACCCCGATTAAACCGAATTGAACCAATTAGCCCTAATTAATCCTGATTTACCCTAATTGAACCAATAATTCCTAATTAGCCCTAATTAATCCTAATTGAACCAATTAACCGTAATTAGCTCTGATTAAACCTATTTGAACCAGTTAACCTTAAACCCTAAACCCTAATTAAAGCATAATTAGCCCGGATAAACCCTAATTATCCTTAATTTGTTCCCAATTATTCCTAATCAAGCCGTAATTATCCCTAATCTAACCAATTAACAGTAATTAACCCCACGTAACCCTAATTGAACGAATTAACCCCAATTAAACCTGATTAACCCTAACTGAACCAATTAATTGTAATAAACCCTGATTCAACCTAATTGAACCAATTAGCCTTAATTAATCCCGATTTACCCTAATTGAACCAATAACCCTAATTAGCCCTGATTAATCCTAATTGAACCAATTAACCGTAATTAGCTCCAATTAAACCTATTTGAACCGGTTAACCTTAAACCCTAAACCCTAATTAAAGCATAATTAGCCCGGATAAATCCTAATTATCCTTAATTTGTTCTGAATTGGATTGTTAATTGTGCATTGAGCATTTGAGACATTGAGATTGTTGACGGAGGATGGGACCCAATTCGATTGAATGTGGGATTTTTATTAATTTTTATTGCATTGAACATTTGACAATTGATAATTGAGATTGTTGACGGAGGGTGGGACCCAATTGGATTTATGGTGTGATTTTTATTAATTTTTATTGCATTGGGCATTAGAGAATTGAGATTGTTGACGGAGGATGGACCCAATTGGATTAAGATCCCCGTTAGGTAGCACGAACATGGACACCGCGTATGATCGATGCCGACACCGAAACAACATATTTTGGCTTTATACTTGTGGACACCTCTTCAAAGGGTGACGGACACGGTGTCCGACATTTAAAAAATAAATCAATGTCTTCGGACGTGTCCGGAGGTGTCGGATATGTGTCGGTAGGTGTCGGACACCACTCCGCACAATTAAGCGTAACAACCCAATTAAACCTAATTAACCCTAATTAGGACTAATCAACACTACTCGCACAATTAAACCTGGCTATTAGCTCAAAATAACCCTAATTACTCATAGTCAAGCCTAATTAGCTATAATTAGCCCAAGGTAATCCTCATTAACACTAATTAACCCTAACATAACTCAATTAAGCCTAATTAGCCATAATTAGGACTAATTAACACTACTCCGCACAATTAAACCCGACTATTAGCTCAAAATAACCCTGATTACTCCCAATCAACCCTAATTAGCTATAATTAACCCAAGGTAATCCTCATTAACACTAATTAGCCCAGAGATGAATGTAGTCACTCGTTTTTTATAAACCCTGCATTCTTTATATTCGTTGTTGTTTTGCGAAGTCCATTGGCAAGATGGTTCAACTCGTTGCCAACGAATTCTATTTAAAGTGGAATTGGTAACATATGCAACGATCTTTTTGCAATTTTGATATTTTGAAAAGATTCTTGCATATGTTATCAATTTCTGAACGCATGCATGCATAAAAATCCTTAGTTTCCGTTCAAAGGTACTCATTACAAAGTAATGCTTTGTAATGAGCCTTTGGATGTCAAGTTTGGACAATTTGGAAAAGCTAATTGTTTATAAAATAATATTTTGACTAATGCTTTGTGTTCTATGTCGTGGATATTTGATACACGTTCTCGTGTGTTTCTCCGGGTGCATACAGATTTGGTGTTCTAACATCCGTCAAACCGTGCAAGGCAAGGTTAAATGAATGTTAGAACACCTAATCGATGTCGTGTACTCAGAGAAATGGGGGGAGGTGCTGTCGAATTTTCCGCGGACATGGGACTAAGCATGAGTTATTCACTATTTTATAAACATGTACTTTTTTGAATGGGATAGGACCACTACCTGTTAGAGAGTGGAGGGGAAATATATAGACATGTTGTAACATTCATGCATTCATATTTACATCAGCAATGCCTAATGACTGGTCATAATTGAAGGTGGTATACAGTACGATAATTTAGTCGTCATGTCAGTTGATCAAAGTTGGATAAAAAGGAAGAATGCTGAAAATTTTGAGTGTCGCGTTGACGAATTTATCGACTTCACTTATGTGCATCCTGCACATGTTGACCTTGATAAGATAAGGTGTTCGTGCGGTAGATATGAGTTGTTGCACTGGAGAAAAAGAATTGAAGTAAAATGGCATCTTCGTCGGTACGATTTTATGGGTGTATACACAAGGTGGACGCAGCACGGGAAAACGATAGTATTGTCGTCCAACCCGGCTAGTCAAACTGAAGTTAGGGATGAGGCACGATATGATTATCGAGATATGATTATGGATGCTGGGCATGCTAATGTTGACTGGGGTAACGATAGTCCACAACCACCGAACGAGGGGGCTCTTCAGTTTTATGAGTTGTTGAGAGCTGCGGAAGAGCCACTGTGGGATGGAGCTCCGAAACACACACGACTGTCTGCGGTTAGTAGGTTATTACAATTAAAATCAGACCACGGGCTGAGTGAGAAAGGTTTTAACGAGTTTGTTACCTTAATCAAAGAAATACTGCCCGGAAGTGAAAAGCTACCGCCGTCATACTATGACGCGAAGAAGATGATGAGGAAACTTGGGTTGAGCTATGAGCGGATAGATGCGTGCAATAATGATTGTGTATTATTCTAGAAAGAGAATAAGGATTTGTCACGGTGTCCAGTATGTGATTATTCGAGGTACAAACCGGACAAAGGGAAGAAGAAAAACATTGCATGAAAGATATTGCGATATTTCCCGATCACACCACGACTTCAGAGAATGTACTACTCCTCCAATACGGTTGAACATATGAGGGCTCAGCGTAAGACTCGTAGCAACGATGCCGATGTGCTGACACACCCAGCTGATGGAGAGGCGTGGAAGGAGTTTGACCGCAGGCATCCAGTCTCTGCTCAGAAAGTTCGAAATGTTAGACTTGGTCTGGCAACCAATGGGTTCAACCCTTTCGGTCAGTCTACCACGCCTTACTCATGTTGGCCTTTATTATTGTCCCGTACAACCTTCCACCAGGCATGTGCATGAAGAAGCCGTACATGTTCTTGTCGTTGCGTATTCCGGGGCCGAAGAGTCCCGGTAAGGACATAGATGTGTATTTAAGTCCGTTGATTGATGAGTTAAAACAGTTATGGAATCATGGAGTCGAAACATATGATGCATCCCTTAAACAAAATTTTCAAATGAAGGCTGCTTTGATGTGGATTATACATGATTTCCCCGTATTGGGAATGACGTGTGGCTGGAGCACACATGGGAAGCTAGCATGTCCTGCTTGTATGGGCGTGAACCCGGGTCATACGTTAAAGCACGGCGGAAAGTCCTCGTGGTTCGGATGTCACCGTAAGCTTTTGCCATCGGGCCATCAGTTTCGTAGGCAGAAGGATAAATTTGACGGGACAATCGAGCGTGAGGTTGTCACACTGGACTACCCATCTGGTGAAGAAGTACTCTCACACCTGGAGGCATTTGATACTGACATACCACACGACAAGGGTGTGCCGGATCAGAAGATTCCAGGGTTCGGGAAAGAGCACAACTGGAGAAAATTTTGTATTTTCTAGGAGTTAGCCTACTGGAGGACGCTCGTTATCCGAAACAACATGGATGTGATGCATATTGAGAAGAACATTTTTTATAATGTGTTCAACACAGTGATGAATGTCAAGGGCAAATCGAAAGATCACCTTAAAGCGAGAAGGGATCTACAACAGTTGGGTGTACGTCGTGAATTGCATCCTCGGACAGTCAGTGGGAGGACGATACTTCCGAAAGCACCTTACTGTCTAGACAAGAAACAAGTGGAGAAGGTCTGTCAGTGGGTTAAGAATTTGAAGCTTCCGGATGGGTTTGCGTCCAACATATCTCGTTGTTGCAATGTATCAGAATGCAAGTTCCAAGGGATGAAGAGTCACGACTGCCACGTATTCATGGAGAGATTCATTCCTATTGCCTTCTGGGGACTGTTGCCACGGGTTGTTTGTGAGACTTTGACTGAATTATCTCATTTCTTTCGAGATATATGCTCTTCTACGATCCGGGTGAGTAACATGGAAGTGCTTGAGAAGAACATTGTGGTGACGATTTGCAAGCTGGAGAAAATCTTCCCACCTTCGTTCTTTGATTCAATGGAGCATCTGCCTGTTCACTTGGCATATGAAGCTAAGATGGGTGGACCCGTGCAATATCGGTGGATGTATCCCTTCGAGAGGTAATCTTTAAATTGTTACAGTTGTTCGTTTACACTTAATGCGACACCTGTTATCATTGATATTCCACCTAACTCGATTCGCTAAACTTCTAGGTTCATGTTCCATTTAAAGAAAAAAGTCTGTAATAAGGCTCGGGTTGAGGGCTCAATTGCGGAGGCTTACGTAATGGAAGAACTTGTAAACTTTTGTAGTCAATATTTCGGGCCTGATGTTGGTACAAGGTTAAATCAACTAGGCCAAAATGACCCGGATCAAGCACAAATTTGGAAGGGCAATTGTCAATATTCAAGCAGTCAGGTAGTCCGTTCGGCCGAACGTATACTCGATGGCTAACGGATGAAGAGTACAGTGCTGCAACAATATATGCCCTTCTAAATTGCGATGAAGTTTCGGCATTCGTTGAGTAAGTTAAAGTCTTAATTCACTTACATTGCTGTACATAATTGAAAGTGTGTGTTAAGCGAGTCAACTATATTGGTTTGCAGTGAGTTCGATGCGGAATCTTTAATCACTGATCCCGCTGGACTTGAATCTCATCGGAAATCACAATTTGTACAGTGGTTCAAAAGGCGTGTAAGATTGTTTAACGAAATTATATTATGTGTTATATACAGTTCTGTGGCCAATTAGTATACTGATTTATCCTTAATTTTTACCGTCATCTACAATAGGTTCAGTCAATGGATAGACCAGTGGCCTCCTGCTTGAAATTACTAGCTGAAGGCCCTAACAAACAAACATCATGTTACGGAGGCTATATCATCAACGGGTTTAGGTTTAACGTAAAAGATGATGACCGAACAAAACAAACCCAAAACAGTGGAGTCTTGGTCAACGGCGACTGTTATGCCGAGAATTGCATGGACTTTTACGGAGAGCTAGATGAGATTGTTGAGCTAACATATCTGGGTTCCCAAAACCGCCTGGTAATGTTCAAGTGTACGTGGTTCGATGTCACATGCAGTAGAGGAATCCGTGTTAGCTCTCAAGGGATTGTAGATGTCAATGTCAAGTCAAGACTTGCATCAGACGAGCCCTTTGTGTTTGCTAGTCAAGCTGTACAAGTCTTTTACGCGGAGGACGTCGCCAATCCCAAATCTCATTGGTATACAATTATCAAGTCCAAGAAATTGCCCGTGACATATGACAGTGAGCTAGACTCCTTTCAAGCCGACCAACCACGTGTCTTGTTCCCTGTTGAGGTCAACAACGAGGAGGACGATCTTCCTCTTCCAACAACACTTCATGTAGGAGAAGAAGTCGTAGATGATGACGCGGAAGACGTGGAAAGTGTTGGAGATGATGTGACCGAGTCTACTGATGAAGAGGATGAATTAGAAGATGAAGAGGACGACGAGTCCCACGAAGAAGAGGACGACGAGGAAAGTGATGAAGATTATGATGATTCTCAAACTGAAAATGATTGACTTGTAATGTTGTAACATCATGGGAAAAAATTAGTAACATTTTAGAATTTGGTTCATATTGATGTGTTTTTGCACCTTCGTTCATATATATATATAGTGCCGATGATGATTTCTGCCAAATTATTGTTTTTAACGTGTTAATGTCTTTGTAATTTATCTATATGAAGTCAGATATGGATAGGATACGGGCTATTCGTGGCCGGGCTGGACGCCGAGCTGCTTCCTCCCCGGTGGGTCCCACCTCGTCATTGCCCACTGATGACGAGGCACAGAGTGATCGCGTACAGCAGATGGGGCCCCAGCCTCAGCCCCAGCCATCGCCCCAGACCCAGCCGTCGCCCCAGCCCGATACAGATTCATCCCACACGCGCGTTGATTCTTCTTCTTCCGTGGGTTTTACCTCAGGTATAGTTGATAACGGTGTTTAGTACATTTTCGCTAGCCTTATATTTAAAGTATATTTGAACTGTATTAATGTCTGTGTTTTGTAGGATCTCGACGAGGCCGTGGTCCGACACGCGGGGTACGCATCGACCCCCAGCGTAAACAGAGAGTTACGCTCACCCAGGAGGGCCTGTAAGTAAAAAAAATATCACATCATGCCTTATATTTAAAATTTTGGGGTGTTAATTTATATTTGAACTGTATTAATTAATTAATTTACTTCTTTGGCAGGATCCTGGAGAATCAGGCGAGGACGAAGATCGGCGTTCTTGTGAAGGGCCGATTCTTCGAGCCACGCCTGTACTGGAAGGACTGGGATGCCGCTGCGAGGGAGTCCCTATGGGAGAAGTGGCTGGTACGCTGAAGTATTTTTTTCAGCGATAGTATTTGTTTAATTAGAGTTTGTTTTCTGTTGTTAATTTGTGTTATTGAATGCCTTACAGAAGGGGTTTACGTTTGAATCGCCTGAGCAGCTGGCACTGGGGCAGCAAGCCTTCTTTGCTTACATCGATAAGAATTACCGCCAATGGCTCCACGACGAACAGGACCGGGCGAAGAAGATGCTGCCCGAGGGTGCCCCGATGACGGAGATGACGAGATATCCCCCACATTGGATATCTCACGGTGTATGGGGGAGATGATAGATCGGGGGGAGATGATAGATCGGTGGGCTGCGAATCTAGGTTGGGACGCCAAGAGTAAGAGCGGGGCTGAGAACAGACAGAACAGAGATCCGACGCACACGGGGGGGGGGCGCTGCCACATGACATCGTCCGACACATGAACGCGGTCGAGCACTCGGATCTGGAGGAGGATGAGGTCATAGCTCTGACCTATAGTCAGACGCACGTGCGGAAGAAGGACAAGGACGAGGCGCACCGGGCGGGCGACTATATTTCAGATATTGTCCGGCGGATCGATGTGAGTCAATTTGTTTAAGTTGTTAATTTTTTGTCTTTCTATCCTCAATATCTGTTTCGTTAATTAATGCCCTAACATATCGTTAAACCACTGTTTTTGTAGGCCTCGTATGAACAGCTAAGGGGGTCCGAGCAGCAGTCCGGACAGCCATCAGCGACCACTAATACATGTGCAAGTACTGGGGCGTTGAAGCGATGGCTGGATACGCCGGAGGTCGTCAATCGGCCGAAAGGCCGCATACGCGGCCTGCCTAGCACGACTGCTCGTGTCGTGATAGGAGTGTCATCCCCCTCCCCCCGCTGCCCCTCCACAGACACCGGCTCCTTGGCGTCTGTTGGACGACGAGGAGATCCAACGCATTGCTACGGTGGTGGTGAGGATGATCAGGAAGCAGGGTACTGCTGCTGGACATGCCGAGCCGACCCCGGATCATAAGGATCCAGATCCGGGACTCGACAACCCCTGATGAGCCCCTTTTTGTGCCCGTTCCTAGCTTCCCCCTTCCCCCCCCGTGCCCGACTTGTACTCTTCTCCCCTCCTCTAACCGGCTGTATCCGGTTCCCAGCTTGTACATAATGAGTCTTTTTTATAATAAACATTTTTTATGATTGATTATATATATTTCTTTGTGTATTGATTATTGCGCGTTGTTGTTGAGAAATGAAAATTTTATTACAGGTCTAGGTAATAGAAAAATAAAAAAAAATTGACTTTTGGCCACGAATAAATTCTGTCACTAAAAGTGTTCCTACTATAAGTTAATTAGCGACGGACTATTCCGTCGCTAAAAAGCTTATTTAGCGACGGACTATTCCGTCGCGAAAAAGCTTATTTAGCGACGGAATATTCCGTCGCTAAAACATTTATTCCGTCGCTAATTTAATAAAAAAGAAAATAAATTAAAATACTTAAAATATAATTAAAGACGGATATTCCGTCGCTAATTAAAAATAAATCCGTCGCAAAAATTACATATTACACGACGGATTTGAAAATTCCGTCGCCAAACTATTAGTAACAGGCTTTTATACGAAGGACTTTTAGCGACGGTAAATCCGTCGCTAAAACATTTAACGACGGATTTACCCGTCGCTAAAAGCCTTTTTCTTGTAGTGTATACTTGTAGCTGAGTTCATCTCATAATTCCTTCGCAGTGCTATTGGTTGATCTCGTATACGTCATATAGAGTGTCGGACAACCCTCCCAAAATATAGCCCTTGCAGTAGGTATCATCCTTCTCCCACCTTTGCTTGTGTTTCATGGCAGTCTGCTTGGTTGCTTCATCTGCAGCTTCTTCCACGACATGATTTGGAATTGTGAGCACGTAGGCTATCTTCAATGTTGTAAGGAGGAAGTACATCTTATTCTTCCAACGCCTAAAGAACGAACCATCGAACTTTGCCAACTTGGATGTCGTTGATCACTGGCATCTTAGCAGTAGTTTCCATCGTAGCCAAATACAGTCTTAAGATTGTAGGAAAATATAAGGCAGTAATGGAGAAAACTGGAAATAGCCTGAGTCGAATGCGTTGCACTCTGTCTTTAAGACATCATTTGCTCCCTTATATTCTGTTTAGGGTTGCAGCAAATCTGCCTCCCAAGATAAAACAGACGACCTTCTATTGTTCACAACAGAAAGCAATCAATAGACAGAATTTGAGTGAGAGAGAGAGAGAGAGCAAGAGAGAAATTCGAGTGAGTAATGAGTCTGACCATCAAAGTGCACCTAAAAGCGCCAATAGCGCCTTTACGCCGCCACCGGCGCGTGGGGTGCGGTGCACCGCACGCGTGTGAGTGCATTGTCATGCATACCATGTGTTTCTAGAAAAATATGGTATGTCACATGCCCACTTAAATACCCTTAACCTTTACATTTCCCAAGCAATGTGGGAACCCACATCATGACCTTTTCAACCTTATTAAATGTCAATCTTTGAGAAATTATATATCTCTAACCAATCAATCAAACACCACAAGAAAATAGGTTTTTGGCGACGGATTTTTAGCAACGGAATAGATTCCGTCGCTAAAAGGAGTTTTACCGACGGAATCCTCCGTCAGTAAAACTCCGTCGTAAAATATTATGGAAATATTTTAAGCGACGGAATAAATCCGTCGCTAAAAACTCTGTCGGTGAAGTACTTTTTTTAGCGTTAGTATTTGTTTAATTAGAGTTTGTTTTCTGTTGTTAATTTGTGTTATTGAATGCCTTACATGAGGGGTTCACGTTTGACTCGCCTGAGCAGCAGGCACTGGGGCAGCAGGCCTTCTTTGCTTACATCGGCAAGAATTACCGCCGATGGCTCCACGACGCACGGGACCGGGCGAAGAAGATGCTGCCCGAGGGTGCCCCGATGACAGAGATGACGAGATATCCCCCACATTGGATATCTCACCGTGTATGGGGGAGATGATAGATCGGTGGGCTGCGGATCCAAGCTGGGACACCAAGAGTAAGAGCGGGGCCGAGAACAGACTGAACAGAGATCCGACGCACACGGAGGGGTCAGTGCCACACGACATCGTCCGACACATGAACGCGGTTGAGCACCCGGGTCTGGAGGAGGATGAGGTCATAGCTCTGACGTATAATCAGATGCACGTGCGGAAGAAGGACAAGGACGAGGCGCACCAGGCGGGCGACTATATTTCAGATATTGCCCTGCGGATCGATGTGAGTCAATTTGTTTAAGTTGTTAATGTTTTGTCTTTCTATCCTCAATGTCCGTTTCGTTAATTAATGCCCTAACATATCGTTAAACCACTGTTTTTGCAGGCCTCGTATGAACATCTAAGGGGGTCCGAGCAGCAGTCCGGACAGCCATCAGCGTCCACTAGTACGGCTGCGAGTACTAGGGTATTGAAACGATGGCTGGATATGACGGAGGTCGTGAATCGGCTGAAAGGCCGCATACGCGGCCTGCCTAGCACGACTGCTCGTGCCGTGATAGAAGCGTTTTCACCCCCTGCTGCCCCTCCACAAACACCGGCTCCTCAGCGTCCGTTGGACGACGAGGAGATCCAGCGCATTGCTACAGTGGTGGTGAGGATGATCAGGCGGGCGACTATATTTCAGATATTGCCCTGCGGATCGATGTGAGTCAATTTGTTTAAGTTGTTAATGTTTTGTCTTTCTATCCTCAATGTCCGTTTCGTTAATTAATGCCCTAACATATCGTTAAACCACTGTTTTTGTAGGCCTCGTATGAACAGCTAAGGGGGTCCGAGCAGCGGTCCAGACAGCCATCAGCATCCACTAGTACGGCTGCGAGTACTGGGGCATTGAAGCGATGGCTGGATACGCTGGAGGTCGTGAATCGGCCGAAAGGCCGCATACGCGGCCTGCCTAGCACGACTGCTCGTGCCGTGATAGAAGCATCCTCACCCCCTGCTGCCCCTCCACAAACACCGGCTCCTCAGCGTCCGTTGGACGACGAGGAGATCCAGCGAATTGCTACAGTAGTGGTGAGGATGATCAGGGAGCAGGGTACCGCTGCTGGACATGCCGAGCCGGCCTCGGATCAACAGGATCCAGATCCGGGACTCGGTAACCCCTGATGAGCCCCTTCTCGTGCCCGTTCCTAGCTCCCCCCCCCCCCGCCCGACTTGTACTCTTCTCTGATCCCCTTACGGGCTGTATCCGGTCCCCGGCTTGTACATCATGAGTTTTTTTTATAATAAACATTTTTTATGATTGATTATATATATTTCTTTGTGTATTGATTATTGCGCATTGTTATTGAGAAATGAAAATTTTATTACAGGTTTGGGTAATAGAAAAATAAAAAAAAATTTAAACTTTTTTTTTACTTTTGGCGACGGATTAATTCGGTCGCTAAAAGTGTTCCTACAATCAGTTAATTAGCGACGGAATATTCCGTCGCTAAAAAGCTTATTTAGCGACGGAATATCCGTCGCTAACACATATATTCCGTCGCTAATTAAAATAAATTAAAATACTTGAAATATAATTAAAGACAAATATTCCGTCGCTAATTAAAAATAAATCCGTCGCAAAAAATTACATATTTGATGACGGATTTGAACATTCCGTCGCTAAACTATTAGTAACGGGCTTTTATACGAGGGACTTTTAGCGACGGTACATCCATCGTTAAAAGTTTTAGCGACGGATTTATCCGTCGCTAAAAGCCTTTTTTCTTGAATTTAAATTGATTGATTCTTTTTGGATATTAAACCTTGTAGTACAAGGTTCAATAAGATAGGAATCAATTTATGAAAAATTCCCAACATATTTGATGATCAAAACAAGATGCAATGTGATTATACCTTTTGGAAGACATTGTTTTCATTAATATCACAACCATATATTGATAAAAGTATCTCTTTGTGAATTAAAAAGGACTTGGGTAAATTAAATTGCTGATTTTATTGGGTGGGCTTGTAGAAGTGATTGTTTTAAAGTAAGCTTTAACCTAACCATAACAACAAAATTCGAGGATATATGGCAATATTCGAGACCGCTCTATATTTATGAGACAATTAAACCTCGAAAATATCACAAATTTTCAACAATTTGCAAAATTCTCGTGTTTTCCTCACTAGTTAGTTACGGAGCTATTTGGAAAAAATTATTGTGAATAAACGATTTCAAAGGAAACTTAGTGTAGAGAGACTCAAACCCAGGTGCAAGGAATACAAAAGTTAATGCATCAACCACTAGGCCAATTATTAGTTTGATATTCATGAGAACCTCATATAAATTACTATATATACTTGTGTGCGTGCACTCACGCATGTGTGTGCGTGCGCATGTGTGCGTAGAGTTGATAAAATGACAATGCTGACAATTTAAGTTGTCAGCGGTGATCTGATCATTCACATTGTCAACGTTGGCAACCCGAATTTTTTGTTATTAAGCAAACTTCGGGGTCCCCCCAATTATGGAGTGGACCCTCGTCCCATTATGGGGTGGATAGTGTTTTATCGTCCATGCAGACGTCCACCCTATGATGGGACGAATGATGGGAAAAATAATAATAAAAAAGTGATATAGTCCATCTATATGTTGTCATATCACCGGTGTTTCCAGCGCCAGGGATGAGTATGGTTCGGTTTGGGGGCAACCGAACTATTACCCCTTGGTTTGGTAAAGTGTGAACTGAACCGAACCGAACCAAACACCATTGATTTGGACTGTTTGGTATGGTCAGCTCAAAATGGTTCAAATTAGTCAGTTTGGATCAGTTTGTGCCCATTTAAAGACGTTGTTCCTTTGCACACTGCTATTGGATCTAAATACATTATAAAAACTAAAGTTAAATTTTCTCGAAAATTGCACATAATCTTGTTACGTTCAATATATAAGTGCCCGTGTTAATTATCAATTAATGTTACTAAGAATAATAAACATATCACTGGTCGGTTCAATTCAGTTTGTGATCGGTTTAAAAAATGTGAATCATGAACCGAATCGAACCAAGATCAGTTTGAGAAATATGGAACCGAACGGTTAAGATTCTCGAATGGTTTAGATTGGATCATGTTGGGTTGATCCATTTAAGGTTCGGATAGGTTTGGTGCTCACCCCTAGTCAGCGTGATCTGGCCGTCCACGCTGTCGAGGTGGGCTACCTAGATCCGTTACCTTTTTTAAGTGAAGTCGTTGTTCGCCATATAATGTAGCAGACAATGACTTAGCAGACGATATGGGGAACTTAAAAAAAAAGATCTAGTATGTCCATCCTCAATGGTTAGATGACAAGATCTCATTAACAAGTTAACTTATGTTGTTAGAAGTGGCAAGAGATTGACTAAATATATAACGGGTTTGATCTGCACCCAACACTACGAAAGTGCCTACTTTTTCAGCCGATCTAGCCATCCATGTCTGATCATGGGCGGCCCTAATCAGTTAGATGGGATCAAAGGATTTTAGGGACGCAAGTGGTGTAATGTGGAAAGACAAGGGGCAAAAGTGTCAGGTTTGCTAACTGCCTAAAAGATAAGCTGTTAAGCGAGTGAAAAAAAAATTGATCTTATTCGTCCATGATCACACGTGGACGGTAACATCGGCCCGATAAAATAAACAATTATGCACTAAATGTTGTTCCCAACCTACTTTGGTCGCACCTAAGGGCCCACCAGGAGTCACATTTTACGCGACACGTCACATATTACCTCCAAGACTTAAAAAAACGTGCAAAAGTAGACTTGGCACGACTCCCACCTTAAGGGGGTCGGCCACCTCCCTTGATCGGGAGGGGGGGTTGGCCACCCATACTATGGAGGCTTGCGGCCACTTTTTCCTTCTCATTCGAGCACCATGTTCGCAATGCTCACCCATCGCCTGCGACCGCACGACACCTGTTGTCACCTGCGCTGTCGCCGTGACGACCGTCGCTCGCGGCCGCTACGATGCCCGCTGTCGCCTGCGTGCCAGCTTCGTGGTGCCCGTCACCAGTGCGTAGACTCCACGGCGCCCGTCACATGTGGTCGCGCCCCGTCTCCTCGACGCTCATTGTCGCCCGCACGCCGATTTCGCACCGTTCGTCGCTTGCAGCCGCGCGCCGAATCCACGATGGCAGCTCGTCGTCTCTGCAACACCCATCACCCGCACGACGGGTTATCATACTTAATTCAACGTAGACGTTGTTATGTATATTTTTCCTTTTTCATATTATGCCATAAAAATTTGTGTGATAAATATCCGAAAAATTTTACAAACTTTTCGACAAATTAATGAGAACTTCTTGACTTATTGTGTCACGCCCCAAAAAGCAGGACGGGACAACACATATTCTAACACGCTAACCTTCTTCCGAAGGTCATCAGAGTGCACTAATTGCATTCGAATATAAACAACACAATATGCCTTTTAAACATATATTACATTCGTCCATCCTTATAAATCCAAGTTTATACACACGTACACACCACACTTTCACTCTAGTTCTATAACAAATGACACTAGCACACCTCACTCTCTATTTACAAGTGCACAAAGACTTACTATCCCTGATTCTCGGGCACAAAAGGGTACTCAAAATCTTCATCGCCTACCACTTCTTGATCCTCTTTAGTACCTAAAAAGTAGAGATGGAAAAGGGGTTAGCCACAGCTAAGTAGAGCAGACATATGACCAACTTAAACATTATCTTAATCATAACAAGCGTGCATAAACCAAAAAAAATGTGCTTATCATTAACTCATGCATGGCATATGATAGATTGCAGCGAACGAGCAAGAAATAACTCAAGCATAACACATATCATAATGACTCTGAGGAGCCCAAATCATAAGTCGAATGCTCGTTCACCTACCATCCTTTCTTGGTAAGACCATAAATTGATCACTTAAAAGCTGAGCCGATCAAATTCAGTTTATGAGTGATAAATTTAGACCTTATACAAGACTCCGCACATATTGACAGCATACATGGCGCAACGCAATGCCCCTGGGAGGTTAACTTACTGAGCAAGCTCAACATATATCATGTTTCCATATAACCTGATTTGTCGGCCTTCGACCCCCGGCCACTACTTTCGAAGACTCACATGACTTACAACATGCTATCATGCATAAAGAATGTTAAACACCTCAAGCATCGTATAAAAACATTTATATGCATTTGTTAACTCAAAACAGTTTCAGTGAAAGTAGATCTGTTCCAAATTTAAGCAATTTAGGGTAACATACACTTCGAATTTGAGAGTGATATGAAACACAATGTTAAAGAACACATCTTATGCTTTCTATAAATTCAAAGAACTCTCAAGTCCGATAAGTATTGAATTAGATATACTTGTTTAAATATCACCACAGAATCTGTCAAGTTTAATCAGCTTCGACTAGTTTCATATTCATGCAATTTAGGGCAGCATACACTTCGAATTAGAGAGTAATATAAAAGACAATGTTGAAGCACACATCTTAAAATTTCCATAAAGTTAGAGAACACTCAAATCTGAAAAGTATTGAATGAGATATGCTTATTTAAATATCACCACAGAATCTGCCCAGTTTAATCAACTTCGACCAGTTTCATATTCATGCAATTTAGGACAGAATAAACTTCGAATTAGAGAGTGATCAATGAATAAATGTTAAAGAAAACATCTTCAGCTTTCCAGAAAGGTATAGAACACTCAAATCCGACAAGTATTGAATGAGATATGCTTGTTTAAATTTCAACCTCGAATCTACCCGAATTTCTCTAATTCAATTCTATCACTCCATAAGCACATAATACAACATATATACACCAACCATGATTAAAACCATGCTCAAGACTGCTCATATGTAAAACCCTACCTTTGACAAGATTGGGGTGTTGAACTCATCAAGATCTCCCTCTTTTGTCAAGAAGAGAACATCCAAATATCAATGGTTACTAATCTGAAATTATCACAGCAAATTCTCCTTTTCTCTTCCTTCTTCAAGCTCTCAAACCTCTTCTATAATTTTCTCTAAAACTAGGCAGCTCCTTTCTCTCTTTTTCTTCTTGTTTTTTTTTTAAAAAATAGAAGACATGAGTCACTAAAGTTTAGAAAAAATTGCTGAGATTTCTCCCTAGAGAAACAAGTGTTTCAATGTTGTTAGACCCCTTCCAAGTCTTACCAATAAGAACAGGACAACACAAATCAATTTTTAGACCTAATAAGCTTAATTAGTACTAGTTAACCTATATTAGTAACTAAGTAATCACAATTAGCTTAATCAATATTAGGGCAAATTAACTAATCAAGCTTAGTCACTAACTAATCACGATCAACCTTGACTGATCCGGATTAGCATAATCACGATAAGACTCAACCAATCATGCTTAGGGATAACTAATCATGCTTAAGACCAACTAATCAGGATTACGAATAAGTCAATCCACCAACTTGAGGTGCTTATATGCCAACACAAGCATACGACTTGTTTTACATAAATAGGTCATGAAGACCAATCGTATAATGCATAAGATCTTCAATTAAGAAAGGTATCACGCTACATGCATAATAACAAGCATGAAATGAAGTTTATAGTTAGGTTAAACTAGGGTCCTCACATATTGCCAGGGGCAGACCAACTATGTGACCAAGGGGGCCACGACCACCCCTCAAATTTTGGGAATTTTCTTAGTTTTTTAAATAATGGATAATCATATTTAAAATATTTTTCAAAAATATAACTATACTGTAACAATAATGTATTAGGGTTTTCTTTTCGTTGTGTTTTTAAGTTAATGTGGCACCGGTTGTCATATCTTTGTGTTTATGTTTGTCTTTCTTTTGCTCCATCTTCATTCTTCTAATTTTCAAATTCTAAATCTCCAGATTACAAAGAAACACGAGAAGATCAAGATTGGTTCTTTATTGTAGTTTGAATTCTCATTATATGTTAACTTATATATGCACAGTTGTCCTCATACAATTAATAATCGTATTAGCAATACATATATACTTCTACTAGTTAAGCTTCTCTCATGCAAGATTAATATATATATGTACTAGTTAATAATAGATAATCATATTTACCAAGTTAAATAAATCACAATGAATAGCGAAATTATACGATATGTAGTCAAAGTTAGTAATCTATTTTGGATTTAACATACTCAATAGTGATGCAACTACAATATGCTTCTTTTTGTAGATGAAAAAGTCAAAGTCATGCATAATTAATTCTATTTTTCAAACAAAAATAATAATAATAATGACTTTGATGAACAACTTACTACAAAAAAGAATGTTGAAGATGTTAAAATTGTTTCACCGATTCTTACTCTTGCAACAAATAATGTTTATGTGAACTTGAACCTCTGAATTTTTTTATTCTAGTCGTAAAAAAAAATTTAATCACTTTTTTGCTCTCTTTATCAGGCTTCCTGAGTCAGCCTTTGCTTATTGCCAAATATTTTGCATGATTCCCGAATTCTGAATGACTCCGATGTTCGATAATTCCAAAACTATACATAGTAATTTTGTTACAATGACCACTTTAATTGGGATGCAAAAGACCAAGCCCATCCCTAGACATTGTCAAGGGTAAAAAGGGCGAAGATAGTGCCTCCTTAAATTTTTAGCCTCATTGGTTGTGTCATGTCTATGCTTGTCTAATTTAATTACAAACTTGAGTTAGAAGAGGCTATTTTCACCCTTTATATGTTACTCTACTCTCTTATTTGTTGTTAAGAGATCATGCTTCTAGGGATGACAATATAGGAGATGTGGATATTCCATTTAGGCCTAAGTCAGCAAAAACCCTACATGCCCCAGCCCTCATTCACCAATCCCATGATGGGGTTGAGGCATTGGAGGTGGAAGTGGTGGCAGTAGTGGTAGTGGTGGTGGTTGCAGTAGTAGTCGTGATGGTGGCAGTAGTGGTGGCGGTGGTAGTGGTGCCACTGGTGGTGACAATAGTGGTGGCTGTAGTTATAGTGGCGGCGATGGTGGTAGTGATGGCGGTGGTAATGGTGGCAATAGTGGCGGCAGCGACAGTGGCGATGATGGCAACTGTGGCAACTACGGTAGTAGTGGTGGAGGAAGTAGTGGCGGCGGTGGCAATAATGGTGGCGGCGGTGGCAATAGTGGTGGCGGCAGTAGTGATGTCGACGACGGTGGTGGCGATGATGGCAGTAATGGTGGCGGTGATGTCAGTGACAGTAGTGGTGCCGGTGGTGGCACTAAAAGTGGTGTGGTGGTGGTGGCAATAATGGTGCCGGTGATGGTAGTAATAGTGGTGTGGCTGTAGCGGCAGATGGTGGTGAGTTCATTGTTGGAGAGATCCAGAAAAACCAAAAAGGTAAGATAAATAAAGAATTACTTTTAATTCAAGTAACTTCAAATCTCATGAAATCCGACCATTTTTCATCGAATTTCAAACGATAGAAATAAATCTAGTCAAATTCCATGAAATCTAATTCCAATTCATTTTTTTAATGTTTCAAAATTTGAGTATTTAAAATAAAATTTTATCAATTTCATAGTTTCAAATACACTCTAACTAATTTAATCGTCATAAATCATTGCCGTAAAGGAAGGAAACAAGCCATCACAAGTTGTGGACAAATTAAGAAAATTCTCAGGCAGATTCCTCAGTTGTTGTTCTGCCACGCGGACCACTAAAATTTGCCCAAATCGAGATCACAATTAAGGACCTTCTTAAAATTTAGTCAAGGGGGTAAGCCGGAAACTTTCAAGGAGCCCCCTGCAGTGCCACGTAATGTAGCTTCTAACTATACTCTGTTTTGTCTGATTCAACTCGAGCTCCGTACGCTACCCTCTCTCTCTTGTTCAATTCCTTGCATAGCTTCGCTCTGTATTTTAATGGTCCAGAAGCGTGATCAGAGAGTTCATAGAGATTTTCCCATTTCGTATTCAGACTCTTTCTTGTTATACAATGCCATCTGTTCTAGGAAAATGGCATTTTGACTTTTGACGATCAAACAAAAAAAAAAATATGAGCTTTGTGGGCAGTTTGTTGGAAATTATTGGATTTGGAATTGGAATTCCCATCGGCCTTCTTCTGGGTTTCCTCATTTTCATCCACTTTGAGCGCGGAGATGTCAAGGTAAGGACTGAGGAGTTCCTCTTGTTAGAATCTTTGTATAGCTGTTTGATCAATTTTCTGTCACCATCATATCAGAGTTGTTTAAATGAGTAATTTTGGCATGTTTTCCAGTCTTTCATACGGATGGTCATAGTTTTAAGTTATTATTCATGAAGATTTATGATATTCAGTTTATGTTTCCATGATTTTGTGCCTTTTTTTTATTTTTATTCTAGCAGTTGTAAGCAAAATGAAATTCTGATTGTGTGATTAGTCTTTAATAATCCAGTATATACTTTTTGCCTGTGCTTGGGGTGGCAGTTTTTCTATTGAGCTTAAAGTCTGTCTTGTGATATTAATTGTTAGTAAAAGTTTTCTTTCTGAGTTGTGTCTGTGAAGTGAAGCACAGTGCATGAGTTTGTTTCGGTGTTTCAATCCGCAACTTTCAGGTCAGAACCTTTTAGTTGCATTAATGCTTGCTCTTTGAACATAAATAGGTGTTTGTTTGCATGTCCTTTGTCTTCCAGTCGTATGTAACTAAATTAGGCAAGCATGTCCCGCTGACCTTATACCACATTCTTATACTTCCTGGTGGTTAATTTTAGAAGGTGAAGTAGATTTTTGACATAATGCGTGATGCATGGCTGAGAGTTCTCTTTCGTGTGTGCTTAGGTTGTGATCATTATTAACAATCTCCCTTCTCAATGTATGATATTTGTTTGACCAATTTATCCTCCTTTTAGACGAAATCATTTCACGATTTTTCTTTGTGCATGTAATTGTGTTACATTTGGAAGTGAACTAGACTTCTTGAACCTAAACTTGCAGGATCCACTCACTAGGCCACTTCTGGAGTATGATTCAAGCTCCTTGCTTGACCTTTTGCCCGAGGTTCCGCTGTGGGTGAAGAATCCAGATTATGAGCGAGTGAGCACTTATTTTGGTCATAATTGACAGTTAAAGTTCCCGACTGCAACTGAGCCTGTCTATGTAATTTTGCAGATTGACTGGTTGAATAGAGTGATTCTTCATATGTGGCCTTATCTTGATAAGGTGAAACAAATATCCTTATTTTGTTATTTGAGAAGTTATTGCCATTTCCGGTGGAATTTATCTTCATTACTGAGCATAAGTTCCTATAGATTGTTTAATTTCTTCTTACAGGCAATATGCGGTTTAATAAGAAGCACAGTGGAACCTATATTTTCGGAGTATATTGGCAAGTTTCAAGTACAATCCATAGATTTTGAGAGCCTTACTCTTGGGACTCTTCCCCCTATGGTTCATGGTAAGCTAAAGTTGGATACCGTTCCAGTAGCTTTGGGTCCATAGAACTTCCTCTCAGAGGCAGTGCAGGATATTACAAGCAAACATTATTTAGTTCCAAATAAGAACTCATCTAAGTTTCCATTTGAAACTTTTTGCTGATTTAACAAAAATCCTTACTCATGTGGCAGGTATAAAAGTATACGAATCAAATGAGAAGCATCTACTCTTTGAGGCTGCGGTCAGATGGTCTGGAAATCCCAACGTAACCCTGGTGTTAAAATTGTTATCCTTACGAATAAAACTACAGGTTAAAAGAGATTTCCTTAACATTTTCCTTGAGGGGTATTGCAATCCAGTTTGAATTAAGAGGGTGAGCCTTGACACAACAGTAGTGTTGCTCTTCTACTTTTATAGTTTTATGACCTGGATTTATGGTTTGAACACATAAACAACACTTACAATGGAGATAGCTGCATACATCTAACTATCCCCAAACTGCAAATTGACAAAAGCCTCGTGCACAGGGCCGCCATTTAGACTGTCGTAGTGAATGGCCTATTTTTTTCCTGTTATTTTTAGGTGGTTGTAGTAAATGGCATATTTTTCTTTTGTTGCTTTTATGATTAATGGTGCATTTTAAAGCAGTGTGCAATTGAGAATTGGAATTGATTGCCAGATGTTCAGTTATATGGGATTGTTCTGATCCTTCTTACTTTTAGTTGATAGATTTACAAGTATCAGGGGCACCACGGATAACTTTGAGACCGTTTGTGCCAACCTTCCCATGTTTCGGGAGCTTATTAGTGTCTTTGATGGAGAAGGTAAGTGTAGTACAAGTCTCTGCAACCTTACTGTTTTAGAAACTATATGCTTCTGTCAGTCATACTTATCTATGGCTTGGCATTAAGCCTTCAAGAAATTGGCAAGGCATGAACACTACTCATAAGAGATCTGTTACACTGATGTAGCCACATGTGGACTTCGGGCTGAAAGTAATGGGAGGTGATTTGATGGCAATCCCTGGATTATATCAGTTTATTCAGGTACTTCCTGCCCCCCTTCCCCCACTCCTTATTCCCCATACCCCCTCCCCCACTCTTCCCCCTCCGTCCATTTTTGTTTACATTTTATAAGGCGGGCGGGTTTTACTTTGGCTACCTTAGATGACACTGTTGGTTGTGTGTTTTAAGTTCACTCAGCTAATTAAGGGGCAACGCTCAACAAAACGATTTTTTTTCCATTGATCGAACGTATATATCATTCTCGTTTCTGGCCACTTAATAATCGTGGTAGTGAAACAGAACTATGATGTACCGAGTTATGACTTACTTAGCCTTGAAAGGCGTCAAGCCTGTTAATGCATCATCTCATCTGTATTTTGGTCTTCCTAATAATTTTCATTTATTCTCTTCTTATCAGAAGCATTTTGCTGGATGAGAGATCATGATTGAATTTAGTTTATACTTGAACTACTCTACAGCTAAATGTGCACCTTGGTTAATTTAAGAAACTTTTAGCAGCCAACACAGTTTACACACACAACCAGAGATCAGGTCCCAATTCCAAGTTGAAATTCACAATCCTACAATAATTTTGACACATGACATGAACATGTACTAAAAATTTTCATAAATCAGAAAGAAGATTGAGCTGACTAGTATGCTCCATAGAAATCATGGAAATAGAAATAATCAGAACTTAAGCACTGAGGTGGGACTTAATTAACCAAGATGATTTGCTATAGTTGATGAAGAATATCTTCAAAATGATTAAGGCTTTTCCTTACAAAATCAACATACTATAGCCTAACGAACCAGTAAATTATCGGATGTGTCGTATATATAGATATGCAGGTATATACATATAAAAGAAGGTATGCACAGATATAGTATAAGAATCTATATGCATGCATGAAGACATGCTTGTTTGGGCCTTTTTGTGTTGTCTCAAATCCTTGAAGTGACACTAATGTATGAACTAATGGTTGCCGTAAACTTTGAATTTAAAATATTTTGGTTATTGGTGCTCCCTGTATTGTAACTGATATAGTAGGTTATAGGCTGAATTTAATGTTAATTTGTTGTTGATATCAGGAAACTATAAGAAAACAAGTGGCTAGACTCTATCTCTGGCCCCAAACAATTGAAATACCCATCCTTGACAGTTGTGAGTAAGTTATGTAGTAGAAGCAGCAGCATTTACACAATCAATTTCTTTTTCTTGGCCTTTTCCCGTGTTGCTAGCAGAAATAATAACTGAAGTACCATTCTTTAACTTTTTGGTAGAGGAGCTCAGAAGAAACCTGTGGGAATACTGCATGTGAAGGTTGTGCAAGCACGTAATCTCTTGAACAAGGACTTCTTGGGAACATCTGATCCTTATGTTAAACTCAGCCTAAGCGGGGAGAGACTTCCGTCAAAGAAAACTTCCATCAAGATGAACAATCTAAATCCTGAATGGCATGAGGTGTTCAAGCTCACTGTAAAGGACCCTCAGTCTCAGGTTCTCGAAGTACATGTCAACGACTGGGAAAAGGTTAAAATTATTCTTATCTTCTGGTATTATAACTATTATATTATTGCATGACTTTTTATCCTAGGAAGTATCGTTGCCTAAAATTCTAGTATGATTTTTAAGAATTGAAAAACTTGAGATAAAGGAACAGTTTTTCTGTTACTTTTATTTGGCAGTTGATAGTAATTTGGTCTATTAGTACTTCAAAATTGTATTGGCCCAAAATTTCAAATGTTATTCTCGAATTTTTTTCTAATGGTGTGCGTAAAAAATGAGACGTCGTACTCTGGATAATGCACAACAACTTTGTTCACATGGTTTATTTTCTGAAAAATGGCGATAATGCTTATACATTGTTTGTCCTGCATGACTAAAATTCCAAGTACCGTCCTAATTATGCAAAGGTCATAGAACAACTAGTGTACTTCTCCTTTCATTGTGAGAACTTTGTTTGCTTTTAAACAAATGGGAGGTGCAATTGCAAACTTTATGTCTGACTTGGATCCAAAGAATCTGTGACGTTAATTACATTTTTAGACCAAGATTCAGAATTAAGAACTTTTCCATAGGCTGCAATTTTGTGAAACATTAGGTTTTTTTTAATGCTTTTGGACTTTTGATAAACTTTTGTGGACTGCGAAATTTAGTTTATATAGCTTAGTTCCTTTTATAATGGTTTCATAGGTTGGACCTCATGATAAATTGGGAATGCAAGTAGTCGCATTAAGGTTGCTCGTACCACATGAGATGAAGGAATTCACACTCAATTTGGTCAAGAACACAAATCTCAATGATCCTCATAATAAGAAGCCTAGAGGGCAAATTGTTATGGAGCTAACCTTCGTACCTTTCAGAGAAGATACTGAAACTTTTAGCGGACCTCTAGATAGGCATGATGAGAGGAATGAAAGCCTTGGGAAAGCATCCGAAGACACGTCCCTCTTAAGAGGTGGTTTACTTTTGGTCACAGTTGTAGGTGCAGAAGATGTTGAAGGGAAGCACCACAACAACCCTTATGCTCTAATCCTCTTTAGAGGAGAAAAGAAGAAAACCAAGGTGATTTTGCCATAAAGAAATTATTTTCCACCTAATTAAAATGTCGCGTACGTAGTGCTTGATTTGCCTTATGATCTGTTGTGGTTTTACTTTAGTCAATCAAGAAAACTCGGGATCCAAGTTGGAACGACGAGTTCCAGTTTCTGTTAGAAGAAGCTCCTCTGAAGGACAGAATTCACATTGAAGTCGTGAGCAAAAGAAGCGGCATTGGCTTCAGGCCAAAGGTAGGATCATCACTACGTTCTGAGTCGTTTTGTACCACGAATCTTTATATGGAATCGAAGTCACCATAACGTGTCTCCTATGTAGGAATCTCTGGGGCACGTGGATGTCAATCTCATCGATGTAGTCTACAATGGCCGTATCAACGATAGCTACAACCTTATAAACTCCAGAAACGGATCAATACTTTTGGACATACGGTGGAGGGCAATCTGAAAACCGCCACTGCTCTATGTTTTGATCAAATTTGGGCATGTTCATTACAATCACAGATACAATAGGCATATACTTCAATAGGGGTGCTCAACATGGGACCGTGAAATGCACACCATAATTCCACACATGGAGCATAGTATATATACACGCCATAAGCCTGTATCGAGTTCTATAATTCCATTAATTGTACTGTGCACAATAAGGCTATTAGATGGCTTCTTAAAATCTTCAACTTGACCTATTTAGCAGTGTCGATGGGTTGAGTTATAGGCTTGCTTGAATAGATCCTGGCTCAGCGTCTATGAGCTGAGCACAATATAGTACAAAGCTTATAATGTTTCTCAAGGGAAGGTGAGCATAAGGAACAAGGAGGAGGTTTTCCTAAATCTCTTCTGCAGGAAGAAAGAATTGGTAGCTCGGAGGCATCCAAAGGGCACTTCAAATCGATCAACTTAGAAGAGTCTTCACGTTTTTCAAAAGTAGTATTTAGTTAAATATCTTTGTTTTCGTGGTTCTGTATAAATGGTATTCTAACAAGCCTATAAATATTTTTTGTTCCGTTCAAAATACCCCTCGCTTGACATCAAAATTCCTCGTTCAACCACCACTTCTTTTTCGCCAATCTCAACCTTAAGCCACCCATATCTCGCTCTACCAAGCTGTACGACCACCACAACCACCGGCTCCAACTCCATCACTCAGCAACAGCTATAGTGCATTGCCGACGGGATGTAACTTGGTGCTTGATCTCGAGTAATTTGCAATGCGGTTGCTATAAGAGGCATAGATTGGAGGAGAAAGCACGAGGGTGCGGAACAATAGGGGTATTTTTGTCTTTAGCTTAAAACGACATGAGAATGAAAGTATTGATTCTACGGTCCACCTTCAAATATCTTTTCATCTACCGACTCTTGGACTGTAGGCTTTCAACAACATTGCCTGAAATAAAAACGGAAAAAAAATGCTAATAAAAAGGAACGTTGTTAATATATAAAGTGAGTTAAGATGTATGCGTTTAACAACTCTGAGGTGTATACCTTTAAAATAGATTAGGTACTAAATTGTCACTGCACACAAAATTGAAACTCATAAAGATTATTTGTTATTTATCCAAAAACACAACTCGTAGATCACAGGTCAAGATCCTCTCCGGATGTGTTGTACCGGTTTTAATTACAAGCGGTTGTCGTTATAATTATTTTGTCGCTGCTGTAAAACTTTATAGCGACAAACTTTTATTGCTAAACATATTAGCAGATTAGTTACAACGCGGCAGAGGATCCCAATCTCCATAAGATAGTAAAATTCAACTAAGTAATATGGATTATCACACTAAAAATATAAAAAAATTGTGTGCATTGTTTGAATAGATATTTTTTAATATTTATACATCGAACTTAGCGGATCGACTTTTACACATATAATGAATGAGTTGAAGAAGAGCTTTTAAGTGTGATGTTTAAAACAGAAAAAAATAAAAAAATTATAACCAAACAGAAAACCGTCAAAACGAAAAATTAGTTATCAAAGGAGTGCTAAGCCTGTTCGTTTACCATTTATTTTTATTTTCATCATTTTCGACTTCAATTAGGAGAAACATAATTTTGTACTTTTGTCATTTTGATAATTTTCTTAACTATATTTTTTTAATAATAGATGAAAAGCGGCCGAAAAAAAATGAAAAGGTATTTTTATATTTTCGTACGTAAAAACAAAATGATAATCATTAAAACCGAAAGGGATAATACCATTTTAGTCCCCTGAACTATATCCGCTTTTTTATTTTGGTCCCTGTACTTTAAAATCAGTTAAATCGGTCCATATACTTTGTTCCGTTATCAAATAGAACCCTCCGTTAGGATTTTTCGTCAAAAAAGACACGTGACGGGCACGGGGTCATTTTTTGAAGGTTATTTTCGGAAATAGACTGAGTCCCACCCAGTAATTATTCCCCCCTCTTTCTCCATCTCTCTCTCTGCTTGTTTCTCTCCCTCTTCCATCTCAAACGCTACCTTCCATTATTCCTCTTCTACTTCTCGGGCTACGTATCGTGATGGCCTTCTTTAAAGTTCAAGAAAAGGACTTGCTGATTTAAAGCTTTCACCATTTAATGCCCCCTTTGAGTACCCGGATTCGCAAGCGAGTACCCGGATCTTGAGAAAGTCGAGATCCTCAACTCGGAGGCGGCAACTGAGGAGGTTGTTGCTATTGCTGCAGCTGAGTCGGCCGCTTCCGCTTCTTCTTCTCGTAGCTGACCCCCTGTTCTTCGCTTCTTCTTCGCGGATTTCGTGGAGGTAAAGCCGAACGGCGCGCGCCCCGAACGGGTTCGA
Source organism: Escallonia rubra (assembly GCA_033065855.1). Lineage (NCBI taxonomy): Eukaryota > Viridiplantae > Streptophyta > Magnoliopsida > Escalloniales > Escalloniaceae > Escallonia > Escallonia rubra. The sequence continues at coordinate 65,290 of JAVXUO010002536.1, forward strand.
CTCAGGCTTGCCTCCGTTCTCCTCGAAGGCGGCGCAGAGGCGGCCGATGAGGGCGTCGAGGCTACCCCAGGCCTGGCGGAGGGGGCAGGGATAGGGGGCGGGTGGGGAAGGGTGGCCGAAGAGAAAGGGCAAGGGTGGGCATGGACCTTAGTCTTCCCGAACTGGTCGAGGTAGCGGAGGAACTCGAGGACGTGGGCGCCGCTGTAGCGGGCGAGGGAGAGCGGCGGCCGGTGGTTGCGCAGGTACTGCCCCGAACGTGTTCCAGTCCCGGCGCTTCTGGTTCTCGTACCAGCTCAGGGTCATGGGCGACGTCGACGACGACGATGGTGATTGTGAGGCGGAGAACGATGAGTTATTACTGTGATTTGTAGAGTTTGGAGAGTCCATTTTCAAAAATACCCTTCAAAAAACGACCCCGTACCCGTCACGTGTCTTTTTTGACAAAAAATCCTAACGGAGGGTTCTATTTGATGACGGAACAAAGTATAGAGACCGATTTAACGAATTTTAAAGTACATGGATCAAAATAAAAAAGTAAGAATAGTTCAGAGGGCTAAAATGATATTATCCCAAACCGAAAATGCAAATGTGAACTTTAGCCGGGTTTTCACCACTTTAAACCCTAAAACACCTATCAATCGTGTTAGCCTCCAAACTAGCGCAAACTAGACGATACGGGCACTGAAGCTCCTCTGTAAACCAGAATCCCTCTTCTTTCTGAGCTTACATGAAGACCAAATAGGCAACACAACACACCCATTTCCCCTCATCGACAGAGAAATACCCAAACAATGGCGTCAAAATTTCCTCATTTCAGGCCTAAGCTCCTCTCCAATCCCCCGTCAAACCCATTTCACTTTAAACCCCACAGTTTCTTCTGCTCACAATCTTCCCCAGAAGCCCTACCCGATCCACCTACAGACCCGGATCAAGAAGCCCCGAGAAGCCGGCTCGAAACCCGACTCGAAGATTCCAATGGGGAAATGACGGCCAATCGAAGGATTCCGAGAGGTAGGTACTCGAACCCAGAAAAGATAGAGGATACAATATGTAGGATGATGGCTAATCGGGCCTGGACGACCCGTTTGCAGAACTCGATCCGGACTCTGGTACCCGAATTCGACCACTCTCTCGTTTACAACGTACTGCACGGTGCACGGAACTCGGAGCACGCGCTCCAGTTCTTCCGGTGGGTCGACCGGGCCGGGTTGTTCCCGCACAACAAGGAGACCTACCACAAGATTATTGAGATTTTGGGCCGGGCCTCAAAGCTCAACCATGCTAGATGCATACTGTTTGACATGCCCGAGAAGGGTGTCGAATGGGATGAGGATTTGTTTGTTATGTTGATTGATAGTTATGGCAAGGCCGGCATTGTTCAGGAGAGTGTGAAGATCTTCAAGAAAATGGAGGAGTTGGGCGTTGAGAGGACCATTAAGTCCTACGATATGCTGTTTAAGGTGATGATGCGGCGTGGCCGGTATATGATGGCAAAGAGGGTTTTCAATAAGATGTTGAGTGAGGGCATAATCCCGACCTGTCATACTTATAATATCATGATCTGGGGATTCTTTCTTTCATCGAAGGTAGAGACTGCAAATAGGTTCTTTGAGGATATGAAGAGTAGCGAGATTTTGCCTAATGCAGTCACATATAATACTATGATTAATGGGTATTTACGGGTTAAGAAGATGGAGGAGGCGGAGAAGTATTTTGTGGAGATGAAGGGGAGGAATATTGAGCCTAGTGTGATTACTTATACGACGATGATTAAAGGGTATGTATTGGTTGGGAAGGTTGATGATGGGTTGAGATTATTGGAAGAGATGAAAAGTTTTGGTATAAGGCCGAATGCTTTTACGTACTCGAGCTTGTTGCCGGGGCTCTGTGATGCCGAGAAGATGCCAGAAGCTCGGACCATGTTGAATGAGATGGTGGAAAGACATATTGCTCCTAAGGATAACTCAATCTTCATGAAGTTGATGGTTGGACATTGTGAGGCTGGTGAGCTCGATGCGGCTGCAGATGTGCTTAAAGCGATGATTAGGTTCAGCATTCCCACTGAGGCTGGACATTTTGGTGTCCTACTTGAGAACTTCTGCAAGGCTGGGGTGTATGATCGAGCTGTTAAATTACTTGACAAGGTTATTGAGAAGGAAATTATTTTGAATCCGCAGAGTACTTTGGCGATGGAGCCCAGTGCCTATAACCCTATGATTGAGTATCTCTGCAACAACGGCCAGACAGGGAAGGCTGAAACCCTTTTCAGGCAGTTGATGAAAGTGGGTGTTCAGGATCCAGTTGCCTTTAATAATCTGATCTGTGGTCATTCGAAAGAAGGGGCTCCTGAGTCGGCTTTTGAACTTTCAAAGATCATGGTTAGGAGGAACATTCCTTCCGAAACAAGTGCTTACAAGTTCCTCATTGAGAGTTACTTGAAGAAAGGTGAACCAGCTGATGCTAAAACAGCTCTGGATTGTATGATCGAAAATGGGCATCTCCCAGATTCACCCCTGTATAGGTCGGTGATGGAGAGTTTGTTCGAAGATGGAAGGATTCAAACGGCAAGCCGAGTGATGAATACTATGTTGGAGAAGGGAGTTAAGGAGCACATGGACTTGGTTGCTAAAATCTTAGAAGCTCTGCTCATGAGGGGCCATGTTGAGGAAGCCCTTGGAAGAATTGAATTGCTGACGCATAGCGGCTTTGCGCCTGATTTAGATAGTTTGTTATCTGTTCTCTCTAAGAAGGGGAAGACAATTGCTGCTCTAAAGCTGCTAGACTTTGGTTTGGAGAGAGACTATAACATAGACTTTTCAAGCTATGATAAAGTGCTGGACGCTCTTTTGACAGGTGGGAAGACTCTTAATGCATACTCAATTTTGTGTAAGATAATGGAGAAAGGAGGGGTTACGGATTGGAGTAGCTGTGAGGAATTGATCAAGAACCTCAATGCCGAGGGGAACACAAAACAAGCGGATATCCTCTCAAGGATGATCAAGGGAAAAAATAAAGCCCCTGGTAGCAGAAAGGGAAAGAAACAAGCAGCTATGGCGTCATGAGTTGAGTTCTAATTTTCTTGTGTTCTGCAGTTGCAAGGTGCGAGTTTATGGTTGAAGTTTTGTTTAGAACTGGGAATGGGAGGTCTTTTGTTAGCAGAATAACTTATGAGGAATTTAATGTAACTTGTGCAGCCTAGTCAGGCTGCAGGCTTTAACCTATTGCTGAAGAGGATTATGTTTTTGGACTTTGATTTATCATTCATCATTAGGCGAACAAGATACTTTTTCAGTTGGCAGGAAAGCTGTCTTTCTCAAATCTCAAGCATAGTTCATAATTTGGAGCATTGCGATAGATTCTGATCCTTTTGACAGTCCAACCATACGACTTGTAAATCTTACGTTTGCTTTTTTCGATGGTGCTCCTTGAATGATGTTTCTAATGCTTTGGTAAGCTAGTTGTTTTGGAGTTGAGATGGTTTAGCAATTGTTAGCAAAGCGTTAAGAGCTTATTTAATGTGTTGACAATTTGCTATTCATTTTTCTTGCTTATGAATCCAATTTACATATCTGAAATGATAAATTAATTCATCATCTCTTCTCAGAGAACTTTTTGCATGAATATGGTGTTATTGTTGTTGCATGGAATCTGTAGATTTAAGAAGGAAGAACAATTAGACAGAGGGCTTTTCCTCCAAAATGTTGAATTCTCAGAGTTTTCTTTTATATGAAAAATAGTTATTTAACTCTTGTTCCCGTTGCCTATCTTGCTCTTTTTTTATATGTTTTTCATTTCATGATTTTTTAAATATTTGAACTTTTCGTTGCTATCCAGCTATTGATATGTTTAGCAAGCCACAACTTGACTGAAATAAAAACCTTCTTTGTAGTCGATATCAACTATGGTGGACTCCGTCTGCCACTGCCACATGCCTGTTTTTGCGTTTGATAGGGCTGTGGTTATTGTTTATGAAGATTTTTTGGGTTTGATTTTCTTGGTTTTGGATAATTTGGATGTTTTCGTCTTATGCAGTGAAATTACTTCACCAATCCATGCATTCCAAGAGGCTACCAGTGTATGCTTATGCTACTAACATTTAAACCACTATTTATAGTGGAGAAAGCAAACTGATAGCATCTGAGATGCTTGCCCTGCTCAGGGCCAGAAATCAAGTAATTTTATTCTTGTTTTATTTTCCTTGGACTCTTCACCACACCATGCATCTGACGCGGCAGTATTTCCTACTAACATTCAAACCAGTGTTTTTAGTGGAGGAAGCAAACTGACAGCGTCTTAGATACTTGGCCTCTTCAGGTAAAAATATCAAGTTTCTTTTTTTCTAGTTTCTCTTCATTTGTCTATAACAGCCATCTTTTTTCACGTAGTTGTTTTCTTTTGTCTTCATTAGCGCTGGACTCTTGGGTTGGGCATACTAACTGGCTTGGTTGGTTGCTTATTAAGTGCCTGCTATATGACGGAGAACTGTCGAACATTTTGGCAAGGCCACCTCAAGAGTGTAAAAGACTTGATAAGTTTGATCATGGTGCCTTATTTTCTGTAGCCCAGGTATATATGCACTTCAATACGTACTAATTTATCAACAATTATAGCATTCCCTGTCATGTAAGGAAATTTGAAATTTCCGTTTGCTAAATATCCTTTATTGGTCTTGGCAGCGAATGCAATGTCGATAGGGGATGTTGATTGGTACGATGGAGACACACTGGTTAAAGTAAATCTGATTTTCTCTTACCTCTGCATTAGACATACAGACTGCGGATCTTTTTAGATTGCCCTCCAAAAGTCGGTTTGGTCTTGATTGAAAATTTGGTAGTGATACAGATCAGAAGGCTTTGCTGTGGCCTGTGGGTTTGTTATTTCTAATAGAAAACAGCAAGTTGATCCTTTGGTATCTAAGTGTCCTTTTTAACTCCTAAGGATTGACAGTTAATGGCTATCTCAATTTTTTCTATGATTCTTCTAGTTTACCAGGTAAATATTTGAGTTGATTTCCCCGCATTGTGAGATTTGAACGCTCAATTGAGTTGCCATCTCGAGTTTGCTGTCGTGAGCAAAAATCATTTGCTGATATGTCTGGGAGATGTGAAAATAAGGAGAGGTAGGGGTAGAACTTTTGGCAAGGGACAAATGTAACTGTAAATGAGCAGTTGTGGAGGACAGCGGTTGGTTATGTTGTTGGCTCCGCAAATGTAGGTGACGGTGGTCTGAGGTTGGCGGAGGAAATGTGGTGGAGGGTGGTGCAATGGTCCAATTGCAGGTCGTCGTGGCAGTGTAGTGAGGACGTGCTTGAAGATGTGTTGACTTGGTGCTTAAAGAAGTGGAGATATTATCCACGATATACCAGCAACAAGGGGATATAAATCTATAGATACAAGAAGGGAATAGATCCGGTGATGGAGATTGGGTGGTGGAACAAAGGTAGAAGAAAGATAGAACGGCATCAAAATACTTTATACGGGCGCGAAATAGTTGATAAGGGTGCGAAAATAACTGCACCCTAGGCATTTATGTGTGTCATATAACTCTGCACCACACTTTATTAAGTTTAGAGTTCTTGGCCTTTACCAGCAAAGCAAAACTTGAGACATTCTCTCTCTATCTTCTTATCAAGGGTGCAACTTGGCCAAGCATGATAATCGAATTGGCCGGTGAAAATATGAGCGTGGACTCGCTTTTATAGAGAAAGTGGTGGGGGTGGGGTGGGGTGGGCGCTTGCTGTAACTTTGAGTTTGTTAAAAAAACGTGGGCAGGGCATGAGCAGAGCTTTTTACAGGCTTGCTAAACCCGTCCACCTTTATTTTCTTTCTTCTATATCTTGGAAAAGATGGGCTGTGTGCTGTGTGCGCGTGTTTGGAGACGATTTCCTGCATATTTTTAGACTTTTGAAGAATTTTTTTTATGCCTTGTTCCTCGTAGTAGGATCGAACTTTCGAAGATTGTTTCCCGACTCTCTCTTTTTATTTTTCCTTTTTTTCGAACTTGGTTTCCATGCTTCTATTCTAGTTGATTTGAGCTTCATTATGGTTCTCTTTATGGCGATGGCTAATCAGTACATTGGGTAGACTTAAAAATGGTTATTGATGTACTCAAAAAATGAAGAAAATAAAACTAGTTGCTACCATAGGTAGCCAGCTCGTGTCCATCAAAACTTCTGTAAACGGGGCGTGGGCACAACGAGTTGGGCCCAAGTTGCAGCCCTACGGTCATTATTATGTTTCTAGCTAAGTCCAAAATGGTGGCAAAAGGAGTTCTATTTGTGTTCCGGACCTTTTCATATATACATATTCTCTTGGTTATTATAAAATATTGAGTTTGAACCAAAAAAAAAATTAGAAAATATTGAGTGGTCAGGGAGCCCCTCTGTCTTCCTTATCCCGGATTAGAGTCCTTTGCTGTACAACACTTATGTTATAACAGAGAAATGTCGTTAAATGCATTTTAGTGACGAAAGATTGTCACTGTAATTTTTAACAACAAGAAGAAAACACTTTTAGCTTTACTCTATTGTCATTGAAATTGTTACAGCATATATAGATACGGTACAACATAAGACCTTTATTCCCTTATTCCTACCTCTTACTATAACAACCGTCACTCATTTAACTGTCTTAAATAGTTAAAATCATGCAATAATTACTCATCGGACATAGATTAGTTTCATGAAATATCTTTTTGTGCTTTATTATATGTTTCTCTCATTGAAGGTATGCCAATAATTTGTGGATTTTAGTATGGTTCCACGGGCATGCTCCTACGGTTATCTTACCACTGCCATTGGGTTACACCCCATCTTTGGCATTTCTTTTATCACCAACGAGTCACCGTGGCACAAGCGATGTGTGTGCAAAAATGAAATGAATAGTATAAATTTTATTATATAAAAAAAAAATCAAACATCATATATACATGTTTATTGTCATGTTCAGTAGAATGAATATTAAATAACAGAAAAATAAGTTAGTCATATATGTCCAAAAAAAAAAAAAATTAGCAAAATATTATTTATCGTATCAAACCTGACTTTAAAAAATTTTTAAGTATATTTTTCTGATGAATTTTAAATTGTGAAAACTAAACATATTTTTGTAAGTAGTTATTTACTAATTAAGATTTTTATTTTGTGTCATTTTTTAAAAAAATTCTTGGAATGTCATTTGTCAACGTTGTAGGCTAGTAACTATCTAACACAAAAAATGTGTTATACCAAATCAAGTTTTGACTTAACAAGTAGTATAGATAAAATGAGCATACATTATGACTAAGTGTTAGTTTAGCCGTAAGTGTGTGGATTGCAAATATAACGAGTGTAAGCTGTAATTTAACTATAAGAGCTTTTCATTTCTTTTTTTCTTTTGTCAAATGTCAACATATTAAATTAAAATACAACTAAACAAAGTTACCTTCACAAAAGGCTCGACAAAACTTAGAGGAGACAAAAAATCATAGAGGTATCGCAAACCTTGGTTGCAACATAGAGATTCTTTGTCAAATTAAATTGTAATCTTCTTGGCTACCAATGGATTAGGAAAAGTAAAATTGGGGGGGTGGGGGGGGGGGGGGGTCCAAAGAAGAATATGCAACAGCTAACAACTCTTGCAAAGAGAGGAAAACTCCGATTAGGAAATAAAATCTATAAGTGACAGCTAGAAAAAATAAATCTAAAGTTATGGGGGCGAAGGGTGAGGAAGGATGAGAAGAAGGGAGAGAGGGGGATGAGGAGTATCTCTCACCAAATTAGAGGCACCCCATAACTAGAAGAGAGAGCTCGATTGAAGACCTATGTTAGTTTCACTTGTTATTATCAATTTTTTGGTTTTGAGTTTCCAAAACCGAGAAAGAAAAGCATGTTTACTGGCCAACTTTAATTTTAACCATTTTTTTCTCATTCTTAAATTGAGTTGTCAATTGGGGTAGCTTTTGAGCACTTCAAGGAGTTTTGGATTGGCTAGTCATATTGCAATATTATAGTTACACTTAAGACCTTTGACAAATAGTGCTTGCTTTGGGGGGTTATATCACCTACCTCTACAACCATATATTCATCTAGACAAAAATCATATAAGCTTTGACGTTAACTTTAGCACTTGGGTTTTGACTTTCATTTTAAGATCGTGCTTTTAACTTTTGGCGGAAGCACCCCCATAAGATTTATCTTTATCACCGTCACCAAGCATAGCCACATTTTTATGGTGGTGGCTTTGGCTAGCAATTAGATATGATCGATCATATTTGTTGCAACCTAAGTCCTAATGCCTTGCGCTGGGGGCTGGGGGCTGGAAGGTTGTATTTTCTCTTCAAGTCTGTATATGGTCAAACTAAAGAGGAAAAAAGAGCTGTTTAAATTGTCTACTTATTATTTGTCTAATTCTTTTTTCGCTCTTCACTTTCTTCATTTGAACTTTTATTTTCTCGAAGCCCACGAGACTCCATACCGCAACCATAGTGATACCTTGACCACCGGCAAAAAAAATACACTTCACGTACCTAACGTGCTTAATTGACCATATTCATTTTGGAAGGAAAACTGCACTTTTTCCCCACCAAAAATTAAAAATTTTATATATTGACCCTTGAACTTTTTAAAATTAAGGGTTAATTACTTATGGCACCCCTGAGGTTTACCCTAAATTATTCACGGACCCCCTTATCTTTTGAAAATTACACTACGCTCCCCTGAGGTTTATCATTGTATTATACAAAACCCATTTCCGTTAGGACACCGTCAAAAAAATTTAGGGCAACACAAATTTATTATGATATACAAAAAATGCCCTTAGATCTTCCCCTTTCTTTCTTCCGTGCAGAATCACCGGCGACTCCAGATTCCGGCCAAATCACAGATTTGCGCCCAGATTTGGATTTTTCTTCCTCTCTCTCTCTCTCTCCTGAGATCCAACAAAAGTACCACCACCACAACTATGAAACTCTGTCGATCCACCACTACAGCCGCTAGGACTAACTCCACAGCAACCGGGTAGTATATGGGTCTTCTCCGATCACCAGATTCAGGCAGCGACGCCGAAATACCACTGCCTCCATCACATATTCAGTCGTCACCGGCCACCGCAAAAATCACCATTTTTCAAACTACACAAAAAATAATTCAAATCAAGAGAGTTAGAGAACGAGGTTGAAGGCTGTTCTCCGGTGCCACTGTGTGAGTTCGGGGGGCCAACGACGCTGCTGCTAATGGCTGGTGATTCGGATTTGGACGGAGGTGGTTAGGTTCGGGCTGTTTCCGACCATTTTGGTTGGCCGTGTTCGAAGACTCTTGCCGATTGCTAGGATGTAATCTTCAGAGCTACTCGTGGTTTCTTGGCCAGCGGTTGTTTCCCGGTGGTGTTGAACCTTTCCCGGCATCTTCTCAATCTCCAGTGGGTCTCTTGGTTGCATCGTTGTTGCGTTTGGCCGGGATTTACGTTTGGGTCTCTTGGCAGTTGCTTTCGGCAACCATCAACCACACTTCGCCGGTGATCGGTTACTCGCCTCGGCTATCGTTTTCCCGGCCGATGATCTGCGCCGACTGCCCTGCCCCCAAATCTGCGCCCAGATCTTGGTTGTCTTCGCGGAGTGGTAGTGGCCGGCACTTGTGGTTCATGGTGATGGGGGCGGTGATGGGTCATGGTGGCTACGGTTGGTGGCCCGTGGCTTCACCGGCAGTGGGTGTGCAGTCCAAAGGGTGCTGGCGGCGTGTGTGTGTGAGTGAGAGAGAGAGAGAATGGATAAATTAACTTGTTTATCAGGGGTATGACCGTCCTTTCATTAATTTTGTTAACTTTGTAAACAGAAAAATAAAATGTGTAGCTTAGTGTAATTTTAAAAAAATAGGAGAATCCGTGTGTAATTTAGGGTAAACATTAGGAGTGCCGTGAGTAATTAATCCTAAAATTAATTACAGACACCGTCAATGGCCGAACTGAGCTTCCACCGGAACAAACTCTAGGGGTCCTGTACTCGACCAATACCCAGAGGCAATTATGACTACGATGCCCTAATTCTCACGATAAAATATCTCTTATCCCCTGCAGCCCATCTTCCCATACTTGCCTGCCTTGTATATATATACTCGCACAAAACCCTCCAATTCATTTGCCAAAAACCTTATCTCCTCCAAATCTCTCCATACAGACCAACCAAACCAAGCAGCAGCCATGGCTTCCTCTTCCCTTCACTTCCTCTCTTTGACCCCCAAAACCCTCTCAAAACCCTCCATAACGACCCTCTCCCTCTTCCCTTCCTCCCTCAGGCCCTGCCCCAAGCTTACCCACCTCTCTTTATCACTACCCACCTCCACAAAACTCTCACAAACCTCACCCTCTTCAAGATTCCTGCGAACCGTCGCCGTTTCGTCGGATTTTGACCTGGATGAGGATGTGCTGAGTGACTCTGACGAGAGGAGCTTCTCCCCTGACCTTAAGCTGTTTGTGGGTAACTTGCCTTTTAATGTCGACAGTGCTGCCCTTGCTGGCTTGTTTGGAAGGGCTGGAAATGTTGAGATGGTTGAGGTAATATTTACAAACAAGACCCACTTCATGACTTTGTGTTTTGCCCTTTGAGTATTCGTTTTGGTGATATGTTGAAAATTTTGCGTTTTTGCCCTTTTGGATTTAGGGAAATTGGAACTTTTATGCTTGTACGTATTGTGGTGGGTTTGTTTGCTTTAATTTCTTGAGAATTTGCGATTTTGCCCTCTTGGCTTTAGGTTAAATGGGATTGTTGTAATAATTTTGTTGTGTGGGTGGACAGCATTCATATATTGTTGTGGGTTTGTTTGATTTAATTTGGTATGTTTCTTGGAAACATCATCTTGTGAGTAGAAAAGGATGAACTTCAGCTGTAAAACTGCTGATTTAGAAGCTAATTGGAGAGATTTGCATAAAAAAATTGACTTCAAGTATCTTTTGGGGTATAAATGAAGCCTTTTGGTTAGTTCTCTTGGAACTAATTGTGTAGAGGGTTATTTGTACTTCTGCTTATGTGTTGTTGTGTATGCTTCTTATATCTACATGTATATATTGTGGGCTGTGGCCTTTCTAGTTCAAGTTGTAAAACTATTGGTGGTATTTCACCCATATTGGCCGCCCTATGACTCTATTCATGAAACTATTAGTGATAGAGAACAGAGAAAAGGTTGAAAGAGGGGTTTCTTGGGTAATGGGTGGGTGCGTGTGTGTTTTGTATTGGGGTGGGGTGGGGGGCTTCTATGTAGGAAGGGGTTCAGTTAATGAATGTTCTTTTACTGAAGCAATTAGCTACTGCAGGTAATATATGACAAAGTTACTGGAAGAAGCCGTGGATTTGGATTTGTGACGATGTCATCGGCTGATGAAGTTGAAGCAGCTGCTCAACAATTCAATGGCTATGTGAGTTTCAATTGGCTATGAATTCATGCACTTTACTTTAGCATACTTCAGTTCTAGCAAGGTTTGAGTTGCTGTATCGTCACAAAGATAGAAGAGGAATTTCAAAGTTGGGACCTTACCTTCGTAAGGGTGTAGTGTACTTGGAATGTTTTAACTTTCAAGTTAATGCATCGGTGCTATCACAAATGAGTTTTACTTGTTCATATCTTGAGCACCATTTATTATCCAGTTGCAGCTTCATTGTATCTAAAGTAAAATATATATGGTTTTCTGTAGGAACTTGATGGGAGAGCTTTGAGGGTGAACTCTGGGCCTCCTCCTAGTAAGGAGGATTCTCCTTTTAGAGGAGATTCTTCATTCAGAGGAGGAGCAAGAGGTGGTGGGAGAAGTTTCGATAACACCAACAGGCTTTATGTTGGAAACCTGTCTTGGGGTGTCGACAACTTGGCACTTGAAACATTGTTTAGTGAGCAAGGAAAGGTTATGGAGGCCAAGGTAGTTTATGACAGGGACAGTGGTAGATCAAGGGGTTTTGGATTTGTGACTTACAGTTCATCTGATGAGGTCAATCGAGCAATTGAGTCATTGAATGGCGTGGTAAGTTTTATTATCTCATTATTGTTGTTTGTACACAATATGCTTTCTGTATGGTTAATTTTTATAGATGACAGTTTAGATATGATTGTACCTGCATTTGGGTGGTCAGCACTAGGTTAATGCATAGAATAAGTGCAGATTGGCTGCACTTAGTATTTAGCTACCTCTTTAGACAGTTTTGTTAGCAGTGCTTCTAGGTTTCAGATTAGTTAATGTCATTCTTGTTAGCCTGTGAATATGTTGATCGAACTTTGAAGTTCAATTTCAAATTCACTTTTTTATTGTGCATCATTCTGTTTTGTCTTAACAATTAGGAGCACAATTCTTGCTTTAGGAAATAAGTGTATAACAGTTTAGAATGTAGCTCTTCTGGTGCTCTCATCTGTACAAACTAGGAAGTCATGGTTTTTTCTGTATTCTATCAATCTTTGCCACCAGAATTGATCATCGTCGGTTTTCAATCATTGCTTTTGCTCTTTCCTTACTTGTGCTTTAAAATTTATCCTTCAAACTTTCCATTGTGCAGGACCTTGATGGCAGGCAAATCCGAGTAAGCGTTGCCGAGGCTCCGCCCAGGCGTCAATTTTAATTTTGAACCTTTCGTGCTATATCTTCACCAAGATAACATGAGGTAAGCTGTCTAAACCTACTTGCCATATCTTTTGAACCTCCTTTAACTTTGTGGATGACATTTTTTTATACCTGAAAATGGTATTGCAATTCGTAAGGAACACGTGCACAGGGCGTTCTGCAAGCTTTCATGCATGTGTGCGGAATGTACCCTCGCCTCACCAGTAACTGTAAATGATAAATAAGCACACTTTTTTTGCACTTATTCTTGTTATCAAGGAGCAGTGCCTCTTCTTTTTTATCTTAATCTCTCTCTTCTATTGCTCTTTCTTTTTTCCTTTCTCGTTTTTATCAGTCCTTTCGTTCTCCAGCATCATCTTTGCCAGGTGTATCTCTGGTTTTAATGGCCATCACTTCAGTGTCAAGTCCATGAATATTGGGGACCGGGGACTATAAAATGGGAAAAAAAGGGAAGTTAGAAAAGTTCTGAAATGGTGGTTATTTGGGCCATTCAGAGATTTGGTGATACACTGCTTTAACCTACACCATAATGAGGCAAATAATGACACAAAAGTGGATTTTCTGTCATTCTTCGTGAGCGGATGCAGTCAACCTGCTTTGAAGCGTGGGCAGGTTAATGACTATATACACGTCCTCAAGCGCACGCATGTGCATCGGGTGGAGGGTCTATCAAGCTTGTGAAGTATAGGCAAGAGATACTGTCAGTGTCAAAATAGTTATGGTATCGTTTGAAGGCATGACATTGGCAACTTATCTCTGGCTGAGCCACTAACTTCTGTTGTCCCTAGATGAAACATTCATTTCCTGATCAATCTTGTTTGTTGTCTTACTATTCATTGAACTCTGCTAATTGTTATGTTAGGTTCTGGGAGACTATGTAGCAGGCAATATTGAAGTTCATCAAATGATCACAATGAAGAAGCTCCTCACACCAAAGTTGCAACTGGTGAATTTGGCTATTGTAATGTCCAGACTAACAGAAGCTCACAAGTGTGTTCAAATTTTGCAATGTATGTTCGGAATATGCTTCAGACGAGATTCTGATTTGTAATCCACCACTTCTGTCACTTTTGGTGGAATAGGAAGTGTTGGATCATTTGGCTTTCTGGTATATGTAATGTTAAGAATTTTGTGGTTCTTAAATGAATTTGCAGGGAAATATCAATCTTAATGTGAATCCCATCAGAACCCGGTTTAGACGATGGAAGGATGTGACACGAAACATCGAATAGGTATCACTAATAAGTTGAGCTTGAACCATTTATCTAAGCTTTCTATATACATATATTCAACTCAAGCCGTAACTAAAAGTAAATTAGTACTTTATAGTCGGTGTTTGATGATCGTACATTAAGATGCTCGGTTGATAAAATGTAAGACCTTCAAAAGTGTTCATCAGCATGCAAGAATTTTCATAGACCGATTGCCATCTAGATACTCTGGGAAAATTTTGCAATTGGAAAAATAAAAGTTCAGCGACAAATATCTAGAGCTACCAAGAGTTGAGCAAAGTTACTGCTAGCGACAAACATCACCTTTTAGTGACAATTTTTACTTGTTAAGCTCCCCATAGAAGTCTGGATGATCTGTGTCGCTTGTTGGTGGCTCCTTGTTGCCAAGGGGCTTTCTCAAGTGATCTGCAGGATCAAGGAATGCTTATACGAAAATAGTGTGGAGCTATGCCCTAAACAAATCATTTTGTTAACTAGTAACAAATATTCCTTGATCTACAGGCAGGGATCAAGGAATGCTTACACGAAAGGTTGTTCGAGAACCATGCACTTCTTTTTTCTTTCTTTTCCTTGGATGTTTCAAAATTTGGTGCCAAATCTAAAGTTAGACTACAAACATGCGTGATGGGGATATTGCAATGGTAAAATAGATGAGATATAGTTGTCGATAGAATATGTTTTGACTCTCGAACCGGTACCAAAATTGTAAAACGAAGTGGGTGCCTTTTTCGGAAGTACCATCAAAATAATCAAGACCTTGTTATGCAATTCTAAGATGACATTGATTTGTGATGGTTTTACTAATCATTTGACAGCAAACTATTCTCTACCTTATCTGGTGTCTTCCTCTCTGGAACACACCCCATGTTCCATATGAAATGCAGTTCTATTATTTCCCAATTGGGAAATCCCAAAAAAAAGAAAACCATATTAGACAGGAGAGTCAGATTATAGGAAACCGTTATTTTGTTTACTATTGTTTGTATTATAATACATAGACAGCACAATGGTCCAATTATTCCCATTAATACTTTAATCAGATCCTTATTCTCTGATGTTGGAGTCACCCATTGGATACACCTATTTGTCTTTCCTCTGAACACACTTCTAGAAAAAAAAAACAAACTTCAGTCATTTTGACTTTTGGTTATATTCCCGTTTACATGTGTCTGTATTTGTCTTCCACTGTGATGAAGTTTCTATTCTTTGCTCCTTCTATATCAAGTTTCCAGTCAATTTCAAGAGGTTCTGAAAAACGAGAATCAATTCAAACCCCATTATAAGTTCAAGTTGACAAAAAGAAGAATAATCATACTTACCAGATGAATAATGGTCAGAATTCAAAGTTCCACTCTACCACTTAAATCTGCTGCATTACAGTCTGCAAATACCTTCACATGTTCTGTTGTAAACTTTTAATCTACAAATATAAGTGCAACAAGTTTTACAATCCAAGCATTACCAACCAAACTGTTTTCTCTTAGCTCAGTTGAAAAACTTGTGGAAGAGAGAAAATTCATGTTTGTGAGTTCTCTTGATGCCTGATTCACTCATTTGTTCGTCTTTTTCTTCGTTCTTATTTCTAAGGGGTGTTTCCTTTATGTGTGTGCCTGTGGAAATTTGTCTAGCTCTCCTATATGCTGTTCATAACTCAAATGCTAATAGCTTGAAAGTTATTCTAAAATCTTTTCGACTCATCCCTATGCTTTGGAGTTATATCTAGTAATGAAACTTATCATGGATGACACAAATTATTGGCATGCACTGGATATCTGAGAAAATCTAGATGCAACTGCACCCAGCAAACTTTCTTCTACGTAATCCAGTTATGTAATTTTGTGGAAGTTTTTGCACTTGGAAGAGGCTAACACACACCTGTTTTAGCGACGAGTGACATATGAACTGTTACAGCATGAGGTGCGGATTTAGCAGTTCACTTCTAGTTATCCTTATTTTTTGCTGAAGTAGTGGTTTACAGGTAACTTGAAAATTTAAATGAAACTGACATAAACAAAATTTCTTCAAATATCTGCCAATAAACTCCTAAATAGAGCAGTCACAAAGAAATTGGAACTCTTCCTTGGCTATTTTTCACATAGGCCACAAGAGAGAGACTGCCATAGCTTTTCAGAGTGACTGTACCATGTTTTCACATGATATCTTATGGTACTTGTACGGAAAAGTAAAGTATTTGTGTGGATTTTTTGTGTCCCATGATTTCTGGTGATTCATACGTTGCTCTGGTTTTGTTTTAATAGCAGATTAGCTTCATGAGCTGAAGCAAAAAGTTTCTGTAGTCTAAGCACTATGGACTATGGTCATTCAAAATCTGCAAGGTCTGTCCAATTTTTCCTATAACTTCTATCAAAATTCGAAACAGCTTTCACTTCATGGTGTTGGCCCGTGGTTTATGATGCAGTGAAATTAACATACATATTGAAAATACATTCAGATTCATGCATATATGTTAGGCCAAACTTCTTCCTCGATAATGAGTCTTAATGAAATCTTTAATTATTTTTAGGTTCCAGGATGATCTTGAAATTGCAAAATCTGCCGCCTGCAAGAATAGCAATATGTTCAAATTCACATCAATGATCAATGCAATACCCTTGAAGAAGAATAAAACAAGTGTACCAGGAAAATCTCAGGAGAAGCAACTTTCCAGAGTCTTCTCTGAGGATTATGAGACAATTCAGAGGAAGATATTAGATCCTAGAGGAGCTACTTTGACCGAATGGAACAAATGTTTCTTACTTGCATGTCTTACTTCCCTTTTCGTGGATCCCTTATTCTTTTACTTGGCAGAAGTTAGGGAGGAGATGTGCATGGAAGCAAGTGTACCCCTTGAGATAGCCCTCACAGCCATCCGATCCATCATCGACGTATTTTATATTATTCAGATTTATATTCGGTTTCATACAGCATATGTCGCGCCTTCCTCTCGTGCATTCGGGAGAGGAGAGCTGGTTATAGACTCTTCAAAAATTGCTTCAAGTTATCTTAGGAAAGACTTTTGGCTCGACGTATTGGCTGCTCTTCCCCTTCCACAGGTACGAAGAAATAGATAGATCACTCCCTTTATTCTGAATTTACTAAGATGGAATCAGATTAAATTATTCAGAAGCGTTGTCCTGTTTTTAGCTTTCTTTTTTGAGTTTTTCCTGGTGCAAAACACCTGTGAAATTTTATGACCAAGCTGCTTGAATTTTTCTGGAAAAATTTTGAGTCACCTCTATCATTTTAGTTGCCAAACATAATAAAAGATAATAAATGCAAGTTCGATTTCTTTTCTTGTGAACCAGAAATTGGGGTCGTATTCTCAGAAGCTGACTCCTAGAAACGCATACATCTCATTGCTTAGCTTAAACCTGAGGTTTCCATAGCATGACAATGAAACGAATCACTGCTGTATGTTTTAATCAACTTGGGTTTCGACCAAATTTTCTTATTTATTTAAGCTCACAAAAGTGGGGCTTCTTTGGTTGACACTGAAAGTTCCATGTTTCTTAGGGTTTATTAATGTACTTAAATTGTTTGTTTTGTCTTAACTTTTTCAGGTTTTTATTTGGATTGCAATCCCCCATTTAAGGGGTTCAACAATGATAAGTACAAAAGTAGTTTTACGCATGATAATCATTTCACAGTTTCTCCTGAGGCTGTGTCTTACTTTTCCACTTACAACTCAAATTACCAAGGCCAATGGGGTTGTGGTGGAGGCAGCATGGGCCGGGGCAGCTTATAATTTGATGCTTTTCATGTTGGCAAGCCATGTAAGCTTTTGTTTCATGTCCTACATGCTTGGTGAACTTACCTTCTACCCTTGTGATACTGGTTCGAACTTAAAAAACAGCCTCTCTTTTAAGTGGGATGCTGCACATATACACACGCACCAGTTGCTATTCAAGCATAGTTTGAACCTTATGTCGCTAACTTTCTTCCTCTATATCAAGGTTATTGGTTCCTGCTGGTACTTTCTAGCAATTGAGCGGGAAGAACAGTGTTGGAAAGAAGTTTGTGATCTTCATGGTCCAAATTGCCAGTACTGGTTTTACGATTGTCGCAGCATCAATGATCCAGGCAGAGCAGCTTGGTTCACATCAAGCAATGTCTCCGGTCTATGTGGTCCCAACAGTGACTTTTACCACTATGGAATCTATATCGACGCATTAACTTCTGGCATCACCTCGTCCAATTTCTTGAACAAGTACTTCTACTGTTTCTGGTGGGGCCTGAGGAATCTGAGGTAACTAAGAATGGCAACCAAATCATGTGATGCAAAAACTTCCCTTTTTTTCTATAATGCTGAAGACTTCTCTGTTTCTCCTCAATGTTATGCAGCTCTATTGGGCAGAATCTCTCTACAAGCACTTATATTGGAGAAATAAACTTTTCCATTATCATTGCAATTGTTGGGTTGGTGCTATTCGGATTGCTAATTGGGAATATGCAAGTAAGTCTACGGGTAGCATAATACGTCTAACAATTATAGCTCTACTTTTAAAGCTCGGAAAGTATTTGGCGTGTCTGTAGCATGTGATACAAAGCTTGTACCTCAGAGAACTTTGTGATTTCTCATACTTGGAGTCCTGACCATGACATTCTCGGGGTTCCAGAATTAGCTAATATCATGATTAGCTGTTTCTATGGTGGATTAGAACGATAGCTAAAATGAGCAATTTGAAGTTTTGCACGTTCAATCTATGCTTATGGAGTATTGAAATCATTTTTTGCTATTTAACAGACATACCTCCAATCCACTACCATACGTTTAGAAGAGTGGAGGATTAGAAGGACTGATACAGAACAGTGGATGCGTCACAGGCAGCTGCCTCATGAATTAAGGGAAAGCGTGCGTCGGCATGATATGTATAAATGGGTTACAGCTAGGGGTGTTGATGAAGAAGCAATTCTAAAGGGCCTTCCCCTGGATCTCCGACGAGACATCAAGCGCCACCTTTGCCTTGATCTAGTTCGACGAGTGAGTTTTAATTCCTTTCCCTTTGTATCATGTAAGGCATAGACTTGCATATTCATGGACTACATATGCTTAGATGCAGGAGTATATCTGGTATGTGTTATATCATATTGTCATGTTGGGATGATATATACATATTCAGACATGCATCTGTTCCTCATTTTGTTGTCTTCGAAGGGACAAGGGAGCCGCCTCTCCACTTAAGTTTGTGTTTGTGTGTGTCGGCTGGGTCGGGGGAGCAGATGAAAACATCTTGACCTTGCAATGACAGGAGCCTCGTACCGTTTTCCACGAACTCCATACTTCTTCTTAGATTTGTAATAGCCTAAATCCCATTCCCACGATAAGTTTAAGATTAATCTGATTTATACTCTTTTGGTTTTCATTAAACAGGTCCCGCTTTTTAATCAAATGGATGACCTTATGCTAGACGCAATATGTGAAAGACTAAAACCTGTTCTGTGCACGCGAGGCACTTGCCTAGTTCGTGAGGGGGACCCTGTCAATGAAATGCTTTTCATCATACGAGGCAACTTAGATTCCTATACCACTGATGGAGGCCGCACTGGGTTCTTGAATTTTTGCAGTATTGGAGAAGGTGACTTCTGCGGCGAGGAACTATTGACTTGGGCCTTGGAACCCCGTCCTAGTGTCATCCTCCCTTCGTCTACGCGCACAGTGACAGCCATTTCCGAAGTGGAAGCTTTTGCTCTCGTGTCGGATGACTTAAAATTTGTAGCATCACAATTTCGCAAGCTACACAGCAAGCAGCTCAGACACACGTTTAGATTTCACTCGCATCAATGGAGGACTTGGGCTGCATGCTTTATACAAGCTGTTTGGTTTCGGTACAGAAAACGAAAAGTAGCAGCTGAACTTAAAGCTAAGGAGGCTCCTAAAGCAGCCTCCCCTGAACCAGCTAATAAACAAGCTTGCACACCCTTGTCCCCATTGGCCACAGAGCTAGCCATGTACGTAGCAACTTTTGCAGGAAGCACTAAAATGCGTGGGAGCAAGAGGGATGGATCTGAATTCGACCTCAGCTCGTTAACAAAGCCAGTAGAACCTGATTTTCTGGTTGATGAAAGGTGAAGAAGGATAAGGGTGCTCCTTGGACAAGGGTCAAAGATGTGTCACAGAAGTATTATCTTGAATGCTAATTCTTGTCGAAGGCTGCAATATGTGGGGATAAGTTCTACAATTGATTGCATCAGTCAGGTTCTTTGTATGTGTCTTGCAAGGTATGCACATATGTCAGGTTAGGGCTACCAACTTAGGTACTAACTTCGTTGTTTCATGTAATGACAGCTACCTTGATGGTGATTGCATGAGTAGCATATGTATAAATGTTACAACATTCTTTAAGTAGGAACTGCATTCTTAATGGTTTCTTACGGAGTAGGATGGAAATCTTTTTGAAATTTGCAAAGCATATGTAAAGATAAATGTTACAACATTCTTTAAGTAGATTGAAGTTGAGACTCTGTACGTGAGCTTGCCTTTGTTGGAGATCAAGAACCTCGCCGTGCTATCCTCTATTGGATTGGTATAGGGTATTAAAGGCTACTGCACATTCATCATACCCGACTTGTCGCATCGCCAAACTCTATAATGGACTTAAGGCAACATGACTTTGTAGCGGCAAAGCGAGGTATCTTAACTCGGTCCTCGAATGTCCATTCCTCAAGGGGTCATTCTCTCCCTCGATCATCAAAAGGTGCAATTGTCTCAAAGCCCTTGGCAACAATGTGTCGAACTTGGTCAAAGTCGGAGCCAACAATGCCCTCACATGTGGTTATTGGGTGATGAGTGTCTAGAAGGCGGAGC
Source organism: Escallonia rubra (assembly GCA_033065855.1). NCBI lineage: Eukaryota > Viridiplantae > Streptophyta > Magnoliopsida > Escalloniales > Escalloniaceae > Escallonia > Escallonia rubra. The sequence goes on from JAVXUO010002536.1 coordinate 85,899, forward strand.
CAACCACGCCCTCACATGCAATTGGTCATTGGACAACGAGCGTTTAAAAGCAGGGCCAATAATATCACTAACGTGCAGATGGTCGATTATACACAAGGAGTGTCCATTAAAGAGAGCCAATCTGCAACGAGTTCATCTAAAGCCGTGGCCAACAATGCCATCACAAATAACTGGTCGACAGGTGATGATTTTCTAAAAGATAGCCAATAATGCCACTCACTTGAATGCAGCGTTTAAACACATGAAATTTTTCAAAAAGAGAGACAATATGAACCGCATATTAGAGGTGTTTAGTCAGATATAGCACCAATGAGCCAACAGTAACCCATCAGCAAAAAAAAAACAAAAACAAACGTGATGGTAAAACAAAGGTAGTAAAGAGATCTTATCGTCTTAAGAAAGAATTTAGAAAACCCAACACATTTGTTTCCACTTAATCGCATAATGCATTCTTAAGACTTAGCAACACCATCTTGATGGGTCTCACCCTTTCCACCACAAGAACAACACCGTCCTCAACAACCACCCTTTTGCTGCCGCCGCCACCTCTGCTACCATCTTCTTTCCTTTTTTATTTTTGCCCCAAAGTTCACAAGAGGCTCTTCCTCCGTCACAGGTGGACTCTTTGATCTATTTTTTTGCATGCACTGTTTTTCTGTGGCATCGCCGTTTCATGTGATGAGGGCGACACTAAAACCTTGCGGTGCTCCGTCATTTTCAGGAAGCAATAGTCACCTTCAAGAATGTTTGAAAATTCAAAGAGGCTGACATTACAGAGGGTGACGTTATGGTTTTCTTGCAAAAAGTGGTGCATTAGACGAGGGAGATACTCCATGAGAATAGCCAAAGTTATCTGTAACATTAACTGGCTTTTTATGGGGAATATTTGCATAATAAGATGCGAGAAGGCCTGCTACAGCCACTGGAGTTTGGAGATGAAATAATGTTAGAGAGAAAAGGGTGTTCGGTGTTTGTAGCGAGTTTAGAGAGACTCAAGTGTTTGGTGTTTGTTTAAAGTGAGATCAGATGACTTACAAAGAGGGGGGGAGCCAGGTGGGGGTGTGAGGGTGCATTATGCGTGCATGGTAGAGGAATGCCTTTTGTCTACTGCTAGACCTGACAAACGGGTATACTCGCCGGGTACGGATAAAAATCATTCGGGTTGGGGTAAAACGGGTCGGAAAATTTTTACCCGTCTTTTTTTAGGTAGATTTTTTCGGGATCCGTACCCTACCTTTGCGGGTAGGATATTACCTGCGGATAAATTATTAATTTTTTTTATTAATATTCACTGGACTATTTTTTTTAAAGACCATTTTTTCATTCTTTTTTATTACTACAACAATCACTTTCTGATTTCATTAATCATCTCAAATTTAATTCTCAAAAATCTAACCCCATCATCTCAACTCCTTGAGAGTTAACCCCATCATCTCAACTCCTTGAGAGTTAACCCCATCATCTCAACTCCTTGAGAGTCGGAAGAGGAAAAGAATCAAGAGAAGTTTCCAAAAGGACGGACTCCCCACCCACTGCACCCACAAAGTCTTGCAATCGGCATAGTGAAAATGGAACAGGCTCAAAACTGTGGTCGCCATATTCAACTGGAGTAGAGTGATCCCCGGTGACGCAAAGGGAGAACTGAAAATTTCCAGTTGATTCTGCCTGGCGAGCTGTCCAATAGCAAGTCTCCAAAGTCCAAACACAGATATACAATAGGCACAATAACTTAACACAAATGCCCAAATAATTCAAGCAGATATGCGGAAAAAATTATCCCTATCATCTCAACTCCAAGTCTCATAACACAAACATACAATAAGCATAATAACTTAACACAAATGCCCGAAAATCACCTACAAAATAAAAGCAGATCTGGAAAAAAACTTATCTCGCAAAACAAAATAGAACACAAGCAGATCTGAAGAAAAAAAAAATAGCACCTACAAAATACTTAAATACATACAAAATATTTAACACAAATAATACAAGCAGATCTGGCGGTGGCGACGAAGATGGTGGCCACGAAGCGGTGGCGGATCTGATTGAAGACATTGGAGACAGAGCTGGCGGCAAAGCGTGAGAGGGACGATGGACGCCATCTAGTTGATGTGCAGTAGCTGGCCGTCGAGTTGATGTGGAGTAGTTGTCGTCGATGGATCTGACAGGCGAGAGAAAGCGGCGCCGCGAGGTAGAGCGATGTTACTCTCGAGAGAGAGGAGAGGAGCGTCGCAGATCGGCAAATGGAATGGAAAGGACGAGAGAAAAGAATGACTGAGTGAAGAAACAGAAAACCCAAATACTTATATAGTAAAAGTTCGGGTAGCCCAGGTAACCCGTATCCGAATCGGATTTACCCGAAAAATACGGGTCGGTTCGGGTACGAGTCTGTTTTCAACGGGTCTTCAAAATACCTACCCGTACCCGGGTTTTTTGGCCGGGTACGGATCGACCCGCTGGTCAGGGTCTTTTTTTGTCAGGTCTATCTACTGCTAACATAAAATCAAATTTTAGGAAAATAAAAAGATCAACCTAAACCTGTAAAGAAAGAAAAGAGACTAAGAATAGAAGAGAAATGGGTCTTTAATGTTCGAGAGGGGTGCGTGGGGTATTGTGTATGCATCATAGAGGAATAAAGCTCTAAATGCCTTTTGGCTATTGCTAGCAGAAAAATAAAATATTTGTCATGGACTAAAGACTTAACTAAGTCGACTGTGTAGCACTTAGCTAATTCAAGCCCCCGCTTGCACGCTAAGTTAGCCTTTCCCTCTGGCTGGGTGATGTTAAGAGTAAATGAACAAAGGGACACGAGACTTTGGGAGAATGAAATCCACTATATTCCTTAGAGAATGCTTGTAGAAGGATACTCTCTTGATGTCTTGGATACAAGGATGTCTTGGATACCTTGGCCAAGTAAGGCCTTGGCTATATATATACTACTCCACCTCCTCAAAAGACGGTGGGGATTAGTTCTATCCTATGGCCTACATTCCGTCTCTAAAACTCTCTACAATAGTATATAAATATTTACGTGCCTCTTTACAATTCCCTACCATTCTAGAGTTTTCTACCAAGCCTTTAGAACTTCCTTCTAGTACTCTAGAATTATCTTCTAGTCTTTCTAGATTAGCCTTCTACTTACAAAAGCATAAATATACAGAATTGCGGAACCTTTCGGAGATCTCGCCCAATCATCCCCAAGTAAGCGTCCAACAAGCACCCGATAAGCGCATGCACGGCGTAACCTCTTAAATTGGCCTCTTTAAGAGGGGAGCCAAGGGTTGAAGGGGTGCATGGGGTATTGTGCATGCATCGTAAAAGAATGAAGCTCTGAATGCCTACTGTCTACTGCTACAAAAAGAAAAGAAAAGAGCCTAACAATAGAAGACCGAGGATTGAAGCTCTGAATGCCTACTGTCTACTGCTACAAAAAATAAAATTATATGAAAATAAAAAGATCAACTTGAACCTGTAAAGAAAGAAAAGAAAAGAGCCTAACTATAGAAGGGAAAATTATGCATGCATTGTAGAGGATTGAAGCTCTGAATGCATTTTTGCCTATTGCTAGCAGAACATCAAAGTATATGGAAATCAAATGATGAACCTGAACCTGCAAAGATCCATTGTCCCAAGACTTGTTCAAATAATAAATCTTCTCTTTTGACATGAATTGATCATCCTCAACAACTTGTTCAAACAACTACTACTACATAATAAGCCCTCCAAGTAACTAATCACCTATATCAGATACATTAATCTAAAAATGAAATCATCATAATTACACACAACTTCTGAAACTGCATGAATGTTAATGGAATTTGAAGGTGAAACTTGAGTGGAATCAACATTCTTTGACCGGCTCACAGCAACTGCTTATAATGTCACTGAACAACCACTTTTTTCTCTCAAGAGTAATGTGCTTAGCATTTCACGTTAGTTATCTACTCTTACCTTTCTCATTGTTAGATGCCACCAAAAAGTATAGGACACATCTTGCAAGAATTTTCTTTTTCACATCATTCATGAATTTTCTTTTTTAGATGCAACCTCGGCATCACAGAAACCTAATCTTTAAAATGACTTTTGGGAAGGTGTAGAACTGTGCAGATACTCGGGAGTACTAAATAGAGAACACCAAGTGCAGAAAATAACAAACCCTAGATCTGCATGAGTGCCTGCCCGGCCCCTTTGTTAACTTTAAAAGAACCTTAGACCTTTGTTAACTATACCCAACTTCAGAAAACTTACCATCAGCAAAAGAAAGCAAAAATGATGGTAAAAGAAAGGTAGTAAAGAGATCCCACCGAAAGTATAAAGAAAGAAAAGAGACTAAGAAGAGAGCACCGATTGTCTATTACTTTTAAATATCAATTTCAGCCCACCTCTATTTGTGCGTGTCATCCTTGCGCAGGGGCCATGCTAATCTTCTCTGTATCGTTCCAATTTTATCGGATGTCCCCGAGGGGACAGCTCACCTCAAAATTCAGTAAATGTAATATTGTCTTTCTATTTGTCGTCTAAAGATGATTTGTAGCAACAATTTGTTGTTAAAGTTGTATAGATAAGAAAATACCATCTTTATTAAATGACAAATAATTATAATTACTCTTTTTTCTATGCTTCCAGCTACATTTAAAAAAAAAACATTTTTTTGTCTCAAGGACAATCAGTTGTCACTATATGGAGAATGTAGTTATCTTGTTACGACTTGAGTAGCAGCCCAAAATTTTCAAATTCAAATATCAACAATGTAAACAATCAATGTTACAACATTCTTTAGGTAGATTAAAGTTAACTCTATGTGCGCAAGCTTGTCTTTGTTGGAGACCTTGTTATTCTCGTCGGCCTATTTAGAGTATCAAAGGCTATTGCACATTAAGCATACCCAACTTTTTGCAATGCCAAGTTTGGTAAAGGACGGAAGCAGGACAACATCCATAGCAGCAAGAGCGAGGTATCTTAACTCGGTCCTAGGATGTCCGTTCCTCAAAAGATGCAATTGTCTCGAAGCCCTTGGCAACAATGTGTTAAGCTTGGTAAAAAGTCAGAGCAAATAATGCCCTCACATGTAATTGGTTGTTGAGTAATGATTGTCTAAAAGGCGGAGTTAACCTCGCCCTTACATGCAATTGATCATTGGACGACGAGTGTTTAAAAGCAGAGCCAATAATGCCACTCACGTGCAGCTGGTCGTTTACACACAAGTAGTGTCTGTAAAAGAGAGTCAATCTGCAATGAGGTCATCTACGGTCGTGACCGACAATGGCATCACAAATAATGGGTCGATGAGTGATGCTTCTAATAAAAATAAACCAATAATTTTAATCACACGAGATTCACCATTAAGAGAGACAATCTGAATTGCATATTTGAGATAATTTAGGGATATATAGAAAGAATGAACGAACAATGCATCATCCAGTTGGTCGTCGACTCATAATAATAAACCAAACAACTGAAATTGATCGGTAGACATTGTTGCCACTTGGCAACAAATTGGAAGAAACGGTTGTTGGCCAGTGCCAAAGGCGTCCCGTTGCTACATGCCATGCACTTCGTTTCTATGTGAATTAACCAAGTGCATAATCTTGTGACCACTGCGTAACCAATAGAAAATCATGAAACCTTCATCACATTGACCAGATTTTTAGGCCATTCTGTGCGACCCACCTTTGTGTCCGTGTTCACGAACACATGTAAAGAAGCTTGCTGCTCTTCCATGGAGATGAGTAGAAATGGACCCTAAAAATTGCGTACATGCAAGCTAAAAGCCCTAGTCTAAGTGCACTTTCATTAGGACCAAGATCCAGGCTATGAACAGTAGATAAACTATGAATTCTGCCACCAAAATATGTCGCAGTGCATATCATGATATTGTGACGCTGACAAAACGACTATCAGAATACTCCCTGAGAGGACAAGTTGATCATGCAAGAAAGCTCTTTGATCAAATGGGTCATAGAGACTCGGTTTCGTGGAATATAATGATCAGGGGTTACGTTGAAAACAACAAGGTTTGCGACGCAAGGTACCTGTTCGACGAAATGCCTGAGAGAACTTCAGTTTCTTGGAACTCCATGATTATGGCTTACAACAAGGAGAAAAAGACACACATCGCACTGAAGCTCTTCATAGTTATGCCCTGCAAGGATGTTGTCAGCTGGACGGCCATAGTTACCGCGTTATGTCAAGATTTCCGCGTTGAAGATGCCTGGCGCTTATTTAAGCAAATGCCTGAGCGCACTGCAGTTTCGTGGGCTTCGATGATATCGGGTTTTCAACAGAATGGGCTTGCTGCTGAAAGCTTGAATGTGTTTAAGGAAATGTTGGCTGTTGGAGTCCACCCGACTTCGCATTGCTTTACGAGTGCTTTGGTTGCTTCAGCTGATCTAGCAATGATATCAGTGAGCGAAGAAGTGTATTCTCAGCTGTTTAAAAGAGGATTCGAGAGCAACATCCATATTGGAAACTCAGCTATCTCAATGTTTATTAAGTCTGGTAGTTTCCTTAATGCGAAGCGGGTGTTTTCGGACTTACCTCAACCAAATCTTGTTACATGGAATTCAATGATTATGGGCCACGCACAACACGGTTATGGCGTAGAGTCAATGATGATATTCCATCAGATGCAAAAAGCTCATTTATTGCCAGATGGTATAAGCGTTTTGGGAGTTTTATATGGCTGCAGCCATTGTGGATTTGTTGAAGAAGGGAAGCGGTATTTTCATTCTATGGAGACGGACTATGGGATTTCACCAGGACCGGAGCATTTTGCCAGCATGGTGGACCTCCTTGCACGTTCAGGGTTGCTTAAGGAAGCATACGAGGTTATAGTGCAAATGCCCTTTGAGGTTACACCCATCTTTTGGAGGACATTGCTAAATGGGTGTAGAATATGGGGTGATATGGAATTGGGTGTTTATGCAGCTGATCGGGTTTTTGAACTCGAACCTTACAATTCAAGTGCATGCACGATGGCTATTGACATTTATGCATTGGCCGGGAGATGGAAAAAGGTCGGGGAGATGAGACAACTGATGAGAGAAGGAGATAAAAGAAAGGAGGTGGGTTATAGTTGGATTGACATTAAGGGAAAGAGTAACATGTTCACAACAAGGGATGAAGTTCATCCCGACTCGGACTACATTTACTCAGTCCTCCAGCTGTTATTTTATGACACAGCTGAGCGCCTCAGTATTTAGATGCTTTGAGACTAAAAATTTCATGCCCATATCAAGTTACAACTTATAGACTCTTCTCCTTTCTTTGGTTCATAAGGTGTCAGGAATTTGTGTATGGATGCCAAAGCCACGAAGCCCTTTCAAAACAACTATGACCATAGGAGATTTTCTTTGTGAATTTACAGGTATGTTGGACTCATTTTGAAGCCATGGACCTTCGTATCACGAAACTGTCAATTTGGTTTTTCTAGGTCTGTAGAAATGGAAGAGGCAGGCATCAAAAACTTCGTATAAAGTAAAAAAAGCGACTGATATGCATGAGATTGACTCATCAATAAACTCACAATATAACAAAAGTAGAAGATGATGGCGTGTGATTAACATACCGTTTTCATGTAATAGCTTAAATATCTGAACCTACAGGTTTTCACTTCCCTTAATGCCGCCATGCCAGCAAGATCCAGACTTACAGGGGATTGTATGAAGGTCCATAAATCAGTGGCACAAAAGATTGAAGAGTCTGAAATAGTTACAATTTACAAAGCAGTGTGATAGTTCACGGTAGTGACATGTTCAGGTACACACATGGCAGGCTCCCCATGTTTCATCTGTTGAGAATCCCTATTTTTGATACATTTCCTTGTTTTTGCTGATTATCTTACTAAATGAAACGTGTCTTTAAAGAGATATGGGTAATATCATAATGCTGTACTTAGGTAAAGTAAGTGGAGGGGAAAATCAAGGTTGTTTAATACACAAATGAAGGTAACAATATCATCTGATGTTATTTTTTTTTTTAGCAGAATTTATTACCTGATGAAAGGATACTTTCATATCTAAACCATCTACCAACAGCTGAATGATCTTGCAGCTTATGTTATTGCAACGTCCCTCCCACCCCGGCATGCCCAAGGTCCCCAAAAGAAAAACAAATGTGCGCACCTACAAAGAAGAGATTTTTCTGTCATTGAACCTTTGCAAAATAGCAACTGCCAAACTCTCTGACTGTCAAAATCCTAGTAAAGCTAACAGTAGCATGGGAAAAAATTGAATTTAATGAACCAGCTCTTTTTTGCAGGGTTGTTGTGGAACTACGAAACTTATTCAACCTTAGAGACAAGGATGCCACTGCTTTTTTGTGTACGCCATTAAAACCATTTTTTAGTTCAAGAGAATAAAGGCATTACTTGTTCTCTCTGATATCATACTTGCTAGCTGAAGGTGGACTGCTCTTCAAATTTCCTCTTTTGCCTTTTCCTGTTATTAGGTAAGGTAGTCGATTTTGCATAAAGCTGTGTAGCTTTAAATTTTTTTCTAGCTGAACAACTTGATGCTTTTGCAAGTATGTACTTGTCCAACAGAATGGATGTTCATACTAGTAGCATCCTTCGACGTTTAGTAGCAATTCTTGAATGAATAAGGGTGCATATCTTTAGAATCATATGGTCATATTTGTTTGGCAGAGTGAAGAAGTTTCATCCTGGCTGAGTTCCTTGTGACAAACTGAAACCCACATTTCCCTTTCTCAAGATTCTACAAAGGCCTTTGTCTTAATGACTGGAAACAGAACTGCTTTGTCCAAATACACGTGGTAGTGCTGCACATCTGACCTCTAAGCTCGTGTCATGTTCCAAAAGGTACCCACAGTATCAAATTATTAATCCGACTAATTTGCTTAGCTATTACAACAATGTAAAAACATCTATATCTGGTTACTTTGCATTTATATTGTTAAGCATGATAACCTTGTTGGGCTCATTCTCTGACAGCTTAAGCTTTTATAGCAGATGGTAACTTGTATTAGAGCTCACGGTTCCACAAGGTTTTGGGTTTGGTTCTTTCCGCCTCCATTTGTTCCCCCCTTATGATACTCCAATTGAAAATTGTTCTGTTTGTGCACTTGGTGGTGCTACACCCTGATTTATTTCTCATTGATTTGTCTCTCCACGCACGTGCAACTACACGCTTGCAAGCTGGGTAGCACGGACACGGACACCGCGTCCGACACCGACACCAACCGGGACACCGCAATTTTCAAAAAATACGATTTTGGACACCGCAGGACACCGCTGAATTTTTATTTTATATATCTATATATAAATATGATAACATACTACATATCTATTATCTACATATATAAATAAGAATAAACATCAATTGGAGCAACTGAATTTTGTCCGAAACGGATGAAAAAGAAAGCCAATAACATGAAATAGTCTTAACAGTAACAAGAAAGAAGGTCAATAACAAGAAAGCAGTTGAACTCTCGAGTAACTGGCCGAGCCGCTAAAGTAGCTAAAGTAGTGATGAATCCCGTTAGTAAAATGGGTCCTATAGAAAGTCTTACGATTACGAGGTTCATTCGAATATGAAATCCAATCCTGGAAATACAGCATTCCGCACTTCCACTTGACACCTATCGTAATGATAAACGGCTCGTCTCGCCGACATCACATATGATAATTCAAAGTAGCTGTAGCGGGAATGACTTATTTTTTCAATCTTTCTGACTTGCTCCTACGGAACCAAGATTGAAAAGATTTGTCTGATACAGTAACAAGAGAGAAGGAAAAAAGACATGTGACCAAAGGCATGAAGGAGAGATTTATATAGCTAGATGGGTCTGTAAATGAGGTCGGAGAAGTTGACTATCTTCCTTTGGAGTGGTAAGCTTGGATGCTTTCGGTAACAAAAAGAAGGAAAAGAGAAACAGAAGAGAGAGAAAGAAGAAGGTACCTTTTGCTGGCTCAATCTGATTAGGGTTTGGCCTAAAAGCTCATTTCTAAAAAAGCCCCAGATTTGTCATTGATTACACTGACCCTAAAATAAGTTTGACATCTTGTATTTTGGCCCCATACGAATGGAAACTTCGTCAAGAGGTGTCCGACACTTCTTCAATAGGTCTCTGACACGGTATCCGGTAATTAAAAAGATAAATAAATAAATTCGGACACCGCTAAGAGGTGTCGGAAACGTGTCCAGAGGTGTCGAGGCGTCGGTATGTATCGGACACGATACCTCGACCTATATGAGGTGTCGGTGCTTCCTAGCTTGCAAGTAAGAGGGAGTGTTTTGTGTGACAACTTTGTTGCGCCCCATTCTCTATTAGCTTAAGCTTTTAGAGCAGATGGTAACTTGACATGTTAACTTAGTATTACATACAAGTGAGAAATGCTTCTCTACTTGTCCCTAAAATCAATTAATAGAGGTTAATGTGATGCTCTCATTGTGTTGATCTATTTCTGTGACAGAACACCTGTTTGCTGTGATATGCATATGCTTCTGAATTGGAATAAGGCATTCAATGTCGATAAAGAGCTTCTCTCTCTTTTACATGAAATATCATTCCTTTTGTGTAGCTCATTTATTCTTTAATGAGTACCATTGTATAGTGAAGAGAGTAAATCAGAGCCTTTTTTTCATGTCAATTGAATATCAATCAGCATGTAGCACATATATCTGCTTTTATTTGAAACTCCTGAAGTGTTCACCTATGCAAATTTATATAAGATATCAAACCCTATCAGTTCTTATAAATTATTTATGACATGTAATATAACTTTCCATGGCTTATTCGTGTTGCGTAACTCAGTTTCAATGACATTATTAATTGTCGATTAGGAGCCAAATAAACCCTCAGTGAAGCATCTACTGGACAGTATGACATGCATCGGTGATTTTAATGAAAGCCAAAAATTTTCATTTAAAGTTGCAACTCTGTATTCTGCCTTTTTCATAGAGGTTGCTTAGATGCTCATCCACCAATTATGATGTCCTTATCCACCCTGACAAAATTTACCCTTCTCTTAGTGAGGCTGTTAATATGCATATCCAGTGGTCAGTACAGCCATCCGTTTCAAACCAAAGAGGAATTAAACACTCATCTTAAAACCGTGACTAGAACTAATCTTCCGAATCTTTTGAGGAATTACTCAACGATCTTTGGATGGGAGTTAATCTGTAGGTATTTTTTCATCCCCAATTTTTTGTGTTTTTTTGGCGATTTATAACATCTTTCTTACTGTTTCTTGTACATGGGATTTGGCCCCCTTGGGCGTCATTTGTGTTTGTATTACTAATGAAATTTTAGAGCTCTTCCTTATTAAATTTTAGAGCTTTATCCATTTAAAGACCAATTGTGGAAATTTTTTACACACAGCAGTAAGTTAGTACTTTAGATCTGAAATATATTTGGAAGGGAAATTAGGCTGCTCAAAATATCTGTTCTACTTTCATCACGCGATTTTGTGATTGCTTTGTAACAATGGTATGACTGATACATATCGCAATGGATTGGCATTAAAGAGACAATATTGAGGTTTGTAAATTATATTTTGCATATGGAGGTTAAGTGATGTTTTTGCTTTATTTTACTGTTAATATTACTAGCTAGACTGCTTGATGCTTTTACATGTATGCGCTTGCTCAACATAATGAGACATTCATTGCAAATGCACACCTTCAAGTTTAGTTCCAGTTCTGGGATGCATAAGCTGAGTCAGAAGACATGACTTTATAAAAAGATGGTCGGATAGTCTTACTTGTGTTAATTGCTGGAAAGAAAATTTCCTTATCCAAGTATGTGTGAATTGCTGCACATCTGGAATCTAAGTAATTTTAAAAGGTATCGTAGTAGCAATTCTATTGGGTTGTTTTGCACCGTTAATGCGACTAATTTGTGTAGATGTTAATGTTGCAATATAACGATTTTTCAGGTCTTTATACTTTACATTGAATATAACATAGTATTTACTGCGAGTAAGAAATGCATATATGCTTGTGTGGCTATTTTATTTGGTTTGGTGGGGATTCGTTAATATGAGCTAGCATGTTTAAGGGCTCTTGCCCTAAAATAATTTTTCTTTGGTAGAGAGTTGATTTGTTCCTCTCATTATCCCTGTGTACATCTCTATGCAACAAAACATCTGCATGTGATGATTATGAAACAAAATGCTTCGAGACACCACTACTGGTTGCTGCATGCATATGCCTTTGAATTGGCACGAGACATATTGATGATCTTGAAGAGCTTCTTTGTCATTTACATGAGGAAACATTCCTTTCGGGCACCTTAGTTCTTCTTTATCAAGTACAGAGTACTCGAGACAGAGGACTCCAACTCTATACATCGGGCCATTTTATGTCCATAATATATCAGCTAGTATGTAGTTTAGGTATTTGCTTTGATACAACACTGCTTAAGCATGCACATAGATGATCCAAATGTGATAGTGTTTTGATTTTTTACTAGCATGTGTGAGTAACTTTTCCATAAATTATCTGTACAGGAGAAGTCACTTCAAATTACGTGGAAACCGTTTCTTTAGATTCCATAGAAGTGCTTATGAGTCAAACATTATATGTACAAGGCTCTGCGAGACATCTAATAAATTGGTGCGACATGGATCAGTATAATTCCAATGAAATCCAAATTTATGCGTTTCAGATACTACGACTCCGCATCCTCCAACTAGAGGGCCTATATCTACTCCCAAATATTGTTTGTCTTCCCCTTCAAATTCTCTTGTCCACCGTGGCACAAATTAACCATATTCATATTGATGTAGTATAAAGCGTATTATACAGAAAATTCTTCAGTCAGTTCCCTCCGTCGCAATCTTCTAGTCTAGCATTCTGGTCAGCACTTTAAAAAATGCAGTTTTGCGCTGCACAGGAAGAAAAGAGGAAAAAAGCTAACACTTTAAGACACTCTACCCATTCTTTCTTACCTATAAAATTGAAGTTTGCAAAATTGCTACTTTGACTCGAGTAGTTATCCAGAAAGCCTAACCATGGGAGTGCTTCATTAGGTAATGATTAATCTGTAGTGGAGTTGGGCATACATGCTTACAAGTCTAACTGTGACATGAGTGTAGTGACATGGTGCATTCATCCGTTTTGGGGGTATTGCAAAATAAGTTCTACGCTTTTTGCAAGTAGTTTGAATTAAGTTTAGTGACCTGTGACCTCAATGATTCTGTAAGAACTGTGTACCTTTATTATCTTTGACTTAAAGCCAAAGTGAAGTAGTATTATTTTAAACATCCTAACTCAAGTATTTTCATGTTAGAATAAACAATTGGGAGCTAATCATGCTGCTTCAAATGAGGTTATTTTTCAACGTTCAGGTCTTAAGGTGAAAAAGGTTAAGCACTTGCACTTAGGTTAGGGATTATTATATTTAATTCCCCTTGACTAAATGTCTTTCTGCTATAAGGATCAAAGGAGCAGCACTTTAATCTAAAAATCTACTTGATGTTTTTCTTTTGGTCCCGTCTCCTTTGGCTATGAAATGGGTCATTGGGTGCTTTGCATCTTTGACAGAGACCTGGAATTGATTGAAGCATGTTGCTCTTTGTAAATTGGAACAAAAGTGAGGTGGCTGCATATTTCTAGGCATTAGTTACTAGAATCAAGCATGACTTGCCTTCTGAAACAAATTTAAAGGAACATGCTTGTGTCTCACTTATTTGTCTTTCACTTTCTCTTCATAGGTGGAATCATTGGGTGATTAGTTCCTTATCTTGACCAGAGAATGGAGCACTATATTGAAGAGCATGAGATCTTGGCATCTTAACAATGTAAGTGGTAAAATAAATGATATAAAGGTATGAAAACACTAACAGCCTTCTCCAATGCAGTCTCATTGTAGTTGTTGTAAAACTAAATCACAGAATCCATAAATAAATAAAAAAAACCTGCATTTAGGATGAATGAGACTGCACATATAACTCTCTGCGTAAAATCTGATCGGTAAAATAAGGGTGAGCCTTGGCGCAAGGTTATGGCTGCTCACTCACGGGATCGATATGCAAAAACAACCTTTCCGTAAAAGTGCAACTGCAGTTGCGGGATTCTCGCGCACTAGGCCACCTAGGGGTGAGCATGGTTCGGTTTTAGGGTTAAACCGCAAACCGAACTGTTATCACTTGGTTTTAAAAATTGTGAACTGAACCAAACCAAACACCATTGGTTTGGACGGTTCGGTTCGGTCGGTTTAAACGGCTCAGTTTAATCAGTTTGGATCGATTTGCGCCCATGGAAAGACGTTGTACCTTTGCACACCACTATTGGATCTAAATATAAGAAAAAATGAAGTTATATTTTCTCTAAAGCATACATAATCTTGTTACATTTGATATATAATTGATCGTGTTAACATAAGATGTAAATGTTATTCCAGATATATATTACAAGAAAAACTCAAGTATGCCTTTATCATTGATGTATGAGAAAGAATGACTAATTAGTCACCAATTTTTTGTATTATAACTGCTCTCATTAGTTTTTTTTTTATAACTCAAAAGGTTTTGTTTATTTGGATTTGCTTACTACTATGTATGTGAACATTAACATACCATAGGTCTGTTCGGTTCGGTTTGTTTATCAATGAATAGTACTAAAAATAATTAACATACCATAGGTCTGTTCGGTTCGGCTTGTGATCGGTTTCAAAAATGTGAACCATGAACAGGATCGAAATTTTCGGTTTGAGAAATGTGAAACCGAACTATTAAGATTTTTGGACGGTTTAGATTGGATCAGTTCGGTTTGAACGGTTTAGTGCTCACCCCTAACCTTTCTTTTTATTCTACTTTGTGGTATTTAGAGGGCGGCTTACGTTGGCAGGCACTCCGAATGTAGAGGAGCGAAATTCGACATAACATAACTTAAAAGTTCATTCATTCACATTATGTGATGACGTAATATGTTAATATAACTTACGGCTGAGTTCTTCTTTATGCATGCATGAACTTTCCCTTCATGGATTATTGTCTAGAGGTTCTGATTTTGAGGAGAAAATGGGTCCAAAAAGTTTGAATGCTGCATGAGAAGAAGACTTGCATCCTTGCCAAGGAAATGAAAGAGTTTAATTTTTGTATGTAGGTATAAAGGGTATTCCGATGAAAAGCCTGCTTGAGATGGAAAGGGAGGATGGTAGACAAACTGATTAGGCTGAGACATAAAATAGCTTCTGAAAGAGAGACAAGATCACTAAAGGGGGAAACAATTATGGGTCCCAAAACCTAGTCAGACACCTCCATTGTTCTTTGCATCACGATCTTCTTTTATGTAATGACTTGCCATTGTATATCTTTTCACAATTGCGTAGACATGGGACCTTCAGTTCTTGTCACACTAGAAAACCTTTCGGTGTGAAGCTTTGTTGCATAGTCAGCCAAGATAGCCCCACTTTGACTATTTGCTGACTGAGTTAGCTTGGAGTTTCTTGGAAAAGCTTCACTACAGTACACAAAAGGGGAAAACCAAAAACTGCCCATCACAATCTTTGCACCTACAGTAGTTAAACAGAGAAAATTTCATACAAGGTCATACAAGTGTGGACATAGTTCTCGACGTGAGTGTGTGTGAGTGTGTCTGTGATTTGGAACTCAAGAAATTATATGCCAAGCACTAGAAGAGTATGCAAACAAGTGGTAGAATTCACTGAAAATCTCGGTCAACAAGAAGTATCATGGCATGTCTAGATTTTGAGTACAGTGGTGTGCAAAGCCATTTACCACTGGATAAGTCAATTGAATATTGAGTTCCAACCATCTAAAGTCATATATTGTAGGAGGGGATCTTAGAGACAATGGTATTATGCCCTTGACCACCACTGGAAAAAAGTTCAGTGAATGATTGAACTTCATATGAAAAGCACCAATACTTAACTAATCTCTCATAATTACTTGTTCGTAGATGTTACGCACGTCCCATGAAAAAAAAAAAAGTTAAAGACATTGTCTTTTAAAGAGTTTGAATTTCATGGGGAAGCTTTTGCTTTCGATTCCACTCCTTGACATTTTCTGTGCCTTCACAATTTTTTCCTGTCTTCCGTTTATTGTGGAAAGTATGTCTGAGCAGCATCCTATCCCTGATTAAAGGGCTTTGCAAATTAATGTGCAGTTTTTCTTGTATAAGCAAAGGGAACAGAATCCTAGTGCTGGGAGTATTCATGTAGCTTGGAGCCGCATGCATGGCCGTCATTTTGGACCACGGCCTGATCCAAAATCCAGAGATAAAGTGATGCTTACATTTTTCAAATCCTGTTGCCTTGTAAGCAGAACTTACTCAATACCCAAAATAGCTTTGTCCTCACTTTATTGTATATTCCACAATGCTTGTTCATGCTTTCATGTGGAGCAATGACCAAAATGTTGCACACCCATGATGAAGGCATGCTTAGTGTGTGTGTGTGGGTGTGTGGGTGTGTGCATAGTCATATATCAATTGGTGCTTGTCCCTCGCGACTTCCAATAAACTCAATTCAGCTTGTCATCTACAATGAGCGTGATAAGAAATCTGTGTCTGAAATCTCCTTTCTTTTTCTTTTCATTGAAAAAGTTTATAGAAATGTTGTGCCTATTATATCTAACTTGAAGTTTTAAAGGATTGCAGATGAAGTATTATGTTTAGCATAAGAGAGACATACCCTAATCTAACACTTGAATGGGTGCCCCAAAGCTTTTGTAGTAGCTTCCTACTGAAATCTCCCTTTCTCTAGTAAATATGTCTGGTGAAATTGATTAGTTTTCTGCTTCAGTTCATACTAGAACTTAAAGCAATGGCAACCTTTGGAAGCGGCAATTGATGATGGAAATCCTTGAGCTTTACAGATGGGGTACGTGCCCTAGCAACAGGGAACATGGCTTTTCAGCTGGGGAACCAAAAGCCTGCTGTGCATGTCCCCTATTATCCTAAAATAGAGCGGCTAACTCTAAGCAAAACATTTCCAAAGAATTGTCAATCGTTAGACCTAGATCTCTTGGATTTATAGATAGTTAACAGTAATTGTAACTGTGACGTAGCACAAGCGGTGAATGACACGAGTGAATCCCACAAAACTTGATCCCACTTATCGTAATTTCCTTCAGCTCTTTGAGCCCCTTCCATTCGTTATATCACGTCCGTCCTCTCCTGACCGCGACCTCAACACCTCCCCCAAAAAAAATAATAAAAAAATAATAAATAGAGCATCTCAAATGGATTTTGTCCTATTTTGTAGGGTCACTCATAGGCTGGTTTGATTTCATCCAAAAGGTTTCAAGAAAAATCAAGAGAGATTGTACTTGACTTCTTAACAGTATAAACTGCCAGATTCCTTAAGAAACACTGCAATTAGTCCAAATATGTATGAGCCTGGTGTGGTCACGGAATGAATCTCGTGAACACTTCAATTATGTTTGCTTCAACTATAGTGGTTAGGATTCATTTTAGTTAGCTATTCATGTGAACACTTTGACAAAAGTATTAAGAACTAGTCATTAACTTGTAAAACTGTCTACTTTTGAGATCAGTCCAAAATAATTATAGATGTCCCTCTTTAAGAAAATGAGGAGGAAGTAACCATCCTCTCTCCTTTTAGATGATTGTGCTACACAGTGGAGTATGTATTACATGGTTCTGAATTAGTTTTCCCGATCATTAAGAACTGTCGGATCTTGGAGCGCTGATGAGATGGGAAGCAACTACGTCCCTCTTATTTATATGCTTCATTCCGTTCCTCGTCCTACCAAATAGAATGCAAAATATTATACGCTCTTCCAATTTGCCTCCACCCTTTTCAATTCAGGAAGTTTTTGGGTTTCTCAAGAGAAAAAAAGATGACAATACGGTAGGTTGTCCCATTAGTACCTTCACCCTTTGCTTTGGGTCGTTTTCATCCAAGGGTTTCTACTGATATCAGTACATTTTTCAAACCCAAATTCTTTAGGAAGAAAAGAAAAGGTCAAGACATTTCATTATTCTATGGCTTCTTAACTGTATTAACTGCCATGGACCCTTGCTACTAGTCCATGTTAGCATGGTGGGTCATGGGATCTGGTGAACTTTTCAACTTTACTTTGTTGAATTTTGGGGTTAGATGTCATTGTATTGTAATAGTTAACTATGTTCCGTATAGTTTGTTTATCGTTTTTACACCTCACCCGCGACCTTATTCTGAAAAAGAGTACAAGGAGCTCATGTTTGAGAATTTTCTCGAGTAGCCACAAAAGTTTAATGACCAGTGGTGGAGTCATGAATAATTCTTAAGTTGAGCATCGAATATTTGAGGATAGAATTTGAAAAATCATATTTGAGCTCTACTTTGTCGCTAAAGCGGCTATACGGTCACATTTTAAAGTCTTTAGCGTCAATAGTGAAGTTCATATGATAAAAGTGGAGCTTAAGTATCACTTTCCTTGATTTTTGTGAGTTTGGCATGGTAAATGACCAAAAGAAAATTTCCTTTTAAGCTACTCCAAAAATTTCAGGCAAGTAATTCGTCCATACAACTTAAAATGCTTAATATAAGGAAAGAAAAATGGGAGCAGTAGGTGGGCCTGCTTCGTCGCCTTGATTCGGGCAAGTCCAAAGTGACATAGCTAGATTAAGAGATATTTGAGCGTGCCAGCTTTGCCGCGAGGAACTCCTCCTTCCTCCTGTAATTAGATGCCCTGATCCAATTGGCTTCATGCCCATAGGCGAACTTTCTATAATTTTGTCTATTTCCCTGAAGCTCAAACTGAATGTATGTCGATTTTCAAGGGGAGAGATAGCTTTTTTTTTATTTCACCAGCCGTAGTAGAAGGAAAAGATATCCCAAATCACGCACGGGGTTGGATGCAAATTGCACTATTGAAATGAGAATTCTTAAGTCAATCGGCAAAGGCTAGAAAGACCGATCCCTCTCCAAGAGAAAATCCAAAGGGAAAGAGATTCCGATGTTGCGAGTGAAGTCACCTGAGGGTTAGAACCCAATGTGATATTAGAGTTATTGACTGCCATCCTTAGGGGTAGCATGGTACAATGACCCACTGGTGCCACATGTTACCTCTACCGCTATTCATGACAGCTCGTTCCTATATACGTATGAACAGATGAGCTTGAAATTGCATAAACTCGTGAACAGGTTCGGGATGGGGGTTGAGTGACCGGTTTCAGATAAAGGAAGCTTGTTGGATTTAACGATTCAAATCCAGCTATTTATGATGACAATATGAATGAGCATTTTTCTTTCCTTTTTTTTTTTTTTTTTTGAATTTTTTAGGAAGCACACTTTATATGGTGAATCAATATGAATAAGGATGTGTGTTTGGGTTATTTGCCTTTGATGAAACACATGAAGTTGAAAATGACCAAAATAGTGCTGTCAGACAGTGCAGGATATTCTGATTCCAAGTTGGTATTTGGTTTGGACTGGTCCCTTCAGCTCTCTCCAAAAGGAATGTCATTTGTCAAGGCATACACAACAACCATCCCCAAGACCCTTATCCTGCAGTGCACAAGGTTGGGTCAAAAAGCACATCACCCCCTCTCACCCCAGCCAGTGATCTGATCCCTTGAATTTGGGCTTTCAGGGTACCCTATCTGGACCCCCATCAAGCCACCATGCTGACGTGGCACCCATGATTTAGGAGGGTCAACATGCCTATCCAAATTTCCATTTGTACCCCCAGGATATTGTTGGTTTTTTGTTTTTTTATGTGTCCCACTGCCAGAATCTGTTTTATCCCTTGGCAGAAGGAAGGCAAGGACCTGAAAGTTGAGCACCAACAGGGTGTTTGTCTTATCCTGCCACTGCAATGGCATCCTTTTGCTTGGAAGAAACTCCAAGCACTCCTTTCCAAATGACTTGAAGATCCCTCCCTCTCTCTCTCTCTCTCTCTCTCTCTGTTCTCTCTCTAAATTAGCATGAGTTCATGATGATACATGTTGGATCCATGTCAGAGCTATTAAGGGCATTCAAATTGAGGTGAGTCATTGCTGATTTCATCTTAACACTGGTAAAAGGCACACCATACACTGGGCAAGGGAAGATAATGTTGAAGGGACTTTTATTTTCACAATCTAGACGGTGTCATCCACTTTAGACTACAGTTTTTTTTTTTTTTTTTACTGTAAGAAATATTCTCGGACCAGCTTTAACGTCAATTGAAACTAAGTTTCTTCCCTGGACAATCTTAAGAGCGCACCGCCCACATCAGCCTAGTGCATTCAGAGGAATATTAAGGAGCAAACATCCTTAACCCCCAAGCCAACCCCCTTGAGATTCTTAGGCTATATATATGTCAAACGAACATATAAGTGAAAGTTTCTGAAGTGACTATTTCAAAATCATAGTTGTGCAAGGGTTTAAAAATTATTGGGAGACGATCATCTCATTCTGATATTGAATTGATATGGTATAACTGATTGATATATTAAAGTGAGACAGAACTAAGCGAAGTGGTTTAATTTGAATTGAATTTGTTTATTCTCGAATTTGAATTGAATTTATAGAGAACTAGTACAAGCACGCATTCAAGAACTGAATAAGAAAATCGGTCCAATGAGTATTCTAGGGAAACAACAGCATCATTGCGCTGCGCTCTCGAAATGATGGCATCAAGTGGTAAAGTTTTCTCGTGCAAACGAAGGTTCATCCACGTTTTTTGCAACAACCTCAAAAAACTTTTTGAATTAGCTCGACACCCGCAACAATTACGTATGTAATGTCTAACAAACTAATAAAAAGGAAAAAAAAAAAAACTCAAAACCTCGAAATTAGCCTAGTCACGCTTTAGATAGTACTAGCATGGTACCCGAGCAAAGCAAAATTAGGACAGTTAAACATGATTAAAACAATACTAAACAACATACTTAATGTAATGATATGTTATGTGTGGGGCCATTCCACACTTTATTGTTCAATTCACGTCCATTTCCGGAAGTCTTATTAAAAAAAATTCAGTAGCCAAAAGTTGTGGATTTAGCTGTAAAAATAGTCAAACCATTTGCTTGAGTAAACTCACAAAAAAGCATCTTGACGTTAGATGCTTGTTTTTAATTAGCTGAAGGAGAATTAAATTAATCTTCAGTGACCAAGAAATGAATAACCAACTTTTTACCAATAATTACATATTTATATCTAATAGTTGTAACGAACATATATATTATAACTAGTCCAGTAACCCGAGCCAAGCTCGGACCGGTTTATAAAACACTATATATCATAAAGTTCTAAAAAGCCTATCAATACGTACCACATATTGTGAAACAAAAAAGATATTAACCTTATAAAAAAATGTGTTATTTGACTATAAATGATAACTTTAGTACCGAAATTAATCACGATTAACTTAAATAAAATGTTAGACAATGAATTCACTTGCATTACTCCTAAATTTTGATTATTGAATAGCTTCTTCTTCTTCTTTTTTTTGATTAGGGTGCATGTAATTATTATGAGATATTTGAATATACATGTTTGTTTACTTGCCTTCTTTAAGCTTTTGTTTTAAGTTGTCAAGTAGTATTTCAAATGAATATTAATTTGGCACTTAGAGTAGTAGAATAGTCATGCTAGTGCCATACATAGTTAAATATGAAATACTATTGTAGTTGTAATTAAAGATAGTTATGCTATCACATATGCCTTTTGAACTTCAGAGGATTTTTAAGTTGTTATATATATACATGTTCCTTGAGTTATTATAACGATTAAGTTGAAATTTAGAAGAAATAAAGTTGCATTTCAAATTTAACAGGACTTATGCATATACCTTATCACTTTCAAATTAGTTATTGTTTTTTACAAAATAATTTTAATAGAACGACTACATAATATCCAATATTTTCGTATATATGTGTTTTTTTAGTTCATGTAAGCTGCTACTAATGAGAACGTTCAATTGATTAAGATGACTTGTCCTTATTTCGGAGTTTTGAAATTATCTTCCACATCTTCTATGACTACAATTTATCGCCAAGTTATAATTCTTATATCTGCTAAGTACATTTAATGATACTTTCTCATAAATGATACTTGTTTTATCACAACATAATACAACCTTTATATACCAAAGTATGTCAGGTTATACCTATAACTATAATGAGTTTCGAAATGATAACAAATATCATTATATTAGGCTAATAGTATAGGGCGAGCGTTAATTAATTACTTGCTATTGAATTCGCACAATAATCACAACTCATGGTTACAATCAATTCCATTATAACTAGAATTAAGATTTAATGCTTATAACTTGTCTAATATTTACTAATTGGGCTTATTTTCCTGAAAACTTAATTAAGTATAAATCAAAAAGTCTTTTTATTGATTGTCATGGCCTATGTGGAAACAAACTTGTTTATAGTTAATTTTGTAGAATTACACGGATACATTTTTGTATGTTAAAGGTTTTGGATATTCTTAAATATAGTACCTAAGAATTGTTTATTTAATTGTACCATTTTTCCTTCTAATACATATGCAATTTCTGTTCAAAATCTCATATTTGTGATATAGCCACTTTGTTGGTCGTGCGATCTTATCAAAGCAAAAAACTATCCTATAATATCATTATCAGAATTATATATCATACAGAAATTTCCAATCATTATATATATATATATATATATATATGGAGCTGATCCGTTGAGAGCGTGGGCAAAATAGGAGATCTTGCAAACGCGATCTGACCGTCCATCCCGAAATATGGACGGGCCAGATCGCGCCTTTTTCAAAAGCTGTCAGTCGTCCGCCATACAGTATGGCGGACAGATTTTTTTACATTTTTACCCCTCCGCCCGTCCGCTAAACTGTATGGCGGAGGACATTAAAGTTCTGATGGGAGACAGCCAAAAAGACGTCCGCGATACTGTGTACCGGACGTCCCTAGGCTGACACCTGTCCTTAGGCTGACACATTTTTGCCCCAACACTTAAAGTTTTTTTTTTCGGCCCTATGTACGTCCGCGCTTCCTTCTGCTTGACTGTAGCGGACGTACATAGGGCCGAAAAAAAACCTAAGTGTTGGGGATGCTTCTTTCTGCTTGACTGTCCGCCATATAGTATAGCGGACGTACATAGGGCCGAAAAAAAAATTGGGGATGCTTCTTTCTGCTTGACTGTCCGCTATATAGTATAGCGGACGTACTTTAATGTTCTGACACACTCTTTCTCTCCCATTAATTTCTGACTCTCTCTCTCTCTCTCCTCTTAAATACCCATCCGCTACATAATGTAGCGGATGATGGACATGAAAGTAAAAGTGTTTCACACATCTGTCCAAACTTCTTGCTTTCAATCATCTCGCAAGCCTCGGCAAGTGTTTCATGCTCGAAGTTTCGCTCTTCAGGATGAGAGTGACGAAGAAGTGATCCGAGAACCAACTAGACGGGCTCCTTGTCAGGCTACACCTCACGTGAAACTCATCCAATCGCACCATCACGTTTGCCAGTCGCTCTCCCACGACCACACCTCCGACAATCGGTCAATCGCAGACCCACGGCCTACAACAGCCACCAACAAAACTCAGATCACAAAAAATGATCTGGGTTTCAATTGGGTCTCAAACTTTCAAATGGGTCTCAAAATTTTAATTGGGTCTTAGTTTTCGAAAACCCAAAATGGGGTTGCCACAGCAGGTGGATTGCTGCCGGAAGCGGAGCTGCCGTCCTCGGTCCTATGTATGGAAGCGGAGCTGCCTTCCTCCGTCGTCGCCAGAAGCGGAGCTGCCGTCCTCGGTCGTCGCCGGAAGCGGAGCTGCCTTCCTCGGCCGTCGTCGAAAGCATAGCTGCCTTCCTCGGCCGTCGCCGAAAGCGGAGCTGCCTTCCTCGGCCGTCGCCGGAAGCGGAGCTGCTTTCCTCGGTCGTCGCCGGAAGCGGAGCTGCCTTCCTCCGTCGTCGCCGGAAGCGGAGCTGCCTTCCTCTGTCGTCGCGCGCCAAGAGGCTTCCTTTTCCCTTCGGTTTCTAGCATGGACGAGAGAGAGAAAGAGAGAGAGAGAGAGTCAGAGAGTTAATTAGAGAAAGAGAAAATGATGATGAGAGAGAGGAGAGAGAAAGGAAAAATGTCAGAACATTAAATGAGGAAAATGAGAGAGAAAGAGAAAAAAGTCATGAGATTAGTCCGCTACATAATGTAGCGGATGGAACATGACCGTATTTTTGTCAAAAAATCGTCTGCTACATTATGTAGCGGACGAACTTAAAAAAAACGTAAAAAAAATATTTGGACAGTCCGCGATACAATGTAGCGGACGGGCGGAGGGGTAAAAATGTAAAAAAACCCGTCCGCCATACAGTATGGCGGACGACTGACAGCTTTCGAAAAAGGCGCGATCTGGCCCGTCCATATTTCGAGATGGACGGTCAGATCGCGTTTGCAAGATCTCCTATTTTGCCCACGCTCTCAACGGATCAGCTCCCATATATATATATATGTATATATATGTATACATATGTATATATATATATATGTATATATATGTACATATATATATATACATATATATACATATATATACATATATATATATATGTACATATATATATATATACATATGTATACATATATATACATATATATATATATACATATATATAAATATGAGCTGATCTGTTGATAGCGCTAGCAAAATGGGACAAGTTGCTAGCGCGATCTGGCCGTTCACGCGCGATCTGTGGACGGTCCAGATCTTTTTTTTTTTGCACTTTTTTTAATCCGTCCGCTACATAATGTAGCGGACAATATTTTGACAAAACTATCCTCCTGCTTCATCCGCTACATTATGTAGCAGACAGGTAGACATTACCTTTTTCTCTCTCCTTTCTCATCCACTACATTATGTAGTGGACAAGTAGACACTACCTTTTTCTCTCTTTCTCTCTCATTTCTCATTAATTTTCTGACACACATCTCTCTTTCCCATTTCTCACGTCAATTTCTGACTTTCTCTGTCCTTTTTGTCTCTTTCTCTCCCTTCTTTTCTCTTAGATCTTTTTGTTCTCCTCATCCTCCTCTCCCCTCCTTTCTTTTTTCTCTCCGGTGTCCTTTCTTCTCTTTCTCTCTCTCTCTCTCTTTCCTTTCTCCCATCCTTTCTCCTTTTCTCTCCGGTGTAATGTGAATTCTGCTGTTGCTAATGTCTGATTTCATGATACGAAATGGCAAAAGCAATATACTTCGTTGCCGTCAATACAAAGATTTATGCTCCTGCATCACCAGCCTTATAGCAAGCTTAATTTATATCTTGGAACAAATAAAAGGCTTAGGCAACTGATGCCAAACAACAAAATACTTCTCATCACTTCATAACATTCCGAACCGCAAGGCCGAAAAGGAAAATAAACAACTTGAAATCAGAATGAAGTGACAAAAAGTTTCAGTCATTTTGATTGATACTTTTACTCAGGATACAAGCAATGTGACCCAAGGTCCCAATCCCAACCTAGATCCAGCAAGACAATGGTAACATAAAGCATTTGATAATCTCAATAAGTCGAACATAATTTTCCAAATGGTGGTACTGCAAGGACACCTGAGAGAAAGAAGAAAGGAAGGGAGAAGAGGATGAGAGAGAACAAAAAAGATCTGAGAGAAAAGAGGGGAGAGAGAGAGAGAGAGAGAAATGACAGAGAAAGTCAGAAATTGACGTGAGAAAGGAAAGAGAGAGAGAGATGTGTGTCAGAAAATTAATGAGAAATGAGAGAGAAAAAGAGAAAAAGGTAGTGTCTACTTGTCCGCTACATAATGTAGCG
The DNA here is from genome assembly GCA_033065855.1 of Escallonia rubra. Taxonomy (NCBI): domain Eukaryota; kingdom Viridiplantae; phylum Streptophyta; class Magnoliopsida; order Escalloniales; family Escalloniaceae; genus Escallonia; species Escallonia rubra. The sequence continues at coordinate 111,583 of JAVXUO010002536.1, forward strand.
GATGGAGCAGAAGGATATTTTTGTCAAAATATTGTCTGCTACATTATGTAGCGGACGGATTAAAAAAACGCAAAAAAAAAAAAAAAAAAAGATCTGGACCGTCCACAGATCGCGCTAGCAACATGTCCCATTTTGCTACCGCTATCAACGGATCAGCTCCCTATATATACACACACACACACACACATTCGATATTTTCTGCTGGAAAAGATTGAATGAAAAGGGTACCATTCGAATGAAAGACCATTTTATTAAAATCTAAAGGAAGCCTAAAGGATTCAGTTGAATGAAATTGATTTCATTCGAAAGATATATGATGGTCATGGTTTTGGTTTTTTCGATTTTCTGTTAGATCTTTAAGAAGACTTATCTTAAATTTTTACAAAGAATAGGAATGAATCTAGTCTAAATCCAAAAGTTTTCGCCCAAATATATGTCCACGCTTTGATTTGTCTTGAAATCATACTTAGTAACGCAATTAGATTAATTACAGAATGGTAATTTTAGAATTATCAAAATAAAGAATCTAGACCCACAGGTTAACAAGTATAATGATTAGGTTGAGTTTTAGAATGATTAGAATTAATTTTGAATTTTAAGGACATATTTATCAAAAAGAAGTCTTAATATATTAATATATTAATTATATAGAGTTTTAGAATGATTAGAATTAGTTTTTAAATTAAACAGTAAGACTTACTAACATAGGAGTTAATTAATCTTAAAATAAGGATCTAATGACGTATCATATAAAGAACCGATGATGTGTCGCGTAAAGAAGTTATCAGTGTCTTTCGCTTCGTTTATTATATATTAATTAATTAATATATAGATGTGCATTTCCTTTCAAATAAACCTTCTATCTTCTCCATGGTGTTATGCTCAATTAACCAAAAAAAACAAGCCATAAATAGTCACTTATGATAAACGACCTAAATGAATTTGTCGCTTCGTACATAAACACTATATATAAACTTTTATCAACATTACAAATTCAAATAAATTACTTTTCACTCTCAAACCTTTACATTTGTCGCTAAATGCTTGTTTAACATGTACGGAGTATATTAAAACCTAAAGTTATCCATGCCCCATAGGATATACGAACTAAGCCATCTCAGACCAACTTTTACTTGAAGTATACAAATGACGAAAATTCAAACAATTAGGTTAATAGAATATAAAATTAGCACAAGTGTGTATATTACGCATATATTATACAGTATGCTTCTGCAATTTTGTCATATGCATATGAATGCAATTGAATTGGATTTTTTTTTTTTTTTTTTTTTGCAATTTTGAGCTATTTACTATCAAAAGTTAAAAAAAAAATCACATAGTTCTATGTTAACACATCCAAATAACAACTTGTTGATAGCAGGCACAACATATTTTACCATATTATATATGAGCTGGGCTACTTAAACAACCTTTTAAGTCGCTAAAGTTGGATTTTAATATCATATATAAAATTATCGAACATTACAATTTTTTTATCTTATCGACGAATAATACCTTTTGAAAGTCCTGATTTTAATTAATTTCACTAACAATTGTAATTAAATTAAATTATTTTTTCTAATTTTGATTTGCCATTTATGGCCAGTGCAATGCGAGAATTCAAAGTTTAATAAGAATCCAAACTCCATGTAATACCAGAACAAAAAAGAAATCCAAAGTGCAACGTGAGAACTCGTAGAAGCTAACGTTTAAGAGTACCAAATTCATCTTACGAATTACAAACTATGTATTAGAAAAGAAACAATCCAACTTAATTGAGACTTTACTCGAGACCTCAAAATCAAAAAAAAGTTTGTATCTTCAAAACAATGCAAAACTTGTCTTTTATATATTACTCATTATGTCCCAAAAAATTAATCATATTTTCTTTTAGGACTGTCAAAAAATTGATCAGTTTTAAGATTAAGAAAGATTATGTAATTTTTTTTTTTTGGTTGAAGAAAGATTATGTATGTGTCTTTCCATGTTTACCGCTTTTACCTTCTTTTTTATTATATTTATCTCTCCATATTTAATCTTCCATTAACTTATTTTCTCTATCCTAACCCCCTCTCTCTATCTCTCTCTTTCTCCCCCCCCCCTCCCTCCCTCCCTCCCGCGTAAATGAGAAATTCATAAAATATATAGTAATTCGTATCTTAAATAAGCGTGCAAGTCAAACATGATGAAATAATTTAGGACGGAGAAAATATTACTCCTATATAATTAATAGATAGATTCACTGTAACCCAAAGCTTACCAAGTCTGCACCAACCACGATGGACCTCTCAACCCTCAATGCCTACAACAAAGCGAACTCGTAGACTTTGATCTATCTTTTTGTTTCACGATGGGAGACAAATCACTAGATTTCAGTGGCATATTAATTTATATCACCCCCAACTACAAGAATCAAAGGAATTCCGGCCAATCTTCAAGCTAGACCAAGTCAAGCTATTGATGTTGCATCAAGCTATTGACCTTGGGGGAAAAGGGGAAGTAAAACAAAGTGTGGATCTTCAATAAGAACCAAACCTCCATGATATTTGCGAGTCCGGCCAAACATAGTCTAAGGTCTAAGCTCAACCTAGCTAGTTGTGTATGAGGGTGGGGGGGTGGACGTGGCTACGCTTGTACTACATATCTTTCTCCAAGTAGCTTAAAAAAAAAAATATTACAAGTTGGTAACCATCCAAAACATCACGACAGTGCGCGTGCCCACATATAAGAAAAAAAACAACAATGATGTGATAGACATGAACCGAAAGCGTTACGAACACTTGATTTTCCAAAATTTCCATTAACTTGATAAATCACGTTCATCGGCTGTTCTAGCAGGCTCGTTACAACCTTCATAACATATGTCTACTCTTATTGAAGAATTGCTCGCTTGCCACGGGTCGACAAGGGTTGCATGTGGGGAATATGTTGTTACTTGTAAGCCAATATCGATTTGAAAATGTCTACACTTTGTCACAAAATGTGCAAATATATGATTAAAAATATTTGTCAAAATTTGTCCCATTGACGTTGAGTATAATAATTATCTCTGTTTGTGATTAAATCACTTTTTGTTCCTAATTCTTGTTATGGCTAAGACAACAAGAGATCTAGTCACAAGCACCCCCGTTTAGCTCTTACATCCCATGGAAAACAAGAAAAAGAAGCTTTTACTTCTCATAAACTATAGTTTTTGGTTGCTTCCAATTGTTTTACAAGATAAAATATGACACCGACTCAAATAATGTAATATCCCGTCCACATCAGTTGCATTAGTACCCTAAACTAGCCTTGACTTTCTTAGTCAAACACGTTGGTATGTACTAAACTTTTGGCACTATAAAATTATTGTAACGCCAGCGCAGACGCGATGATCTTATATTTGAAGGTTTCGTGGGTTTTCGTATAGATCAATTCCGAAAACAAAACACAACAAATTTTTTTTTTTGGAAGGTTGAACAACTTCCTTTCCTCATAGTAAAGTATAAGGTCAAATGATGCAAGGTCATGACCCAAAGAAGCAGGCTTGCCAAGTGTCTCCGGTTTTAACATGGAGCACAGCACCATGTGAGATGCTGCTCTATTTTATGGGGCGACAAAGTATTTTTTCAGCGGTAGCAACTTTGTGAGACCATGGATTGCAAGGTTGCTGCCAAAAAGCTTCCACATTAGCAGAGAGGAAATAAATTAAAACAAAAAACTTTCCCAAAATGGTGAAGCCACAGGACACGTGTCGATTCACTGGTGGGGGTAGGATTGCACGATACTTGTAGGGATTGGTGGGACCAAAGTGCCCCTAGAAGGGTCTTTGAGGCCATTTTCTTGATAGCCAATGGGTACAGGACAAGGTGGTGTGCCTTTACCCACGGAACTTGCTGCATGGGATGGGGCATTTCAGGGAGGGAAGTGTCCGAGTCCGACGATGACTTTATTGTCGCTTATGTTGTGCGAGGGAATATACTGCCGACTTCATGTTAAGGGTGAGCACGATTTGGGTTGGGTTTGATTCGATTTTGGAGTTAAATTGAGAATCGAACCGTAAGCCAGCGCTTTGAAAAATTCTAAACCGAACAAAACCAACCATCATCGCATTGGACAGTTTGATCTCGTTAGTTTGAACGATTTTTGCATCAATTTGAGCCTATTCAAAGTTTTTTTTACCCTTTTTCACATCTAATCATTTGATTCAAATAGCTCACACAAATGAAAAGTTCTAGTTTAGATGGATTGCGTTCCCATAGCCACGTTAGAATTCAATATCAATGTACCTATACTAAAATAAAAGCAAGTACTATCTGGAATCACAAAAGTTAAAATTTTAGAGTATCACTTGTCACCAATATAACAAAGAGATTAAGAGAATTGAAGGGAAATGAGTCAATAGATTTTTATAGATCTCGCGTCTCTTTCACTTTCAAGGTTTTGGTTTGATTAACTTTGCTTAATTACGTGTACATAAATATAACTAACACATATAAAATGCTTTTAACATGTCATTTATCGGTTCATTCAGTTTATTTTTTGTTCTTAAATATTGGTCCGTATATCGAACCAAACCGAGGTCGGTTTGAAGAAATTGACACCAAGCAATTAAGTTTGTTTTGACTGTTTGAATTGGATCGGTTAGGTTTAATCGGTTTAGACAGTTCAGATCGATCTAGAAGGCTTGGTGCTCATATCTACTTTTTGTCAAAGAAAACATTGATCGATTCTCGTTTGTATGATGATTAAGGAAGGATGTCAGCTATTGATCTCATAGTTTGGGTCTAAGTAACCTCAATTGATTACCAAATGGACGCTTTATATTGTAATTGAAAGTCAAATGGGATTGGCGAGCTAAAATTTTTGGTAAGTGGGGCCAATCGGGAATGGATGTTTTTACAAACTTTTGTCGCAGGAAATCGATTACTACATTACATTCCACTATATTATACAGTATAAGCTTACACTGTACGTGATTAGCTAAAAAAACTTTAGTGTCACTTTTCAGAGTCATTTAGCGACACTAGTTTGAACTTAAATCACAAAAGTAGAGCATATGTAAGTGTTGGAAAGTACAGTGCGGTTATGAATTCCTTATTAAGGATAAGATTATAGCTTTAGCAACGAAGAGCATATAAAGTATGTTGGATTCGGTTGATTGATATATGAAATAAAAACAAAAAAAACTAGCACTAAAGGGCCATCATTCAAACATTACGGGACACAACTGAGAACATAAAGTAGTTAAAAATAGTCTATGTCACCCCCCCCCCGGCTCCCCATCTCCCTCCTCTCTGTGAGGTAATTTTGCGCCTCATCCCCCATTTCTTTTGTCACCTCCCTTTCCTTCAGATTTCTGTCTCCGTCACTGCCGCCGATTTTCCCGATGGGTGGTCACGTGGAAGACTAGCATAGATCTAGGTTAGGCTTTTGTCGTTGTGGACCTTGGTGGTTTTGGTGGGCTCGACAACGTCGTTTTTCGACATTGGTGCTAGGTTGGAGTGGGTTGTGGGGTTAAGTTGTCTGGTACTTTGGGGTGCTACAAAATTGAGTTGTGGTGGCTGATGGGTAGGGTATCTTTCGCCATCCGGATCGTGGGTAGGTGTGTTCTTGGGTTGGTGAAGGTCAAGTGAGTCTAGATCTAGGTTTTTTCCTTCTAAGGCTTATTTTCCCATTTTCCCCTAGTTGATCCCCCCCCCCCCCCCCCCCCGCTCTCTAGATTTCAAAAATTTTTGGGGTTGCAGTTAAAGTTGCTAAGTGTCTGTCATTTTGCTGTTGTGTTAAATTTAGGCTAGTTTGACTGAGGTAAGGCGGCGATCGCTTCGATCGGTGGTTGATGATGATCTGCGGTGGTCTTGCGATATAGGTATTTCCGTTAGGTTTTGGTCTAATGGTGAAGGGATATTGTCTGGCGTTCTGTTCTGGCGATTCCAATAAGCCTTCTGATGGGATCTGCGACGACCGTGTTTTCTGGACTAGGCAGAAATGGAATGGCCAAAAAAGGTGGTTCTCCGACGCTGGCATGGATGCACAAGGATCGAGGTAGGTTGCAGTGATGGGGCACGTGTCCTGAGTTTGGGCTGGTGGCTAACAATTGGCTGGCAATTTTTGATTGGCTGGTTTTAGTTATAATATCTAGTTTTGTTTGTTAGTATTTATCTTGTTAAGTTGTTTGTTATTTAGTGGTAAGTTGGTTTGTTAGTATTTATCTTGTTTTAGTTGTTTGCTTTCTAGTAATTAGTTAGTTTGCATATCTATATAAAAAAATAAAAAATAAATCACTATTGTTACTGTTGTTATAGCCTTTTATATCATTGTACTTCCTATCGGATGAGAATATCATCCGTAAGTCTTTTACTTGCCTTTTAGCATGTTTTGTATCTCTCTCTATTAACTTGGTATATATTTTTACTCTTCAATAAAAAAGAAGTAATTTAAAAAAAAGGTGTAGGGCCTATATATATATTTTTTAACTGTAGGTAAAAATCCTACCAACCCATATCATTAATAAGCAAGCAGTACAAGATAGAGTACAATAAAAGAAGAAAAATAACAGGTGACCGCATCCCTTGCAATGTAACCACAGACAAGGACCGGCACAGAGCCAGACGTCCTTGAAAATCTGAGAGCGGCAAGAACAAGAACGGCTTTATCGCCAAAGAACCTCCACCGAAGACTACCTGCATAAAAGATTAGTACACATTTACTCAAGTCAAGACACTAACTATACACAAGGGACAACAACCCTGTCCCGAAGGTGAGCCCACGACTAGAAAAAACCAAAATACCTACAAAGACTACAAAAACCAAAAGATAAGCCCAAACCAAAGGACTACACAGCAAAGTCAACGACGCAAGCCATGTGCCCAAACAACACAGCTGTCAGCCATGCACGGCAAGTGCCCCTCGAGTCCCACGTTCACGCGCCACTTGACACCGCAGCACGCTACCAGCATCCAAGCGTGGTACCGGCGCCGTTGCCGGCCACCGTTCCTCTGTCAACCACAAGTAACCCCACCACCGGTTGCCAAGAACCACCACAGTCACTACCGACCACCCTCGCCGCCAATCACCCCTCAAACCAAAACCACAACCCCATCTACAGCCATCCACCCCCACAGACCACCAATTCCAACCAGCGACCCCCACGCCGGCGTCACACAGAGCTGCCCACCAATGCCATCCACCCCACAAGGGGCCGAAAGAGGGGGGAGGGGGACGTACTAATGTTCTCATATACCCACCCCTAGGTATATGAGAACATTACTATTGCACTAACTTGTGTCTAGGTATCGTTATTCGGATCTATCCCATATGCCTATGTTGGTTCAACTAATTACTCGTAAAGTCAAGGAGCTTGGAGGTAATTAATGGGTATAACTCCAAGAATACCAAAAGCTTAAAGATTTACCCTAATAATGTCTCTTTGTGTGATAGTATAAGATAGATGACTCTTGGCCGGAAAGATGCAAAAAAAAAAGGTTCTGACGTTCTCCATTCTTCTTCACACCTAGCTAGATTGGAGAAAAAGGTTTTTGTGAAATCACGGGTCGGGTTTGTGTAGTCTAAACCACCAACATTTATTCGTGATGTTCGTTGGCACGTGAAATAGCAACGAGATCCTTGGGATAGACGTGTACGTGATTTTTGGTTCCTATATAGTATATGTGTGCATGCACGTGTGTATTCGGGTTAGTCTCAAATTTCTTCACTAGGGATGTAAACAAGCATTTACGTTCAGGGTCTACGCCCCAAAAAAAAAAGTTTAGAGTGTCTCTTGCTCGGCTAACGTGACACGTTTGTTAACAGAGTTTCATGTTGATCTAGCAAGTGAGCTCAAGCTCATGCTTAGGCTTAGTCCGAGACTTCTATTTGTGATCGCATCCATCTCGTTGAACTAGAATCAATCAATAATATATCATTCACGTGTTTGTACGTACAAAATTTTTCTTGTATACAAGCCGAGATTTTTGTTACATTATGATTTTACTCTAAAGCTAAGTACATTAGAGGATCGATTTTAAAAGTGTATACATTTGCTTTAGCATTTTTCTTCACATGCAAGTCTTTGATTGTACTGGCATGGCAGTCAACAAATGACAATCGCGGTGCACCACCAACTTGTGCCACCTTGCAAATTAAAGAAACAATCTTTGAGAAATATCCCAAGGGAGCAATGTGCACGGTAGAAGAATTCTTGAGACTTTAGTTGTGCTGCCAAGATCTGATACGATGTTAATTAACTGCTTTAGTTTAAGAGTTTAAGCTATTTAAAAATGAATCAAAGACGCATATCATTGATTTGACGATCTGATCGATTAAGCTCATTTTACAAAACTAAACACCCATGTCAAAGTTAATTATGAGTTCAAGCTTGCCTCGTCTAATCTCAATACGCCACGACTGTATTTGGCTCGTGGGATAAGAGTTCCGGATAGAATAGAAATAATCCGAGGCCACGCATTTAAAAGGCGGATAACAAATCCGTTGGACTGCTTTTATCTCACTGGAGTGGAATAATGTATTTTTTTTGGTAATAGGAGTGGAATAATGTTGAAGCGGTAGAGGGGTGGTAGTTTTACTTTTATCCAAGGCAGGTGAGATTAAAACCACAGGCCAAGGAGCACCACCGTACCCACAGCACAAATCGGCAGCATAACAACAACCACCATCAGTGCAGCACCATCGCGAGCACAAAATCCACCAACAGAACCTGTGTTTGGCACATCGACTGGTAACGGTTCATGTCAGTGTGTGCGCTTTGGAAGGGGGGGGGGGGGGGGGGGGGTTGAGCGATTAATCATGGTTGGCAATCGACGGGGTTAATGAGGTGTTTGGTGGTGGTTGAGGCAATCGGTAGTGGGTGCAATCTGTGGGTGATGGAGCTTGGTGGTGATCAGTATTGGTGGATAATGGTTGTTGGTAGCATTTGGTGGTGGTGCAATCTGCGGGTGGTGGGTGTGATCTGCAGGTGGAGATTGCCGGTGGTGGTTGCTACTTGTGGTGGGTGGGGTCAGCAATGGATGCGGTCGGCGGGTAATGGAGGTTAGTAGCAATTGGTGATGGTGCAATCTGTGGGTGGTGGGTGGTGGGTGGAGACTGCCTGTGGTGGTTGATGTTAGGGATCTACTAGGATGGTGGTTACGGTGGTTGTTGCTGCCAGTTGTGAAGGCAGCAAGATATCCTATCCGGCCTCTAATTTGGGTTACGTCCAAATGCGGGATATGATATACATATCTTATCCAACCTTATCCCCCACAAAAAAAATTACTAGCTTTGCCGATCATATCCTGTCCTATCCGACTGAATAATTCTGCGCGCCAAATGCAGTACACTAGTCCATAGAATAAACTCAATATGCTTTTTAAATTTTTTTATTTTCGTGTCAAAATTATGTTGTCAGTCAATTGGAGAGATTTAAATAAGGAAATTAGCATTGATTAAGGACTTGGTAGCAGCAACAATAACATAATGATACTGGTCATATAAAAATTCAATTTTCTATGTGTTGTATGTATGTCTTCTAATCCAAAGACTCCAGAAAGTTATGGAGAAAGATGCATTGGGAAGTGAAGGAAGTTAAAGCATAGGTCGGGTGTTAGCCGGACGAAACAAGGGTGCATGGCAGAACCCACCCACCCTCTGTGGTTTCTACAAGCATAGATCCATATGAAGGCTCTCAAAATTTTGCTGCAATGAATCCATTAGCTGGTGCTTACTCAAATAGATACTTTGTTGAACTCCATTTATTGTACCTACATATTTGCTGGCTCAACATTCATCATATTCGCTGGCTCACTCGTACACGGGTCTTCTTATCTATTTGGTTAGCGGCCTGTGATACCACCTAATCGTTAAATCTAATGGCATGCTATTCTGGTCGTTCTAACACATTGTCGATCAATTTGCCCAAGCTATTACCTAAGTAGTCGGGTGAGCATGATCGTCGTCTTATCGATCCATCTCTCTTTTTCTGTCAAGTCACGTGACATTAGCGTGCAGGGGTGGACTGTAGATCCTTCACTCCCCTTTCAAGCCAAATGTTTTGAAATATTCTTATGAAATTGCTATTGGCACTTCCAATGTATAAAATTGCAATTGGTGCAAAAAATTAGTTGTACAAGGAGTGCCCCTAACAAATTCTACAAGGCCATACCATATTTAGACTATCCTACTTATTTCATGAAATTCACACATGAATCTTTCAAGAAAATCTACAAATTTTTATTATATTTGCATACTCTGGCTTGTCTGGTTCTGATCAGGATCAATTGCCTTAGATCACTTCATTTGTAACATAAAAGTGTGCTCTAGTTATCTCTAATTTTTTTGTCAAATACTAAAGATATTTACATTAAATCAAATATTTAAATAGCGAGAATTCTTAGTGGCAAAACTCTACCATATTTACCAAAAAATAAAAAGGAGAGTAATGTCATCCGAAGGAAGAACAAAAGTACTAAATACGGAATTGTTGACGCTAGCGAATTTAGCTAACCAATCTGCAGCTAAGTTGGTCTCGTGACAGCAAAGGGAAAGCAGTACAAAAGTGCACGCTAGTTGTCATGAAGATGTTATAGCACTTCTAATTTTTCGTAATTTTTTTGAGCCTTTTAATATAATTTTTTTAATATATACTTTTTGCGCTCTGGTTGAACTAGATAAATTCTATTACAACTGCACACCGCATACTGCCAAAAACAAGATTAAACTGATCTTTTCACACTGATTGTGATAGAACAAATTTTGAGTGACTAAATACGGATTACCACGCTTTTAGACTTTAGTAAGTACAAGTGAAGACGAAGACACACATTGTTCATGTCTCCTTCTAATGTCCTATGTTCAAGCTTTTCAACCAATTATAGTGTTGATTAATTAAGGAGTTGGGACCATTGTTGTTTCCTAATTTTCCTTTTCCTTGTATTAGGACATGTTTTGTTGGGTTAAGATTGTTTATGTTTGGTGGGCATTGGACGACAGAAGTTAGCTACTACCATGAAAATGTCTAAATTCTCACTCTTCATGTGCTTCCAGAGTTTGTCAAAAATTAAAGGAAATTGGTATTTGAGCTTCGTTGTTTAATATTTTTATTCTACTTTTGTCGCTAAAAGTTTTATAAGTTTTGTTATATAATTATATTGGACAACATATATCTTTACATTAACATAGTCATGTATAATATTTTGAGGTATTTAAGGTGAATGGTAAGCCTTCTTATTTTCAAGTTTGGTTTCTAATTTGAGCCTGCATTCTTCCAAAGAAAATTAGTTGTTTTTTGCTTTCAAATTTGTCATTTTGACTTGCTAGCTGATTCCTGAGCTAGAATGTAAAATTATAAATAGACTTGAATGTATATTGTTTAACATCGATTTGAAATTGGTCAAGATCATATGAAGATAGTTGGATGGAATTAAGCCTCTCTTTAATTCTTTCAATGTGTAGTGAAAAATGATAATGATAATAAGTCAAAACCAATAACAAATTGGATTTTCGCCCTTTATCCTTAAAATCCAAAAAACGGAAGCGTGCTCGATCACCTTCACCCTCCGATCCCTTCCATCGCTCACTTGAATCTCGAAGGGCTCAATTTTTTTGGCCTCTAGGGTAGCCATGGATTAGGATAATATATCGTAATTAAAAAGTATCGCTAAATATATTTTAGCGATAAAAGATCGTCAATAGAATTTCAATAATAACAAAAAACATTTTTAGAAGCAATATTCGGTTATTAATATTGTTAAACAAGAGATGTTGTACGGTAGAACATCTTTATTCATATATATCTTTATTCAGACAATTTTTTGTTGCCATCCTCGTTATAGTCAATGTAGGTACAACTCGTCGTATAGCGATAAATAACGGTTGCTAGTCCATAGTTAGTGACATGTATGCTAACACTTTTCAGCAACAATTCTTAACAGCTCTTTTTTAGCGTCTTTAAATAAAAATCACAGAAAAAATTTAAGATCATTAATTATCGCTATACATAAAATTCTAATTATATTTTTAATTTTTTACGACCTGACTAGCAGCCAAAACTTTTCAACGCACTTTTGTCGGATCAATTACAATTTTGTCTCTTGCCTATGTATTCAGATGGGATTCCTCTTCCCTCCGAACCAAGTCTGGTTGAAGCCTTGAACATAAACATATGTGCTCGAGCTCACTAGCACACAAAAACATGGAATAAACCGCGCATGCAAGCATGCAACAGTTAAATTAATTTAGCACCAAGGTTGATGCCCATTTCCCCATTTAGAAGTAATAATTACGGGTTTATAATCTCAAAACTTTGTGAGTGGGCCGTAACAAGAGAGACAAAACCAAGATGGAAGGAAAGATTAACCATAAAAGGCATGTTCTTGGGGATTGAAGAAGTTAGACAAAACAATAAGAGTAGAACAATATTCTATAAGCTTGGGTTCAGTTCCTGCAGTCCTGGTGGCAAGAAATAATATAATTAATCGTACATGTAGTTATAATAACAGGGGAACATTTATTATCACGATATAATATCTTTTCCACGATTATACTTGTTATTAAAGATTCCAACAACGATAAAATATCAACCTGTCGGCGATAAATAGCATGTGGACAGGCATATAAGAGTGGAAATAGACATTCTCTACTAATAAGTGGTTGATTTGTTTCTGTTTAGGTATGTATTGATAGAGCGATGTTACACGATCAACTTATCCCGACAAAGCATGCAATATTGTTACGTTATGCTTTGAAAACATATTTTTGAGATTCGCTAAGAGTAATTATTCTTTAGGTAGCAGTAATTAGATTCGCTTATATTATGGCATTTTCCAGGGTAAAACATTGAAATTTGAAGCTTAAGATGTCCAAGATTTTGGTGAGGACTTCCACAAAAATGAGTTAGAGAAGTTGTATATAGGAGGTTTAGAGGGTATTTACAGATATCCCTCTTTAATCCAAACAAGTTTTGGCTTTTAATTGCAAATTTCTATCTGCCCCTTCGACTATCAATAATTGCAATTGAACCCTCTTCACGGAAAATTGCATGAAATGTCTGTCTAAAACACCCAATATCCTTAACCTTCAAGGTTCCTCCTCATTGGCATCTGTGGAGATATTTGCTTTCCTTGTTCGTCGTACGCGGGTAACGTTTGACCGCTTTTCATGTGAAAACCCAAAAGGAGGTCGAGTCATACAGACACACCCGAGAGCACAAAATTGTCTGACCCAAAGACTCGAGTTGGGAAACCAGTAACTCTCCGCAGTTAGCATTAAATTCTTCGTACTCAGATGCGTGTTTATGGGGAAATAAAATGCGATAGGAGGAGGAGCCGAGGAGGGGAGGGGAGGCAAATGGAGCAAGTAGGAAAGAGGATGGGGTTTGGGGACAGCATGCTTGGTGAAGTGATATGGGGAAGGGAATGGGGGGAGAAATAAAAATGAAAATGTTTCCTATGAATACAACAAGTGTGTCTAGAAAGGGAGGGTGGATGAGGGTACAAAGTTGATAGGCCATTACCCACATGTTTTATTCAATCATCAATGCACAATGCCCTATGGACTGTGACTGTGACCAAAATGGCCACTAACACTCCCCCATCTCAACTTTCTGAAATTTACCCATTGCTGCCCATACATTTTTGCATATTTATTGTGGAGCGCATGCAAATATTAAAAACTGACCCATCTCACTATGTCCATCTGTGGCCTTTCTCTGCTGCAAAAGTATTAGAAATTTCTGGAGTTGGAGACCCAAAAACAGCAAGAACTACGAATGAGGACAGTCACACTGCTTGTTTATCTCTGTTCAATGGTACTTGCTTGGGGAAGAAAGGGATATAGAATTTGGTTAGGCTTCAGAGGCAGCCCCTTGTTACCAAAAAACAAAAAGGTGCCCTGTGTATTACCTGCTAGAAATGAAACTTGGGTGCCAAATTCTTTATTGTTGACTAATGTAAAGCTCACAAGAAAAGACTCTGTACACTCGTGAGGTGTTGGAGCATTTTAACCCAAAAAATATATATATATTAGTTGTAAGAACGTTACTCAGAAATATTTAGAGTTTTGAGATAATCCTTTAGATGTCTCAGTTTCATGTTGCGTGTGAATGAAATAAAACCTCATTTTCTGACATATTTAAACATTTTTGAAAATACTTTCCCGTACTGATTTTTTAAAGAAACTTTAAGGAGTATTCGTCTGTATAAAAATACAATTGAAATAACACGGAAAGCTAGATTGTTATTCCTGAAGCAACATGTTAAAGAACTTATTGCAACATCGATCACCAGAAGGGACGTGAGTGGTCTTGGGAAGAATATATGTGAGAATTCATATTTGACTTCACTTTCGTGGCTAAAAGTCTTTGACGAGTTGCTATACAATCTCAAATATTAAAAGTTGGATCTCAAATATCAATTCCTAAATTTTTTTAATATGGATACAATTTTTTGGTCAGCTTGTTTTGTGGGAAATCTTCTTGGAAAATAATCTTTGAAAAATAAGAGTGGGTAACATTTGTCTGGCGGCTTCCTACGTTTATCCTCTCCATTTTTCTTCGTTCCGTAGCGGAAGAACCTCAGTCAAGCTTTGCATGAGCCCATCCTGATTCTTAGCATTAGGCATAAAAATGGGGGCACTTACAATTAGCTTAGCTTGACAATTAACAATTACAATATTAAATGCTTGGAAGAACATGACTAAAAAACAGTTCACATACACAAATTATTATTATTTTTTTCTTTAGTTTTTTTTTTTTGGTTGGATAAGAGATATAATCGAGTTAGTTTTAGTGTTAACGGAAGCGCCTTGTCCCTTTTCAGACAATCTTAAGAGTGCATATTTGGTGTCTCAGATTCGCACTCGATGTAATTTGCTTATGGTGGCCCTTTTCTTTTTTAGTTCAATTTCATTGAAAGTTCATAAAAGAAAACAACATCCTTCAAGTTCAATAAAGTTTGAATGACTTATCATATCATTTGCAGCCATACTTAAGAACTAGTACTATATAATTGATGGTCCATTAACTTATAAACAAGTCTCACGTGAAGTTGAATACACAAGCCGGAAAGGAAAATGAGCAAAGAAGTTGAATTTTCCACAAGTTTGGATGTTTTAATTTATCATTCAATTTAGTCATAGCCATTGTATCAAACCCCCCAACGTTAGGCCTCGTGACCCTAACTAACAATTTGGTTGGCGCTGTCATGTGTATTTTGAAATTTTCAATACTACCCTTAAATCTTTGAATACACATCAATATGTGTCTCTCTTTTAATCTTCGTTGACTCTTCTCTCTTTACAACACATTCCACATTCCACTCCACAGCCAACCACCATGGCTCCACTAACACTATGGTATCTCACATCAGATGCGGGATAATATGATATTCTCATTATAAGACATTGCCTATGATCTTAGCAGTATCTACTTAGTTAGCCCTTTTAAAAGAAGCAACACCCATTAGTAGGAATATGGACTAGGTCATTACAATTAGAGCCGACGCTCGCAAGCTCAAAATAGGCCGATGGTTAAGGGCAAAGAAAGTAAGCTCGGGTATATCCCACATCAAAAGTATGGTTGGGGTAACGAAAGGTGAGCCATGTACATCCCACATCAAGAGGATGGTTCTAGACTATGTGTGATTGAGCCTAAGCGATGATGCTAGGGCATTAGGAGGGGAGATTGTGGTATTCTAGGATAATATGAGATTGCCCTTATAAGACATTGTCTATGATCTTAGAAGTACCTACAGGCAACGCACAACCTTTTTACGCAAGACAATACCCGGTGGTGAAGTTGTGGATCGGGTTGTTACAAACACCATATCCTTCACAACCAACCCCCATCACCCCCCCCCCCCCCCCCCGCCACACACACACATACCACCAACCACCCATGTCATCAACCACTGCACCACCACGACACCGTCTAAAACCACCACCCTTGCTGTCACCTAACTACTTCCTTTGCCTCCATCGCTGCTATCACATGACCGAGAGAATCATCGAGAAGAACATTGTGGTTTTGGGATGGGTGTGTGTGGGTGTATGAAACAAATTTAAAGAAATTGGCATTCCGTATGGTCAAAAGGTACAAATATTAAGACAACACATAATTTTTTTACTATAATTTATCCTTAGATTCAAGGAACTTAACGATATTATCCCAAGATAAGACAATAGTTTTGTGGTCACACGTGCTAGTTTGAGCGTAAGCGTGCTAGTGCTAGGTTACTCACGTGCCATAACGCTTATAAATACAGAGGCACAGGGTGAGCACATATTGGAGAGAGTGGCCAAGCCAATTAGAGCACCCAAAAAAGAAGAGGCACTGCCACACACACACACACACACACACTGCTAGTTGATACTTTGTGTTTTCTGTGGCACACGTATCGTGTATCCATATATATATATGTATGTGTATAAAGAGAGAAGATTGATAGAGGGCATATTCTACTTTTCTTTCTAGAGGGGATTTCCAATTTGTTGCCAACAAAAACATAAAAGGAGAGAGACAAATATTTGGAGAGAGAAAGGAATGGAGATAGGGAGTGAAATGAAGGTGTCAAAATTCAAGAGGATTTGTGTGTTCTGTGGGAGTAGCCAAGGCAAGAAAAGTAGCTACCAGGATGCTGCTATTGAGCTTGGCAAAGAACTGGTATTTATATTAGCTTCCTCTGTGGAAAATGGCTTTCTCTGTGCTGTTTTTTTGCTTTCTCATGGCTTTTTGAGTTTAAGGGGGTGGTAAAATTGGGGCTTTTTCTTACATGGGTGTTTGTATCTTGGGGCAAAAGTGTGATTCTTGAGAAATGGGTTAGTTCAAACATGTCTCTTGCAATGCTCTTTATGTGATTTCAGAAGGGATTTTCTTGGAATCAATCAAAAGTTGCTTAGAATGTTTACAATCTGTTTGCAAGTTGGTTCCTGGGCTTCTGCATTTAGTGTATTGGACTGGTTCTTTCATTGTCATGCAAAATGTGTTGATGCTGTGAAGTGGCTTGAGCAAAAGCCTTGTGCCACACAAACATACACATACAAACAGAAGATTCTGTTTGATTCCTAGTGTCAAGTTGTTTTCCCTTTTCACAAAAGGAAAAGATATGATCCTCAGATGGTTTTCTTCATGTGATACTTTCCTATACAAAGGTTCAAAGAGATAAAGAGCATATGGATTTAAAATGTTCTCACAGATGCATTGTTGAATATTCTGTTTGAATGAGTGGGAAATATTTTGTCTTAATTCTTTTAATCTGCAATCTCGCATAATGTATATGTATCTGAAGAGGGAAATGGGTTAATCTCCATTCTACCAAATTTAGACTATTTGGGCTGATTTGAGTTTGTTTGTTCAAGGTTTCGAGGAACATCGATTTGGTGTATGGAGGGGGTAGCATTGGCCTAATGGGTTTGGTTTCACAAGCTGTTCATGATGGTGGAAGGCATGTTATTGGGTGAGTTTCAAAGCTCTCAAAGAAAGAGATATAATATGAAACAAATCAGATGATTTAAGTTCTCTTAAAGTTTGGTTTTGTTCTCCATTAAAACTAATTTTTGTCATGTTATTGTCTCTCTTCAGGGTTATTCCCAAGACGCTCATGCCTCGAGAGGTATGTCTGCTGTGGCCAAAGAAAGTCTTTAGCCTTTTCTGTCTTAATTTAGTTAATAACAACCCTAGTTAATCTATTAACCCTCCTTCAATTTCGTGTATTTTCTTACCTTTCTTCCCCTTTAAACCTTTTTGGGTTTTCCTTTGCTGCTTTTCTTCCTTTTTACCCTCCTTTTGAATCTTACTGCTGGTTCCCCTACACTTTTTACCACTTTTTGGCTTTTATTTTTATATTTCTATGATATTTTTGGATGGAGTATTTCTGTTCTTCCTTAGTCCCTGATAGCATTATCCATAGTACCAATTGGGTAGCTGGCATTTCACCAATTCTTCATATGTTTTTGGGTGTCAAATGTTTTCTCTGATTTTTCCTTTCCTGTGTTCGTCCTGTTTTCGATCCGTCAAGCATGTCCAATTTTTGCTCCTGTGCTTTTGTTTCTTGGCTTTTTCTGTGATTCATATTATCTCTATACATTTTTATGTATGCATCTGGTGATATGTGAACTGCTGCCTCTTGTCTGGAGTTGCCTTATTTATTGAGGATTGAGTCCACCATTACTGCAACCCTCATCATTGCTTCACTGCACAAGTGCACAACACTCCATACCAAATTTGCAGTCTCTCTCTCCTCTCATGTGTATACAAAATTCTATTTTTTTTTTTGCTGTAATAGTATTTACTTTATGGGTTTCGGTACCTTTTCTGCAGTTAACTGGTGAAACAGTAGGGGAAGTGAAGGCAGTTGCAGATATGCACCAAAGGAAAGCTGAGATGGCTAAGCACTCTGATGCTTTTATTGCCTTACCAGGTTAGTATAAAGCCCTGCAAAAATTCTTCTCTTTCACTAAAATTTCAAGGCAAATCAAGAAAAGATAAAGACCCTCAGGTGCATTTATCCTTCTAGTTCTAGCATTGAAAACTATCCATCCTCTCATGTATAGTTTTTCCTTAGAATTCCCCCAAATGTCACCAACTTGGTAATATACTGTTCCTTGATTGATTCCCCTATTGCCACTTGAAAGAATCAATGTCTTAGTTTTATAAAAATTCCCTTTAGAAAATTGAAGTCTACATGTTTGATAGAAGTTTGAATGAAACAGGGGAAAGAACTTTAACCTGGTACCTTATCCTTGTCAGAGTTGCTAATCAAGAGTATTGAGTTTGTATTACTAGGAAAGTGGACTAGTAAAAATATGATTCTACCGGTTTATGTTTTTTATGGTTAAAAGGGAGGGGTTGTTAAAGGCCAAAGGGATTGTCTTGATATTTCCCCCTTTTAGCAATGAGGGACTTTGGTATAGTGATACAGAGGAAACAGTGACAGCTACTGTGTGAAGCCTAAATGATCACAACTCTGTGGACTTAGTCTCACGAGCCCCGAGACTCATGATTAAAGACAAACCCTTCAAACCCTAGTTGTTGACCCATCACCATCTTGCACTGAAAATTAGAGCTCTTGATCCTGAAGAACTCTACTTGTGTGATATTTCTTTTTTTCCTTCAAGGAACTGTAGGAAACAATTTTCATGCCACTTTAAGGGTAAGGATGAATAGTGACACCTTCACCATTATTTTTTTGTGCTAACTAGCAATGAATCATGTTCACTCCTTAGGATGGGAGACATTATTACCTGAAGGGGTTGCCACAAGAGCATGCCTCTGCTTTAACAGAGCATGAGGGTAATAATTGCCATGTTTTGCAAAATCAATGAAGGAAGCCTTAAGGCCAAGTGGTTGCCTGACCTTCAAGGAACCATGGCCATCAAACTAAACCTAATTGATGTGCTTATTATTAAAATGAAGTATGCTTTTACACTAACCATTTATCAAAACAGAGTGAACAGAGAGTTGAATCATTTGTTCTACCATCTCCTTGGAAGCTCCTCGCACCTTTTGCCAAAGTACAAAATAAAAAAGGCTCCTGACACTAGTTGTAGTCAATCTAATAAGTTACCTCGCATCTTCCTTCTATCCTTCTAACTTTACTCTCTGGCAATTCTTGCAGGTTTTTTCTCCTTTTTTTTCAAACTTTTTTTTTTTAGACAATTTGATTAAACGACTAATGAAAATCTTGGAACGGAGTTATTTTTGTGATAAAAATATGGCAACAAGGTATAGCAGTAATGGTTTTGATCTTAGTTGCACAAAGCGGGGGCAGGAGCGGGAACGGGGGCGGGAGAGCGTAAGCACCAAGAAGAATCTGAGGTTCGGAGCGGCTTGAATAAATAAATGCATAAAAAGTATTATCATTTATTTAGTATAGTTCACATAGCCAGCAACAACAGAGAAGGAGGCTTTAAGGACTTGAAGGAGGAGAGAAACAAGGAATTGAGTTGAAAAGTGCTTGATTTTCAGGTATTCTCTCACTTGTTCCATGCATCTCTATCCAGCTAACGGGATCGAGTTCCCATATTAGCTTGGGACGAGATCCCATGGAGCTCCTAACTTGGGATCGCAAAAGCGAGTTTCCGAGAGAGAAACGTCACCTTATTAGGAGTTTCCTGCAACTACGGTTTTGATGATGTGTGGATCGTTTTGGCAAGTGCGGTTTATTGTAGGGAGATTTTGATGTGAACCTTGTGATGATATTTGATATATCATGTAAAAGTGAATTAGCACTAATGCGAGTACACATCCAGGTGGTTATGGCACTCTTGAGGAACTACTTGAAGTGATAACCTGGGCTCAACTCGGCATTCATGATAAACCGGTAATTCTCTTATAGTATCCTTCTAACCTTAGCTAACTTAACTCGATTCAGAACTAAAAGCTATACGGTTTATACCTCGCAGGTGGGGTTGCTGAATGTGGATGGCTACTACAACTCCCTACTGTCATTCATTGACAAAGCTGTGGAAGAAGGCTTCATTAGCCCAAATGCACGCCAGATCATTGTATCTGCACCAACGGCAAAGGAGTTGGTCAAGAAGCTGGAGGTAATCTTCTGGAGAAGAAAGATTCAACTCCCCTAAGTGTTCTGTTGATTAAATTAGTTATGACCCAAAGTGAATTTTTGTTGTATCCTGGATCAAGTAGGGAAAAAAAAGTTCATAAAACAAAACATTTTTTTTCAGTTATGGATATATATTCCGTCCCATTATATACTTTTATTCTGTTGTATGCGAGAGGGGTTCTCATCTTTGTTTACAATGATAGGAGTATGTTCCTTGCCATGAAAGAGTTGCCTCAAAGTTGAGCTGGGAGATGGAACAGCTTGGCTATGCTCAATTTGATGATATCTCTAGATGAAAGTGGAGTTGCTGCAATAGAAGAGTTGATTAGATGAAAGATGAGCAGTGGAAGAAGCTAACTTGAAAGTTTTAAATTTTTGAAGTGGAGGGATTCTTTTTGTAATTACTGCTGCAAATGACCCTCAATGTGAAACTTCACTATGCCCTTCACTTGGGAAGTTCAATTTAATTTCTTCTAAAGTTGTAAGTACTAGATGCATTTCCCCTACTAAATTGTAACTTGATCTCCTGCTCTGACTCTGTACTGCTTTTCCTAACAGATAGACAAGGAAACAACCGAAGGAAAATATAAAAACTTTCCGAACCTTCCCTTTTATTTTAGATGCTCAATGTACTAGCTCTACCATGTTCTATGAGGACGATTACCGTTAATTGACCAAAACCTAGCTCTACGATGATGAAAAGTGTTGCCGCTACATAATAAGTTTGTAAGAAAGCAGTAAAAGGATAGCGAGGTAACGTGGCAAATGAACTGAACTATTCGTAAGCAGGCTTGACTGTGAGATAGCAGGTAAGGTTGCTCACTCCCATTGCCATGTTAAGAGGGACTTTAGCGTACCCCGAAGAGCAATCGGCAAGCGTTATGCTTCTTGCTCTTCTTTAAGTAAGGACGTCCCCTTCATGAAGATCATTGAACACCTAGGTTGAAGTCTTGAATTTCATTTTGTTCTAGTTCTACAGAGTTTAGTCCACTTAGGATTATTTCCTTTAATGAGCAAGTCTGTTTTGGACGACACCGAGAACTATGAACAATTTTGGGCTTGATGAGCAATATGGAATCCAAATCAAAAACCAGCTACCCGAGGGAAACAAGTAAGGTTCAGTGATGAAGAGAAGAAGGTGGAGGGGCCAAAAATCGAACAGACATGTTTGAACAATTTTCAAGTACCTGTTTGCTGTTAAGGTTTTATCAACAGACAAGATTGATTTGAACCAACTGACATGTAACGAAAAGGGGGTCAAATGGAGTTGATTGCAGGGAGAACCTGAGGGGCCTCTGGTTGTTTGGCTGGCCCTCTGTTTCTGGGTGACGAATGGGAGGATGATATGTGTTCGGAGGGGGCATGGAATGGGTGCAGCAGCGAGGAAAGGGCCATGTGCCAATGGCCATTTTCAGAGCAACATGATAGCTAAGCTTTGGTCCCAGCTTTCCATTGTGGTTCATTGTTGCCAGTGATGTGTACCACTGGTTTGAAGAATGACCCAAAGGCCTTTTGGTGGTTGAGAAGTCCCATTTGATGGTGGTTATTATGATTTGGATTTTTATGTGGAAACCCACAAAGGAACGTATACTCCACCGTGGTGTTGAAGCATACATGTTTGGATCTACGCAATTTTCAAGTTACGAAATTTGCCGATTTTCACTCACCTATTAATGGCGTGTTATATTTTCATATTCTTATGATTAGAATTCCGAATTCATTATCCTAAGAAAACGAGTAGGAATTTAGAGACTACTTTGTACGTGTAACAGAAATGAGTTCAACGTTTATATCTGAAACTTAGTTATACTTATGTTTTTACTTAAGCTGCACAATTGTTATTGATTAGTCTCAAGAATGACGTGTTAAACACTCGATCTCTACCTAAAATTTAGTCCATACAGAGACCGCCACAAAATTTACACATACCGACATACACATGCATGCACATATACCTGGTTTAAGTACACACTTACGGTACAAGGACAAATACAGGCAAGAAGAATTGATACTCATTCCAAAGCAAGAAATGCCTTCATAATGTGAACTCATGCACGATGGAGATTGCCATCATTGGGCCTTTCCGTTTTTTTGGTTAGGAGGACAAAACATTGTGCCCAACCCAAGGCATCTAGACAGTGCAGCAGGACGATCTAAACAGTCGGCTAAAGGGATTGATTACGAAGTTTCAGAGGTTTTAGATGAGAAAGGCATCAACATCACGCAACAGTGCCCTTGGACTTGACAACTGATCCACGCAGCCTTAGGAATAATGGTGGTGACTCACGAGGGTTATTTCAGGATTTGGGTCCTAAAAATCTATATTTATCTATTTATATTTATATCTATACATATATAAAAGTAGGGTAACAACTCACCAGAGTTATTTCAGGATTTAGGTCCTTAAAATCTATATCATGAAATAAACACAGGGTAATAAATCTATTATAAACATTGAAAAATAAAATTAAAAGTGTGATGAGAAAGAAAAACAAAACAAACAAATTCCTTTATTACTCACTTTTTTATTTTGTTGAAATATATCGGCATTTTTGGGTTTTCAAGCAATTAACGTATTGAAAACTGAAAAAATAAATAAACTGAAATATGCCCCAAAAAAAGCAAAAAATAAAAAATAAATTTAAACGTGAAAAATCAATTAAAAAAAAAATTTGTTGACAAAACAAAAATAGAAAAGAACGAAACAAGCACCAAAAAAGGGGAAAAAACAAGACTTAAATATGGCGCGAATTAGAATTGAAAATATTTTCTGTTATTACAGTTGAAGAACAGGTGCTTTACATTTCACATCGACAATTCTTCTCCAATAGTTGAGCATATTCTCTTCTAGATTTTGCTCCATGTTTACTGAATGACTATGTTAGATGTTTTTGCTCAACCACGATTCAATTGATATGATGTATGTCATTTGGTTACCAAAATCACCACATTTTATAAAGCATCTTCATTTTTTTGGCCTGTGAAGCTATAGTGAAATATGTATCATTGTTCGATTGCTAAGACTTCATGGCAATTTGTTAATTGCGAAGCTCTTAATATTAATAAGAACTTTTGCATATTATGTAATTGCTGGATTCAAGTTTGCAATGAAGACTTTAGTCAAAAGATTAGATTTAATGGTCAATTATATATTTGTGCACATCAAAAATATCATATATGATCACATTTTACCTGTAATTGAATGGCAAATAACTTGTAGTACGGTCTGTATCTTGTGTAGTTTAGTTTTTTTTTTTTTTTTTTTGCGGGGGCAGTTTTTTTTTTTTTGGGTAGGGGGGGGGGGGGGTGTTGATTAATATTATGAATCGGTGTTTTTCGGAGATTCCTTATATATTTTGTCGAATTCATAGAAGTTTCATACAAGTTCAAGTTGGGCTGGAGTTTATATCACAGTTCTATTACTGAGGTATGTCTAAACTCCTCTTTTTAAGAAATTCAATACAAAAAGGCTTTTGATTCTATTTACTGAATGCTTGTGCCAGATGTTTTTGCTCAAGTATGGTTCAATTGTTTTCATGTAGTATCATTAGGTATACCAAAAAAATCGTCTTTTGTATAACATCATCATTTTGTTGTTGTGTGAAGCCACAATGAAACTTGTATCACTGGTCAGTTAGTCAAACTTTTTAGTAATTTATTCAGTTTAGAGCTCTTCTTTCTTGTTTATTATATAATGGAATTCTTATTTTCAAATAAATAAAGAAACTTTTTTTTTTGTCGTGTTGTCATCAATAGAAAAAAAATTCTCTAAAAATCTCACAAAACCAAACCAAATTATAATAAAGTGATGAAAATTACAAATGTTTAAGTGTATATAATAAGCCAATTAAACAGATCACAAAAATAAGGACGTAACTTGATTCTTTTCATTTCTCTATTTGCTCTTCTTTTCAGCGGCAGCGTCAAACATCTATTCAATATATCAGCCTACAAAGAAGATTTCCAGACATTGAATTAATCACAATTGCGAACATCAAAGATATTTTTCTTCTAAAACAAGTCACAAACATAAATAAGAACATAATTGAATTATATTATTTGATCGAAAAAAGTTAATAATATAATCTCAAAAATTACTCTCGACCACATTCACGTGCAGCGCACGTACTCCATACTAGTACATATATAAAAGTACGTATAAACTTAAATGATTAATCTTTTCTTTCCTTAAAGTACCATTTTCTAATTTGATTTTTTTCATAAAAGGTTAAGAGTGAGTAAGGATGTTTTTGACTTATAACTTTTTTTCCCATTATATACCATTTTTAAGTTAGAGTGCTATTTAAAAATGAGGGTGTTTTTGGCTTCTCATAGGATATAAAGTCTCTTTCCTTAAAATACTCTTATTGGGATATATATGTTTTGGTTAAAGTTAAGGATTATTTTGACTTTTGACTTACAACTTTTTTTTTTCATTAAATATATATTCCTAATAAGAGTGACTAAAAAATAAGTGTGTTTTTTACTTCTCATATGTTAGCAAGCCTCTTTTGTTAAAGTATCTTTATTGGAATATATGTTTTTATTAGAGTAAAGGATTGTTTTGATTTTTATTGAGGAAAAAAAAGAAAAGAAACTCTATGAAAATTCTATAAAATCATCCTTGACCTCATGCATGCTCTTTAATTATTGAGAAAATATTATCAAATCCTATCGCCTCCATTCACGTTAAAACTAAATTATTTTAGAGTTATACATGTTCTCCATCATATTTGATTAAAGAAAATAACTTGCAGAGAACATAATTTTCTGTAGGCTTTTTCGAGAAATGTATACCTAAACTAAATTGATTTTTTTATCAGAAACTCAATCCTTTTTAATTTTTTTATTTCGTATGGCCTTTAAGAACAAACATAATATACCTACACTAAATTAAATATTTCGTCAGAAACCCAATCCTTTTCTAATTTTGTAAAACATAATTGTATATTGATGTGTATGCTACAAATTTTAATAATTTTGCTTGTATATATATTTCAATGCAAACATATTCATAAACTATTATATAACTGAAGTTTAATTCTAGCTCTCAATTACGGATACATATTGGTGTAAGAAAGCTATCCTAAAATCGAAAATTTAAAAATTTTAAATGCATATGAATCGCTAGATCATACAACTATGCTCCTAATTATAACTTGAATTTGTGGTAAGTACATAATCATATATTCGTATCAGAGTTATTGGAATACCTTAATTTGCTTGACAACATATCTTTCATATGATTATTGTCTTTTTATGATCTATTGTATCCCGAGATATCATATATTTACATGATTATATATTATTCATATAACTATTGTCTTTGTACATTTCACTCTTATAAGTGATACGAATAGATGAAATCCAATTGATAAAGATCCAATTTATTTTGGCTCAAATGATTAATAATTTTTTTGAGCTTGAAAACTCTCAAGTTTTGATATACAAAGGGTTAAGTAATTAAAAGAAAATTAAACTATTCTTTTCAAGTTTAAATGCTTTCTAAATATTTTGACTTTTTAAAAGGTGAGGCTAAATTACTACCGTTTTGGCTAACTTTAAACATTTTGAAACTAAAGAGGTCCACTAATGCATCTCTTAGTGACAAAAGATTGAATATATAAAAAAAAATGTAAGGATCGGCCCCAGGATATAAAATAATCTCAAGGGATTAAAATGGCTAAACATTTTTTCATTAAAAATACCCTTTTTAGAAATAAAAGGTTTGCAAAAATGAGTGTTTTAATTTGCTGTTAAAAGTTCACTAATGCATTTTTAAGTGACAGAAATGTGGGAGTGGACCTAGCCTATTTTTATAAATATGATGCTAAGACTCTATTCACCTTTAAAGAAAATCCTATCAAAACATAACCTTAAAAATTAACATTAAAATAACTCATGTCCCTTAGGTTAGAGTAAAATTACAATAAACGACACTAAGTTTCAAAAGGTAAAGCCATATTGATCCGTTAAAAAAAATTATACTTTTTTATTTATCTCATCAATACATATTTTTAAAATTTTTTAAGCTTTAGATAGATCGAAATTACAATAAATGACACTAAGTTTCAAAAGGTCGGCCTCCATGTTATCCCACCCTATTTGGCCTCCTCCACCACCGTAAACGTCTTCAGCAGCAGCACAAACATGAAAATTTCAAAGCCGCTAAATTAGTCATGAGTCTATAACATTAGTTGAGTGTGTGTCTATAGGCGTGTTAACTAGAGGTGTGGTGGGTCGTGGAAGGCTGATTGATGGTGATTGTGGTTTGAGGCAGTGGTGGGTCGTCTGGTGGCGGTGGGTGAATTGGACAGGCGGTGGGCTGATTGGACGTAGTGATAGGCTGATTAGTGGTGGTTAAAGGTTGCTCTGCTGGTGGTTAATGGCAGCAGCTATTGTGGTGTTGGGTAGTAGTTTGAGCAAAACAAGAATCTTATACATCTTATTCTAGATTTTGAACCCTAAATTCAAATTTTCATTTTTTTTTTCATTTGGTTTGTTGAATCATGATGATTTGTTGCAAGTGATTGGAGTGAGAAAGTTGTGACAATTTATTAGGGTGAGAAGGGTAAAAAAAGGGGTGAGAAAGCTGAAGAACACGATGATGGTGGGACACGATTGTGGCTGTGGTTTGTGGTCGGTTGTGGTATGTGTGTGTGTGTTAAAGCTGAAGAAGTGTAAAGGGGTGATGGTAGTGGTGCTATATGGGGAGATGGAGGGATGAGAAATGACATTTGAAGAATTACATTCCTAAGTGATGGACATTCTGATCTTTTCATCTTTTAGTATTTTTCTTTGATCAATGGACATAAGTAGGGGTGAGCATTTAAACCGTTCAAACCAATCCAACTGGTCAAACCGAACCGACCAAACCGGCTAATCACAAACCAATTTAAAGAAACAATTGGTTTGATTTTTTTTTTACCAAACCGATGTTCGGTTCGGTTGGTTCGGTTTGGTTTTTTTTAAACCGTTCTAAACCGAACCAAACTGAACCTATATATATCTAATTAAAATTTTATAAATCTTTATCTAGTCCTGGTCATTATTTAATTTTTGCTATACTTATGATCTAACCACCACATATATGTGTAAACTCTACCAAATTTCAATAGGTAGGCTCTAAAAGACTAGTTATTATGTGTATAAATAATGCTAAATAATCAATATTTAGGCCCAAGAAAATTCAAAAATTAATTACTAACCCAAACCGGTCAATCCGTCCAAACCAATCCGTTTGATCCGTCCAAACCGTTGAAACCGAACCGTTCAACTACGGTTTGGTTTTTTTTCTTCCAAACTGATGGTGATCGGTTCGGTTTGGTATTCAGCCTTCAAACCGAACCAACCGAACCGTGCTCACCCCTAGACATAAGTGATATTGTTCTACCTAATGAACACGCATGTAATTTTACTCTAACCTCAAAGTCATGGGTGCAATTAAGCCTACAATTTTCTAAACTCTCAAAACCTTATGTCATAGGTAATATTTTTTTTCCCTTTTTATTTTGGTGATACATGTCTTTATTTGATGAATGATCTGAAATTATTCTCAATAAACTTTTGTTGAGTTGGTATTTATATTAAACATGTAATGCATATATATAAGGATCATTTGCACATAAAACCCTATAGTTTGAAGGTATGTGCGCATTTCACCTCCGGGTTTTAATTTTGGCTCAATTCACCTCATTATTTCTTAATTTGTGCTCAATTTACCAATTGACGGGCAGAACTCCAATTTCTTGGATGCCCGTCAAATTTTCAGGGATAAAATTGTAACTTCCCCTTTTTCCCATCATGGCAGCCACGTCATCAGCATTTGCCAATAATGGGTTGACAGGTGGGAACCAGGTCAAGATTTGACCATCTTCATCTTCCCCTTCATGTTTCAGTTGATCCACTGCCCACCAACACTACCATACCTACTTCTGCCGTTGCCGCCAACAACACCACCATACCCATTTATTCTGCCGCCGTCGCCACCACCATCACCATGCGTACCTGATTCTGCCACCACCACAGTACCATTACCTTTGCCGCTCATTACACATAATATCATCAACCTTTCATACACAACCACCGCCACAACCACATTACACAGCCGTAACAACAAAGTCACAACCCAAAAGCTCTTCCCTTTCCATAATCTTTCAAATCTCGCACCTCCCTCACAGATCTACATATGATTAGCATCAAACCTGGTGCCGCCGCCGTGATGTGGAAGGGGACTGACCTGTAGCACCAGGCTGGGCCATGAACTGGCAGTCTATTGCCCGATGCCGGTGGGGTTTGTAGTCGTGGATGAAGTATTGCTGCAGTGCGGCCATGGGCTCCGCGACGATTCTGGTGACTTTTTGGTGTGGTGGATCTAGATGTAATTGGGGGTATTAAAAGGATAGTGGCAGTTGGGAAAGGAGATAGAATGGCTTTTTGGTGTGTACGGTGATGGTGATGCTGATGGTGATGGTGTATGCGGTGATGGTGGATAGAGAGTGGGTGTTGAGACTTAAGAGTGGTGGTTCGGTTTAGATGGTGGTGGTGCTCTCTGGGCAGGCAAGGCAGGGGGTGGGGGTTGAAGGTAGGGTGTCGGGTGGGGGGGGGGGGGTTGAGATATACTGAAATGACATGGCTGCCATGATAGGAAAAAAGGGCAAAGTTACAATTTTATCCTTGAAAAATTGACGGGCATCCAAGAAATTGGAGTTCAGCCGTCAATTGGTAAATTAAACACAAATTGAGAAACGATGAGGTGAATTGAGCCAAAATTGAAATAGTAAGGTGAAATGCGCACATACTCTCAAACTATAAGGTTTTATGTGCAAATGATCCTATATATAAATATAGGGTGAAAAGCGTAGGTTTTTAAATATTATTGAAATTACGTAGTTCATTACCATTATCTAATATCAACTTCACACATTTATTTCGTAGTATAGATTTCAAAATGACACACACATGCACACATATATATATAGACTTTTTAGATGAGTAGGTAGAGAGAAGTGGATTGGTAGAGGATCAAATGTAGAGAGAGAAATAGAATAACAAAAAGTGTACAAAGGGTAAATATGTAAAAGCACCTAAGAAATCTTTTTTAACTGGAAAACTAATAATTTTTTTGGACAGTACAAAAAGAAAATATGATTTTTTTTTGGGACAGAGGGAGTAATAGACTAAATTATTACCAAAAGCAAATAAACTGCAGGCTATATTTTGACCCCCAATAATCATCGCTTCAAGAAATGGTCATCACTGTACATAAAGAAACAAGATGGATAATTAATGATACTGAAAATCCTAAGTGATGATATTTTGAACTTTAATGGTGATGCTTGCAGAAAAAAGTGTCAAAATTCTAAAAGTGAAGATAGAAAAACTTTGGAAAGATCATTGAAAGCGAGGACTACTAATTTGTTGCTTAAGGCACTTTACTTTCGACAATCATTTTCGGGTTAATTTTAAACTTTCGTTAATATCACTTAACTATTATTCAAACTTTTTCTCAATTTCATTTTCTAAACTTATATATATGCCGTCAAAATATATTACAAGAAATTAGACAACTTCAATGACGTTAATTATCTCTAAACATTTTCTTCACTTTTATAATTGTACAGTCTTGTAGTATTTCGTGAGAGTTAGATATTTGTAAAAGATGTTTCAAACTAATTATAATGTCAGTGTACCTTCGATGATAAGATATAATATGAAACAGTCAGTTTTCTCTTTTGCGGCAACTTGATGTGACGAAAGAAATAAGTATGATAAATAGTAAAAAGTATTGATGATAATTGGCATGAAAATTTCGGGTTTGAAAGTAAGACCATGTTTGTGCAATTAACTTTTCATATTTCGAGTCTTTAATTAGCAATTAACAACTAATTTATTGTTATAGTTTAATTATAATAGTCATAATGATTAATTTCAATTGTGTTTTTTGCCAAGGTTCTTAATATTTTTGTTTCAAATTACTATATAACGTGTAAGGCACGTGATCCTTACTAGTTGAACCAAAAAGATGTACAGTTTTGATTCTACCGAAGAAGATGTACCAATTCTGGTGTAGTTTGGAAACATGGGAACCCAAATTGAATGGGGTAAAAATTAGCCAACTTTGTTGGCCTTCTTGTACCTAGACGAGAGGGATTATGGTTGTAAGTAAACTGAGTCGTCCAAAGACCAGTGGATCGGTAGTGTACTACTGTGTTCGCTCGAAATTAGAGCTCGTTGAATAGATGATCGGAGCTTGAATATCACTAGACTATTTCATGAGCAGGCTGGTTAAGCTTATCTTTGTACATTCTTATACAACTTTTCCAATTTCAAAAACTAGAATGGTAATATCTATCAAATGCAGGATTAACTTGTGTCGAATTTGGAGCAAGTTATCCATATAATCATGAGCATGACCTTGATTTCTAGCTTCAACACGAGCTTAAGCTCTGGAGTCATCGTATCTGACGATCACGGGGTCTCGTTAACTTTAACAACAGACCTTGAACAAAAGCTTCGAGCACTTTAGACCACGAGTAGAGTTCAGTCATAGACCCAGCTAAATGAGTGTGAACATGAGCAGCTGAACAAGCCGAGAAACTGCCTTTGTCTTTGGGTTTGGTATCTTTGATATCTTTGCTAAAACATCTTTTAAACATGTTCTGGTAAAAAGGTAATCGGTTCCAAAAGTTTTGGATACACTTATATTGGGATACTATTTTATAATCCTTGATTGACTTAAAGATGCAGGATCTCGTTTGAGAATAACAACTTATACTGAGCAACTATTAGACTATGATTGCATAAATATAAGGATCAATTACATCTAGGTTCTTGAAGTTATATGGTCAAATTACAGTCAATGACATAAAGTCTGAAAAAATAACAGACTGTGACCAACAAGAGCAGCTATCAGGAGGTAAGAACCACTGTCCTTGCCTCCATCACCTCCACCATCTTCCATCTCCCTCTCCCTCCACTCTAAGACCTATAACGACCGTCAAGCCCACTATAGTTAGCACCTTTAACCCCCTACAAACACAAACCCACAACCACCACCATCGTGAATCTGTGTGTACAGTCTGTGTGCGCAAAGTTCTGTGTGTATGCAAATCTGTGTGTGCGTGAGTATGTGCCTGAGTATGTGCGTAGATTGGTGGTGGCGGTGTCGTGGTAATTGGTGGTGTTGCATTGGTTGTGGTTGATGGTATTGGGATGATGCGGTGGTGGTGCCGTGGTGACGGATGGTGGTTGGAGTTGAAGAGGGAGAAGAAAGAAAGCAAGAGAGAGAAATTACAGAACCAGGGTCTCAGACCTTATTAATATGGCGGCATCTGGCGTGGTAGCGGTGGGGCAACGACAGTAGTTATTCTTGAAGAGAAAAGGGAGAGACATGGGATGGCGTTTCAAGAAATTGCCTTCCAAGTAAGGGCAATATAGTCATTGCATCTAAATCGTCATGTATTCCAGTATTTCGTTCGGTCAACGTACATCAATGCTACTTGTCCAAACGAATGGACACGCGTAAAATTTGACCATAACCGCAGAGACCTTAGGGTAATAAACATCATTTTAGGAAAGGTCTGAAATGCCACCTTGACAAATGACAAGAGAGGACATAGATATTGCCAAAGTAAGATTACGATATAAGATCTTAGGCTTTCTAAAGAAGAAAAACTGCTAGTATATGTTAAAATTAAGGCGCTAATATATTTGAAAATTTCAACTAGAGGGAGAGAGAACCTCCCATCCCCACGACCTAAAAAAACAACACACCAACATACACATATATACACACATAAATTGGGGATACCGATGCTCTATTTCTTAAGCAGCTGACACTTGCACTCCAGGCAAACGCCTGACATAGCTATGTCAAGCTCACAAGGAGTGAGCGAGTGGAACATGCACTAGTCTCTCTCTGTTGTGCATACACCAACACTTTTCTTTCAGGACTCTCCGGCCCCTATCTTGTCAGTTTCCAAGCAAGAGCAAAGCAGCACATCTCTTATTCTCCCTCCACACAATTTCCTCTCATTTTCCATGTCTCCTCTCCTCCTATGTTTATCCCTTCCTTCACCTTAACCTCTAACCTCTGACTTGTCCACACAAGGGGATCAAACCCTTCACGGCCTAGTTACCTGGCTACCTAGTGTTTCTAGGCTAGCCACACATCAGTGGTGCAGTACTAGTCTTCTGTGCCCCTGCAACAGGAACCATGCAATCTGAATGGCCTGTACTGGAGGGCTGTTTGCCCTACAACCCTGGGCCAAAGGAACCAGGCCAAGCTAATCTGTTTGCCCATGCACGAACCTTCGTTGCTCATGGCCTGCCCTACCAATCTACCATATTCTCCAGGCATTTTCGTATGATACCTGGTCTGTCACACAGCCTTATCTGACCAGCTTCAACTGCTAAAAAAGGAGTGAGAGTGTGCCGCCAGGTGTGCACGTGTCATCCCATTGTATCTTCGGGACCCTCTCCCGTTATAGAAAAGACTCGCTAAATGTACTTTCGCGATGAAAAATTGGCAGTATCAATTTCAACACAGCGAACAATTTATTTTACACCAAAGATTTGAGTACAATGGAGGATCCTTATTCATTTAATTGTCTTTCAAACTCAACTCATGAAATTAACACTCCCCGTATTGCAGTTATTGTACATCATATCAAAGTCACTGAACATATTTAACGATCACTGTCTGTCGCTACGTATGGAAATTTGTAGGCTTTTCCTACGACCCGAGTTGCTGATAAAACTTTTCCTTCGTAAAATCTACACTCCCCAGGTTGATGCTAAAGGGTAAAACAGTTGCAGCAGTTTTTGGACATTAAATCAGAGACAGCATTGTAACTTCAGCTAATTTCAACCACCTCTTTAGCCAAAACAGTTCGTCACTAGAAGTTGTAACTTAAAACTTTGGAACGGATCGATAATGTTTGTTACTTAAAAGTTGATCTACTGTCGCTCAATATAGGCTTGAAATGAAAAACCATTGCAGAGATGTTTGTTACTGCACAGTCGCCAGTCTCAGGATCTGGATTAAAGTTTCTCCTTAGCCCAAACTAATACAACCCCAACCCAACCTAAGCTGTCTAGCTAGTCAAGCCCAAGACAGAATCAAGTTGATTTGGGCCACCAATAGTCCGTATAGATGCCCAAAATAGGAATTAAGGCCTCAAGGTGAGCACTCCAAACTCCCAAGAAAAGGCAAAAATGGGAAAGGCCCAAGAGCTTTGTAATGAAATGAGCCTACCCTGTTTTGGACCCAGCCCAACCTAGAGTCAACAATTTGTTTCACCTACTTAGGATGCAATTTGGAGCCCCACAGATGTGACCAGTATGGGGTTGGGAAATTGGCAGTTGGGACAATGTAAACGTGCCCCAAATTTATTTCTTTTGGACCAATCTGGATTTCCCATCCTCAACTAACTCAAATACACTTTTATGTTTTTTCATTTCCCCCCTCTCTCCCCCACAAACACAATTCCACCGCCGTCGGAACCACCACCATCCACCACCTTATCCGCCATCTTTGACTACTTCTGGCCGCCACATCCCCCCTCTCTTCTTTCAAAGTATGAAACGGGGAAGTATGCAAAGATGGTCAATATATTCTCACCTTCAACAGTACTCTAGTCCTAATATTATACACTATCATGACTTGGATACTAATGTACTCATTATCAGTAACAGAATGTACATGGATATCCCAACTTCTCATAAAGCAGTTGCTTCCAAGCTTTGTTCAGGCCTTGCATTTGCTTTACCTAATGTCTATTGAGACTACACCCTGCCAGCTCTCCTCCCACAATTTTCAACCTACCGTACCACCTTTTCAACCCATATAAATGGAAGCAACTCATTCCTCAAATGAACACAGTATCAACGTTCACCATCATATAGGAGCAATGCCAATGTTTTATAGATTGGCAAAACCATGTCTTTTTTTCTTTATTTGCGCGATCATTTGCCTTGTTCCTCCTGCTGACGCTGCACTGAAGACATATAATTTCGATGTATTTCTAACTTGATTAGCTGCTACTTTGGCGTCCCTAGAAATGAGTAACTCCTAACTATTGTTTTTGTTCTGTGAACCTCAGATTCAAGTGAAGAACGTGAGCAGGTTGTGCCATGCAAAACCAATAGTCACAGTAAATGGGATGTTTCCAGGGCCTACTGTCTACATAAGAGAAGGAGATCAACTTCTTGTTAATGTAACCAATCATGCACAATATAACGTGTCCATCCATTGGTATGTCAGTCTATACGTGTGTGTTTTTGTGCGCGCGTGTATTAATGTTGTTCATGCATACGTAGACATGTAAAGCTACATGTGATTTTCTATACAGGCATGGGTTGAAACAATACCGCAATGGGTGGGCAGATGGACCAGCATATATAACACAATGCCCGATTCAGACTGGGAACAGCTACACGTACAATATTACTGTCACCGGACAAAGAGGAACACTGTGGTGGCATGCTCATATCCTGTGGCTAAGAGCAACAGTTTATGGCGCCATTGTTATCATGCCGAAGGAAGTAACTCCATTTCCATTCCCTCAACCCTATAGCGAAGCTAGTATAGTCTTAGGTGGGTAGTTGGTATTACATAGATGATTGATTGCTTGAAACTTGAAAGAATTGAAATGCATAATTTGATGAGGGTATTCATGTTTGCAAACAATGCAGGAGAATGGTGGCACGCAGATGTTGAAACGGTCGTTAAGACAGCTAACAAATTGGGATTGCCACCACAATCCTCAGATGCGCATACAATTAATGGAAAACCAGGACCACTTTTCCCGTGTTCTGAGAAACGTAATACTCTAATCTCATGCTTTTCTTGCTTAAACAAAGTTACACAAGGAACATCACTTTTCGAGAATAGGGGAAAGGTAAACTAAAGGTGCTTTTGGCAGCAAACATTCACACAAGTTGAAACCCGAAACCACCGTTTCTTCGATTATTGACTGTAGAGAGACGGTGGTTCATTACAAAAGGCTCCCGCGTTTCGAAACCCTGACCGACAGGCCAGTGAAACGCTGTGACCACCAGGCCGCAATGGAGAAAGCTTACTGTTGCGTTGTTCAAATAGTAAACCAGATTCTCCAAATCCATAGTTTAAAGATGAATGCCAGGCTCCTAAATTGCACAAATATTTTGATAGTTCTTGTTATAGCTTAATCTCTTCCTAAAAAGTTTGGATGCCATGTGTAGATACATTCGCTCTGGAGGTTGAGTCAGGTAAAGCTTACCTGTTAAGGATTGTTAACGCTGCACTCAATGATGAGCTCTTCTTCGCCATCGCCAGTCATAGCATGACAGTTGTGGAGATAGATGCTGTTTACACTAAGCCTTTCACAACCCAAGCTCTCCTAATTGCTCCAGGCCAAACGACTAGTGTCCTTGTTAAAGCTGATCAATCTCCAAGCAGGTACTTCATGGCAGCTAGGCCTTTCATGGATGCACCAATTCCTGTGGACAACAAGACAGTAACAGCTATCTTGCAATATAAAGGCATTCCAAACACAGTTCTTCCAACCTTACCTCAATTGCCAGCTCCAAATGACACCAAGTTTGCATTGAACTATAACAGCAAGCTAAGAAGTCTTGACAGTCCACAATTTCCTGCGAATGTTCCTCTTAAAGTTGATCGCCATCTTTTCTATACAATTGGTTTAGGACAAAACATGTGCCCAACATGCCTAAATGGAACACAACTAGCAGCCTCATTGAACAACATAACATTCGTGATGCCCAAGGTTGGGCTCTTGCAGGCTCATTATTACAACATTGCAGGAGTTTTTAGAACTGACTTCCCAGACAATCCACCCACTCCGTTCAATTATACTGGTGCACCACTCACTGCCAACCTCGGAACTACCTTAGGCACAAGGCTAAGCAAGTTGGCTTTCAATTCCACCGTCGAATTGGTATTACAAGACACAAATCTTCTCTCAGTTGAGTCGCATCCCTTTCATCTTCATGGGTTTAACTTTTTTGTCGTCGGAAGTGGGATTGGGAACTTTGATCCCAAGAAAGATCCAGCTAAATTCAACTTGGTTGATCCACCTGAGAGAAACACAGTTGGGGTTCCCACTGGAGGTTGGACTGCTATCAGGTTTAGAGCTGATAATCCAGGTAACTCATACACCATACATCTACCTACTATAATGAGTTGGATATCCTAATTTTTAGCTCCTAATATTCCGGCGAGTTAGCTATCTCATTCCTCCGTGTCATTGCAAATAGAAAGTTGAAGTAGTTTAGTTAAATTAGAAGTTGAAGTACTATTTACTGAGCTAAAAGAAGATACTAATTGTCTGATCTATCTTTCTGTGTAGGTGTCTGGTTTATGCATTGTCATTTAGAACTCCATACCATGTGGGGTTTAAAGATGGCTTTTGTGGTAGAAAATGGGAAGTTGCCAGAAGAATCTATTCTATCACCACCAAAGGACCTTCCTCCCTGCTAGAAATCGAATCAAGGAATCTGGACTCTTCCTGGTGGACCTATAGTTTCTTCTCTGTATACTGTGCTTCATACATTGCTTTCTTGATTCCTATAAGAATTTGTGCTCTACTGCAAATTTGCAGTGATCCTTAAGGGATGAGGTTTGATCGTTCTAGTGCCCTTGTATTGTTTCTGAGGTCTAAGTGACCATAAGGTGAACATTCAATTCAGT
The DNA here is from genome assembly GCA_033065855.1 of Escallonia rubra. Lineage (NCBI taxonomy): Eukaryota > Viridiplantae > Streptophyta > Magnoliopsida > Escalloniales > Escalloniaceae > Escallonia > Escallonia rubra. The sequence goes on from JAVXUO010002536.1 coordinate 148,807, forward strand.
CAATAAAATTGCAATTGATTCTTCTTTCAATACTCCTAGTTTGAGCCACTAGTAATAATATTCTCTTAGACACGTGAAGGAGTCTAATTGTCAAAGATAGGACCAAAAACTAGTAGATATTAGAGTAGTGCAAGAGGAAACTCCAGCTTAAGAAGGCCACTAGACAAAATTGTTCGAATAACTTTCTGTATCTTATTTCACATGAAAGTCATTATTAGTAGGATGGACGCCTCTTAGATATGGGTCTAATCCAAATTGTCTTTACCAAATTTATTTTTGGGACCAACTAATTTCTGATAGAACTATCATGATTGCCACATATACAATAAACTGAATGGGCAGTTTAACCGTGTTGTCCGTAGCTCTTTTGTGTAAGCACAACAGAATTATTAAAGGGAGGTGATTCAAGAGTTGAAACAGAGTCAACAATCAATTATGTGATTTAGCACCTACAAGCTAAACAAAAAACTAGCTATTTGACCACCTTCTAATCCATAAAGAAAGGTCTGCAACCTAGCAGCAATCAACTAAAAGGGACTCAACAGGGGGAAAGAATACGTAATAACCCTTTAACGGTGCAAGTTTTGAGCTTTCGAAATTCATTTGCCCAACTCACCAGTTTCAGGAGTTTTCAGCTCTTTAACAGCTGATGATGGGGCCTTAACAATGCAGGGCTTTGACGCTTTAGAATTGCAATACCGTGACCGTCTGCAAAAGATGTTCCAACTTCTCTTTGTTTTTACCACCTTCTGAAACTCCTGCTTCATGTTATGGCACTCCTTCTCAAGCTCTAACACACGCTCTCTCATGTCATCAACGCCTGCAGCTCTATCTTGTGCATGATCAACTAAGTGAGAGCCATCAGCTTTGGTTAGGGTAAGTGTCGCATTGGGATTTTGTGAATTCTCAAGATTGTCCGAGACAAAGAACCAGCCAGAAATTGATGTGCGTAACCGAAGCTGTTCAAAGAATAGAACTTGGACAATAACCCGGAGAGGTAGCCTCTCATTTTGTGCCGCATGGGTACTCGCCTCCAGTGATAGCTTCTGGCAGTTCATGAGCCTGCAGATTTGTTCTCTCTCAGAGTCTGTGAGCCAAGGATGTGCCTGAAATTGACAGAGTATCAGCATGACCACTTACTGGTCAAGATTGGAGATCGTTGATTTTCTTTGACACGTACTTGTTCTCTTTTCAGTTAATAGAGCTGTTTGTTTTAAGTTTAACAGTGAATGCAATATCTCAGGTCGAAGTTCAGGTCCATTTATCTTTTAACCCAAGCCCAATAAAAGCCATACTGCATGTATAGATCTTGCTCTTTTAAGAAAGACCATAAGTTTTTTCAATTATTTCGAGTTCAAGTTGAGATAATCTAGTTCTAGTTTTATGCACCAAAATTTGTATGAGCATGGGGAAGGAGTGTGCATATGATACTGTTAACCTGCAACAAGTGAGAGTATATGATGCTATATTTATGCAGAACATGCAAAGGGCAGCTCACTGTACAAGGCTCGCAACGTTGCAGGGTTGGTCGTATTTATGTACGTGCCTTTCTCATGAAAGGCACCGTGTTGGAGAGATAAAACAAGAACATGAAAACAATTGATTTGAAGGCTTAATTGCCCCCACAGTTGCTGAAGAAGCCCCCAGCTCTTACAAGCAGCCCAATGGTCATCTCAGCAATCCAAAATATCAGCTTTTTATCTTGATTTTGAAGTTTTCAGTTCAGGATTATTTCTTCAGCATAGGTAAAACTATTTCGCTAAAAAGTACTGAGGATTATCTTACCTTCAGATATATATCAATTGCACGGTAAATGCCATCAGAAAGTGGCCTAGCGTAATCAGGAATGGTGGCACCAAGTGACTGAAACTTTGGGAATTTCAGATTAACATCCGGTGCCACATCAGCTAGATACGCATCCACCAGATTGGCCACCATTGTAATGGACGTCAAAGAATGGGCCCCTTCTATCACACCTTCTTCGACTATACATGGAGAAGACGATGCAGCTGCAGCCTGGTCGACTAACATGAAATGATCAAGAATCCTCTGAAAACAGTCTATGTCATATAAAGTCTCTACCGAATATCCCATATTCGGTATCAGTAGATCTTCCAGCACTGCTTGATCTAACTGTGCCCCCACTCTTTTCTCCAGATTCTCTCTGCATGATGGACTTGCTTGTAAGATCATAGCAGTTCGGAGCAGCCTGAGTACGAACTTAGTCGGCATGACTCCTCTCTGACTAGGAAGTAACTCCACAATTTCTTCAAGGAGAGCCCTCTGATCAGCCTCGGGAGGAGTGGAAATGGTTGACCCCGATTTACCATTGTTAGTGTTCTTGAAACTCGATTCCCTAGTCATCAAGGGAATATATTTGTTCGCATAAACCACAAGGGAACCAGCAATTTTCTCAGGCTTCATGCCTCCTGAGTCAACAGCTTGGATCAGCCTTTTATAGAGAGCTAAACCAAGGGAGCACACATCCTCATACCACCAATCGTCACCCATGTTTTCTGACTTGTTTGTGGTTGATATACCATTCCAAAAATCAGTGCCTGATGTGCTCTCCTTTTCATTGCAACCTGACACTGGCCAATTAAATAAATTAGGGTCAGCACAAGCTTTCATTGCCAAAGAATTGATGCATCGTGAGACAATGTGAAGCTCCTCTGCATATGCTAGAACCTCTTCGCAGGTCTCAAGAGCCTTAATAGTGTCAGTCCAATTCCCAAAAACTTCGTTAAGGAAACCCTCTGTTTGTGCAATCAGATTTCCTTCTCCATAATCTTCACTCATCTGTAGGTACTCTGCAGCACACCGAAGACCGACTATATTCAAAGCAGTGAGCTCTATTTTGACGCCGTAGCAAAATTTGGCCACAAGCTCAAATGCTTTAGCTCCACCAGGTAAGTCACGAAGTTGCAAAATACATTCTGGTCTGTCATCACCGGACAACTGTCCAATAAGCTTTTCTAACTGCCCACTTCTCGAAAGCAAAGGAAACTGCCACATTTTCCAAAAGGCAGAGGAAAGTTTAGACTCCAGCATGAATAGGAATAGGGTGATCGATGGAATATGAATTAAGTTGGCAGAGGCAGAAAGCGTGTATGTGACCAGATCTTGAGACTAGACACACATAATACACACAAAGCCTACAAAGATAACCTAATCCACTTTTATTTATTTGTTAATCTATCTTATACGATAAGCCACTTAATGCACCTTGTGGAGATGAAAGGATATTTCTCCGATCTCAATGGTAACATCACTCGGAAGCCCAGTTGTGCAGTGCCTGTAAAAACCAAATGAGGAAACTTCAGGTAACTACAGTAAATAGGCACAGGTCACAGTATCAGAACTGTTATTCCAGAACATATGAGAGTCCATTATCAAGTGGAAACTTAATTAGTGATTGCTATGATGATCTCACCTATAAATCACCCATCTTTTAGCAGGTGACCTCCAAATTCTGAAATTTCCTACGAAAACTGTACTTAAGAGAAGATTACAGGGAATCAAACGGTTGCTACCACTTTTCTTGATCAACATTTAATAAGGTGTGTTACACAAGACCGTCATCCAGGCCAAATTCTGTTTACAAATTTTACTATTCAAAATCGAACCTGTAAGCTATAGCTACAGCATAATCTTCTGCTAATATAAACGTGCTTAAACATACATCAAGCTCTCTCATAATATTGGCTGAGGAATTACGACAGCAAGAAATCAAATTAGCGGGAAACCAAATCCAAAACAGATTGCTCCTCCGTTTCATGGATTTTGTCTCCTTCAACTTTTTGCCGCTATGAACATTTGAACATCCACTTTACCCATTGCTTTTAGCCTAGTTTGACTTGTCAAATCAAACACAAAACTTTGATCCATCTATACTACCTGAGCTGAACTTGTCGATTGGATGCTCTAATTATGTCCTATACATTCGCAACGAGTCAAGAACTGAAATTCATGAAATGGAGGGAGTACTGTTCATTGAAAAGACATGCATGCAAGAGTCGAGGTTATGTATGTGACACCAGAAATTGACGGCCATATACCGCGTAGGTCAAAAAAAAAAAAAAAACCAGAAATTGACGGCCAAACCGAAAAGCAACACGAACCCATTTCATTTTACCTGAGTTATCATCGACCCGTATCTTTTATTCACAAAAAAAAACAAGCGAGACCTGAGGTGGCTTACCATGCTTTGCCCTCACGGTTAAACACTTCAGATTTCGTGCCAATCTTCATGCACGCCATGTGTGGTTCTTCTCCTGGACTTTGACAAGCATGGAGTGAACAGGGAGAAGATAAAGAAGAGATTTGGTGAAGTGGTTTTTCTGGTAAATGTTTCCATGGAGAAATCCGGAGAGAGACGGTGTGTGTCCGAGTCTAGGGGGGGAGGAGTGAAGGGGTCGGTTACCGGGTATCCGGTCACTGCGGCACTGTATGATTATGTGGAACTATGAGTTGCGCTTTTTTATTTATCTATTTCGCAATTTTGTTCTTGAATCATATTAATATTTTTTTTACTCATTATTTTTGTTTAATTTATTATAATTTCTTGAATCTTTATTTGAGTTAAATTTAATGTTTAAAGGTTCCAATCATGTCATAAGAATTTGCCAAAAAGATCATAGAATTAAAAATTAGTATAAGGCAAAAAAATTCTTATTTTTACTTCTCACTTGATTAGGTTGAACATTGTCAACTTGGCGAATCGTAATTTACCTTTAGCGACATTAGTTGCGAAAAGTGAAATTTTTGCAGTCTTTTTGTGATAAGTTTTTGTTTGTATGGGTTTTCATAGGACAAATCCCTTTCAAGATAATATTATATTGGAGTTTGCAGCGCGTGTGCATAATAAAAATTATATATATGTAACATAATGTAGAAATTAAAGAGGTTAGAGATTGAGTAGCAACTTCTGTTTTCATATACTTTTGGTTCTTTTTAAAATCAATTACTGTAACTAAATGAGGAAGGGGCATTGTGGGGGAAATATATTAGGATCGGGGGATGTGGGTGAGAGGTATTGGGAACGTGGGTTCGTAGGAAATAGGAATTGGGATGAGGGTCTTTTTTATATGTGTAATATATATATATATATATATATATATATATATATATATATATGTGTGTGTGTGTGTGTGTGTGTGTGTGTGTGTTTTTGTTGGGGGGTGGGCATTGATAAAATGACACCGCACGTAACTTAAAGTAAGTTGTCAGTGTCATCTGATTGTCCATCCATTACGGATGGATGGGTCAGATCTATTTTTCATCAAGTAAACTTTACCGTCCATTACATAATATAGCGGACGATAAAAATTACGACAACCACCCCCCCCCCCCCCCCCGGCGAATCCCACCGTATCATTTAATACCTTCGAGACATTTTGGTATTATGTAGCGTACGACTTTTTAAAAAAAAAATTAATCTAGTCTATCCATCCATTATGGATGGATGGGCAGGTGCTGGCAACTTACTTAAGTTGTGTATGCAAGCAAGGGATCACGAACCATATATGTGTGTGTGGGTGGGTGGGTGGGTGGGGGGGGGGAGGATTTGATGGAACTTTTTTTTTGTTGCTTTAAAGAATGAAATGATTCCAAAAGAGAGCAAAAGCCCTATTTAGACATTTCCAGCTCAACCATTCCCACTAGGCATTCAAAGAAAGTGCTCCAGCTTCAATTGACAGATACTGACCTGGCCTAGAAAGACGAACCCTGTCTTGTTGAGGTTTTTCCCTTACCTTCCGGACAAGAGAGTCGATCGGAATAACTATCCTTTGGACTAAAGACTTAATGGTCTGTCTATCTTTCATACCAGAATATAAATAGCATTCCAAACCGATCTCGCATCTCATTTTCTATCCGATTTTTACAGGAGAACAAAAGTAACGACTATTTCTGGTCCCCCAAATAACTGATCGAAATCCAATTAAATAGGTGTTTTGGCTAAAAAATATAACCATCCCACCATTGATTAACCGTCTCACACATGACCTCATTCCCCTACTTTTCACAAATACCATTTGAGTATATATATCAGGCCCCGTGTATAGCACAAAATTTTAGCTAGTAATAGGTAGTTTGATTTAATATCATTTAATTAGATGGTTTATTAATGTACATCATGGGTAAAAGTGAAAAGGGCAAAAGGGGTTAATGATAAACGATAAGGGTTCTCATCCTTAATAATAATATATGGAGAAGTCGGATGTATTGATATGTCATTGGCAACTTCTCTATGGCCATGAACCAAAACGACATAATTTCTTATATTTTTAGCCTTTTTGGAATCTTTTTTTTGTTTGTTTGTTTAAATGTAGCATTTTGTGTTGGATCTCAGCCATCACTACCGATTGGATCACCACCACTACCCACCACCGCCATTACCCCTCGACCTTCATTCCCGACCATACACCACCCAGCAACAATGTCGATCTCCACTCGCAACCCACCACCGCATCCCATCACGCCACACCATATCCCCACCCTCGATCATAGTCCAAACCACTAACAAACTACCGACGGATTTATCAAACCGGTGTGATTCAAGAAAAATAGGAGACAGTGTATTCCACTGATGCCGACAACTCTTCATTGTTTTGCCAGTGTGATCTTCTCGACACATATGGTGGTGACCACGGATGAAGAAAGGGAGAACAATAGGGTTGCAAGTTTAAAACTCAAATGACCTCTTTATCCTTAATGAACTAATACGTATAGGCTTGATATGAGGGCATAATTACCTTTTTATTAGTGGCCGTAGAAAAGTTGCAAATGGCATAGCAAGAAATATCTTCCCAAATATAATAATAATTGGCTTGTCAAGGATGGTAACTTTACTGATTCGAGTCAACTGCTTAATTTTGGTTCTTTGTTGTACTCTTACTTTTAAATATGGATCTGATATTTCTTGTTATATTTTATTGTAATGTACATAATAATACGAGGAATTTGATTAGTTGAAGTATTTTGTTTGGAATTATATATATATATAAAGCCGGAGTTATATATATATATACGTCACCGACTACATGGACACCTTTTCCTTTTGCCACGTGGATAAAAAAAATTATTTTAATGTATTTTCTTTTTCCTTTTTTGTCACATGTTTCTCTCACCTATTCAACTAATTTGAATTTGAATTCAAAAATCATCTAATTGTGTTGCTTAATTATCTCTATATATACTATCCAGATAAAAAAAATTATTATACTATATTTTTGTTTTTCCTTTTTTGTGACATGTTTCTCTCACATATTCAACTAATTTGAATTAGAATTCTTTTTTTGTTGCAAACTCATCTATTTTTGTTGCATAATTATCTCTTTATATGCTATCTAGATTTTTTACTATAAAATTTTTTAATTTAATTTAATGTAATTTTCGTTTTTCCTTTTTTATGACATGTTTCTATCACTTATTCAACTAATTTGAATTTGAATTCTATTTTTGTTGCAAAATAATCTACTTTTGTTGCATAATTATCTCTTTATATGCTATCTAAATTTTTTAATATCAAAATTTAACTAATTTGAATTTGATCGAGATTTTTCTTTGACCATCGATTTTGGGATTTCATCACCCAATTTCTTCCTCTTTCTAAGCCCCAATCCCTTAACTCTTGCTTATTCCCTTAATTTTCTCACATAATTGTCTCATATAAACATGATAATTCTGGAATCCTCCACTATTATCACATTACAAATTCAGAATTGTCGCCTCCCCCTAATCTCCTTCGATAGAAAGAGACTCTCCTATTTACGTATCTTCTCCACAATCGTACCAACAAGAAAGAGAAAACGAATCAGAGTTGCAGTTTACGCAGGTGAGTAAATCAATACTTTTTCTTTCTCTTTTTAAATTTTGAGTGATTTATTGTATGATGTGTATTTCAGATGAATTTACGAGGGACGTGTTGATCGGCTTCTTTTACTTTGTATTTCTACATACCAACAAAATCAGGTATGCGTGATTCGTCTTTACACATTCTTTCTTTGAATTATCGGCTTCTTTTTCTTTCGTGAGTGACGTTTAATTAGCGAATGTTTCTATTTTTTGTACGTTTTTACTATTTTGGGTTTTGGTTGCTGTTTTGAGTTTTGGGTTTTGCAAAATAACTTATTGTACTATATATGATATAGTTGTTGCTCCTATGTGTAATGCACGAGACTTTATTGTGAACTATTCAGCAGTTGCTTGGGCTAATATACATTATTGTTTAGTGAAAATGTTTAGTTTTATTTTTGGTAGAAGATAAGATATATTTCTTGTATATCACATAATATGTACAAAGAGCCTTTATATAGGCATGGATGTAGAATCCTACAAGGACTAGGAAACCCTAAAGAATATTCTAGATTAGAAAAATAACAATATAACCCCTTGACTACATACAATCTTACAAATAATCTTAACACCCCCCTCAAACTCAAGGTGGGAGAGAACGAGCCAACTGGAGTTTGGAAACTAACTCTTGAAGTCGTCCTGGAGGATGTGATTTGGTAAAAATATATGTCGTTTGATTGAGAGAAGTGACCGAATGTAAGCAAACAGTGCCACGAACAACATGCTGACGCACAAAATGACAATCAATCTCAATGTGTTTGGTGCGCTCATGAAACACATCATTGTGAGCAATCTCAATGGCACTTCGATTATCACAATATAAAGGTGTAGCAGCAGAATGTGTAACTCCCAAGTCCTCAAGTAACCAACGCAACCATAAAAGCTCCTGGGTTGTATCAGCCAGTGCTCAATATTCAGCTTCCGTACTAGAACGTGCTGTGAGGGTCTGTTTCTTACTTCTCCAAGAAATAAGAGAGGTACCAAGAAAGAAGCAAAAACCAGTAGTAGAACGTCGATCGGTAGGATCCCCAGCCCAATCAGCATCAGAATATGCATGTAGCTCAAGAGAGGAATGAGATGAAAAATGTAAGCCATGAAATAAGGCACCCTTGATGTATCGAAGAATATGAAGGACTGCGGCAAAATGAGTCGTACGTGGAGCAGAGAGAAATTGGCTAACCAAGTGCACAGCATATGTAATATCAGGGCGAGTGACGGTTAAATACACAAGATTGTTAACCAATGTACGATACAAAGTAGGATCACGAAGAGGTGTACCATCAAGAGGAGTAAACCTTACATTAGGTTCAAGAGGAGTAGAGGTGGTTTTGCTATCAGTCAAACCAGCACGAGAAATGAGATCAGAATCATATTTAGCTTGAGAAAGATAGTATCCGTCAGAGGCAGTGGAAACTTCAAGTCCAAGAAAGTAACTGAGTGTACCAAGATCTTTCATCTCAAAGTGGTGATTAAGATCTTGCTTGAGAATAGAAATGCCATCAAGATCACTGCTTGTGATAATCATATCATCCACATAGAGAAGCAAAAGTATGATACCCTGGGCAGATTTTCGAATAAAGAGTGCAGAATCATATGCACTTGATGCAAAACCAAAGTGCTGCAAAGTGGAACTGAACTTGGCAAACCAGGCACGAGGAGCTTGTTTGAGACCATATATTGCACGACGAAGCCGACAAACTTTGTTCGGAGGATGAGAGTATCCTGGAGGAGGCTGCATATAGACTTCCTCAATGAGACCATCATTAAGAAATGCATTCTTGACATCCATCTTAAATAAAGGCAATTCGCGAACAGCAGCAACTGCAAGTAAACTACGAACAGAGTTAAGGCGAGCTGAGCAAATGTTTCTTCGTAGTCAATACCATATTCCTGTGTAAAACCCTTTGCTACCAAACGGGCCTTATGATGCTCAATGAAGCAATCAGAGCGAGTCTTAATTTTATATACCCATTTGCATCCAACGGCTGTTTTTCCAGGAGGAAGATCAACTAGATCCCAAGTATGGATTTTAGCTAGTACCTGTAATTCATCGTGCATCGCTTGCTGCCAAGCAGGATCAGAACTAGCCTCGCAATAAGATTGAGGTTCATGTAAAGAAATAATAGCAGAAAAACAATAAAAGTCCTGAAGATATGCTGGAGGTTTTCGTGCTCGATGTGAACGATCATGAAGGGAATGTGTAGATTCAGTAACCTCAGAGACATATGGTGGACCTTGATCAGGTGTAACAGGATCAGCAAGGCGGGCAGACATCTCAGGAGGGGCCGTAAAGTCATCAGACGGTGGTATGTGGGTTTCATCAGAATCATAAAATAGTGGAACAGATGAATTGGTAAAAAATGAAACACTGGATGAAGGAGGTAAATGAAAAGAAGAGAGAGAGGAGAACATCTTATGTTCCCAGAAAATAACATGGCGAGAAATACGTAAACGATTAGAGATTGGATCCCAACACCGATATCACTTATGTTCAATACCATACCCTATGAAACAGCAAAGACATGCACGAGGTTCTAATTTTGTACGCTCGTGGGGTTGGAGAAGAACAAAACAAGCACAACCAAAGACTTTAAGCATACTATAGTCAGGAGAGGATCCATATAGACGATCATAGGGAGTCTGATTACCAATTGTGGGAGATGGAACACGATTGATGGTATAGACAGCCGTAAGAGCAGCTTCCCCCCAAAAAATTTCAGGACACGAGGCAGAAATAAGCAAAGCACAAACAGTGTCTAGAATATGTCGATGTTTGCGTTTAGCACGCCCATTTTATTGAGAAGTGCTGGGACACGATCTATGAGTAATGGTTCCATCTTTTTTAAGAAGCTGGAGAAATTCTTCTGATTTGTATTCCATGGCATTATCAGTACGAAAAAGCTTAATATTACGAGAAAATTGAGTTTTGACCATGGTAACAAAAGTATGATATATTTGAGATAATTCAGATCAATTTTGCATCAAATATAACCATGTAAAACGAGAATAATCATCAATAAAAATAACAAAATATTTGGATCCTCCCATAGTAGTGTTTGGAGAAGGCCCCCAAATATCAGAGTGAACGAGATCAAATAGAGCAGAAGAAACTGAAGTACTTAAATGAAATGGAAGTGCAGTTTGTTTAGCAATCTGACATGGTAAACAATCAAAATTTTTAGAACTGACGACACCTAACAAACCACTAGATACTAGAGGATGTAGCCGAGAGAATGAAACATGACCTAAACGAGAGTGCCACAACTCAAGAGAATTTTGTGAAGTAACAGAGGCAGCAGACTGAAGCGGAATGGTAGAACGATGAGGGATGGATAAATTGATGAGCTCAAACAATCGTCCAACTTTACGGTCGATCCCAATAGTTTGGCCCGTCTCTGGATCCTGCACACAACAACCAGTACGAGAAAAGTGTAGGTCAAAACCAAGATCGCAAAGTTGACCAATAGATATAAGGTTTAACTTAAGAGAAGAGATAAAGTAAGTTTCGGGAAGAGACAAGGTAGATGTAGAGACATGACCAACATGATTAACAGGCATATGAGAACCATCGGCTGTATAAATGAGTGGATAGTGGGGCAAATGTTGTTTGGAGACAAAGGAAAAAGGATCATATGTCATATGATTGCAGCACCCAGAATCAAAATAGCAAGAGGAGTTACCTGAAGTAACTAAAAGAGCAGAGGAAGACGGAGTACCAGAGTTAGACATGATTTTCTTTACTATTTTAGCAACATCATTAACCGAGAGAGCGGAAGACGAGGAATCGTTCAGTACATCATCATCATCAGCAGCAGAGTGAGAGGGAGGCTTGAACCTAGACTGAAGCCCTGGTTTTGGTGGAGCACTAGTTGAGGTGGGATTCTTGGACCATTTTTCAGGGTTACGAGGACAGTCTTGTGGGAAGTGACCAGTGTCAATCTTACGACATAGTCTGCAAGGACGTACAAGACAATCAAGAGTTTTATGACCAAACTCATGGCAGTACCGACATTCCTGCTAAAGGGAAGAAGATGACGAACGTCTCGAAGCTAATGAGGATGAAGAGAAGTGTGAAGGTCGGGAAGGAGCAGCAAGAACAGTATCAGGACGACGGGTCTGCAGAAGGCCTTGACGAGTTTCTTCAGAAATAAGTTCAGCAACGACATTGTCTAGGGTAGGTAATGGACTCCGATGCAGAAGGGAGCTTCAGACATATTCATAAGCATCAGTAAGAGACATAAGAAACTGGATAAGACGAAGGTGGTCACGGTAAACAATAAAATGAGATGAATCCTCAGAACAAGTCCATGATGGTTCTGAAAGTTCCAGTTGATCCCAAATCCCTTGCTTCTGAGAAAGGAAGCTATTGATAGACTGACCAGGCTCTTGTTTCATCCGGTGAAAGGAATCATGAAGTTGATACTGATGAGCAAGATATGTTGTAGTGTATCGCTGAGCCAAAAGATCCCAAATTTCTTTGGCAGTATTATAACGGCAAAACTGTTGATAGATAGACGGAACAGAGGTATTGCGGAACCAGGTGATTATCTGATGATTTTTGCTATCCCAATCGTCAAGTCTTTCATCGAACTTTAATTGAGGTTCATTTGTAGTTTTGACGGGTATAATAATATCGCCAGTAAGGTAACGCCACAATTTCTTACCTTTGATGAAGCTACGCATAGCTTGGGCCTACAAAATATAATAAAAACCATCAAGGATGATAGAAATAGGTTGAGCAGGATCCATTGAAGTTACCAAGCAAAAGAGATGAGTAAGAGATAATAAAGAAACCGAATGAGAGGCTCAAAAAAATAAAAGATATGAATGGATTTTGAGCAAACGGAAGGCGGGAATGAGTTTAGAATGATAAGAAAAGGTGGGAACCGGTCTGGGACCTGAGAAAATCGGGTCAAAATCAAGCGAACCGGTTAAAATAAAAATAAAAAACCCGGTCTAAGCGGTTCGGATGCGGGTCAGAAGGACGGGTCTGCAGATCGGGTATGTGGGTGGGCTTCGGTTCGGATACGGGTCAGGCGGACGGGTCTGCGGGTTGTGGATCAGCCCAGCAAATCTGGAGAGTGGGGCGCGTGGAAGAGTTTAGGCGCGTGGTGGTGCGTGAAGCTGATGGCAGAACTTTGGGTGGCGCGTGGCAACAAATCTGGTGGCGTGGTTGGTGGCGTTTTGATCGGTGAAGAAAAAGGAGTCTTATGGTAGTGTTGAATTAGGGTTTGGGCTAAAGAAATTCGACAGAGGTAACAAGAATGGGAGAAAGGGAAAAAAAATTTAAGCGGAAGAGGTTGATGAACAATAACTGTGGGCAGTGGCTTAGGCGGCAGATAGCTGGTCGGATCGTCACAGCTCTGGTACCATATTAGAAGAGAAGATATATTTCTTGTATATCACATAATATGTACAAAGAGCCTTTATATAGGCATGGATGTAGAATCCTACAAGTCTAGGAAACCCTAAAGAATATTCTAGATTAGAAAAATAACAATATAACCCCTTGACTACATACAATCTTACAAATAATCTTAACAATTTTTTCCCGTGCGTTGCATACGAGAACATTTAGTGACAAAATTAATGTTGTCATTTAAACAGTAATTTAGTGACAACATAATATCATGACATTTTTTTTTCTAAGTTACTGTTAAATGTTGCATACAGACCAATTTAGTGAAAACATTACTGTTTAGGGACACCATAATATCATGACATTTTTTTTTCTAGCACCCTTTGAGTTATTATTCGTGGTTCATCCATTCATTGTGGTCTAATTATTCTCAAGTTGATTTTAATATGGAGTTATATCATTTTTTTTTAAATCTCATTTTGAGTGTAGTAAATTGTTTTGGTGGTGCTCACAGTTCACACTTCAAGTTAATTGAGGATAGAAACACATCTGTGTGAAACAAAACGGCTTTTTCTTATTGTATTTTTAGTTTATTCATTGGTCCTTTGCACCTAATCTACAGTAACTAATGTCTTTCGAATTATGTTCATTGTGTTATAATTAAGAATCGACAATCATAATGAATAAAAAGTAAATTAACATTTTGGATAGATTTTAAATCCATATTAACTGTCTTGTTTTTTAGGTAGGGGTACACTAAAAATGCAAAGTACTTGGGATTCTTGGCAACTACAATGAGGTTCGAATCCTATATGTTTGTGATTGCATTAGTTGTGTCTTTCTCCGGTTGTACTAATTTTCGTACTAAATTTTCATCACGCAATTTTAAATTAGTGAAGTGTCTATTATGCAATACATTAATGGCCCCGATACGTGCCCAGAATGTAACCAAATGGATAATTTTTTGGGCCGGTATGTTATACTATTTTGTCTGGTGCAATGTTATTTTGAATAAGCACTCTAACGTAACTATGTGATATATTTGCAGCGTCGGAGGCATCAACGTGAATGTTGCTGATGAAAAACTTCGTCAACTATTTTGCATTTTAAATTTTCTTCTTAAGATTGTTCACTCGATGATTATTAAATTGGTTGAAACACAAGTATTGTAACTCTAACTTTATAGTTTGGTTAGATTGCAATTATTGCAACCTGCACAAGGCATCGCTTTTACTATTTTTATTATTGTTACTAATAGTCGTATATGATCTTTCTTAATGAACACTTCACCAATTATTATTATTAATATTCCCGCATGTAACGCACGGGTTCAAAACTAGTAACCTATTATTTTTGGTAGGCTTGGGATTAAGATGTATGGGTTGTTCTTGGACTTTAGTAGAATTAGGGCCCCTCTACTTTGGAATTCGCAGATTAAATCTTGGCCCAGTCCAGGCCTGCATCACTGCACTAAGCAATGGGCCCATGAAGGAGATGAACTAGACCAAGAAATGGACTACAAAGAAATTTTAATCTGCAGGGAGTAAAGCTTTAAGATCGCGTCACTGATAGGTATGACGTGGTCACGTGTTTGGTACAAAAAAATTAAATAGTCGACCGGATTGCATAAGAGAACTAAATGCAGTGCATCTGATTAGACGTTACACCAATCATGTCTGTTATCGTCAAAATTAAGTTTTTCGTTACTGAAAATTTTTCGTTGCATCTGATTAGACGTTACACCAATCATGTCCGTTATATTGCCTTTTTTAAGCATAGGGAGCTGTGAAATTCGCCAACAAAACCATGAGATGTTGCTCGGAGATAGTTGAAAGGATCTACAAAAATAAATATAGGGCATAAATTACAATCCTACCTCCACCACAACTTATTTACAGTTTATTCTTTTCAATGTAAAACTTAGAAGAATATTGTTTTTCAATTATTTTCTAAATAACAAGAAGGTCTTAGGTCACTAGAGGAAATTGACCCTTAAAACCTTTTGGAGATGAAAAAAAAAAGATAAAAAATGACCAATAAACAAGCTTAAGCTACAGAGTGCCAAGATATCAGCTTCATCTGAGGGCATAGATTGGCTTACACACAACGAATCAGTGGGCAGCAAACACCTGATTATTACCTCCTGACTTACGGTAACAAAACGACATTGATTCTAAAGCAGCACCGGGGCCACATCACCTCCCATCAACTCGTGACACGTGTAAGATAATTGTCACGGTATTAGAAGTCGGCGTCAGAGGGTCAACGTCCACGGTTGTGCAACTGCCCCAGTTATGTTGTCATGTAGCTGTCAATTTAGCTAGTGCCCCTACTACGTTATTACGAGACTTTATGTCACACCTATAGATTTATCTTTTTTTTTTTTTGAGAGGGAACTAAGAAATATATAAAAAAGAAAATTATTCTTATACCAGGAGCTTGATATCAAGAAATTAAATCAGAACGAAAAATCATAACCTATCGAATGAAACACCGCTAAGGCTCAAAAGAGAAAGTAATAGCTCAAGTCAGGGAAGCATTACAAATTGTACGCTGTCAAACTATCCATGCTTCACACCTTGACCTGAGTTGGAAGTAAAAGATGTCATTGCTGACGATAGTTGTAATACACATCTTGTGCCATGGGCGATATGCATGGAATACAATTTCCAGCTGCAACTAGATATATTACACAAAAAATGTTCAAAAGACTCATTCCTCTCTTCATTAATATATTTATATAAAAAAAATTAAGTATAACTTTGTCTTTTCTCTTGGGGCTTATATCTAGTGAGTAGACTGAGAATTGCTAAATGAATTTTAGTGGCAAAATATCATCGTCATAACTTTTATTAAAAATGATCAAATATTGTTCGTGTCAATTTTTTATAATTATAGTTGTCACGGAAGAAATGCTATACTGCGGAAAATCTTTATCTCTATTTAATAAAAAGAGCAAGTATTTTATCTCCATGTAATTTTGTTAAGTTAAGAAAATACTACTATTCTTTTGTTGCGCTCGATACCCAATTTGCAATTGTTTGTTTGGAAATAAAATGAAATCCTAGAGAGTTTAGATTTCTTTTTTCTCTCTTTTTTCTAGACCAAGTTCACTGAAAATGTTATAAATTTATACAATCTAGAAGCATAAAGCTGCATGAAAGATACTCGTTCTTGTATTGTCTTGAAAATTTACAAAGTCTATCACTTGAATAAAAAATAAACAAGTAGTTAAGGCACGTCTATCTAAGACTTCAGTTGCCACTTAAAAAAAGTACCGCAACTTTAATAAAAAAAAATGAATAAGAGGGCGCGACCGAATTAAGTAAATCAGACTACGATCTTTACTTCCCATGTAAATAGCAAATATTATCCTCAGTAAATTACACTTATGCTTCAGCGTCAAGTAAATAAGTCTATATTGCTATTTGCCCTCTCAACAACACCGATCAAGTGAAGGGTGTTCCACTTTTTTACCAAATGTTTCTCCACTATCACTAGTCAGAATCAGTTTCCTCCTGTATAAAGAGCAAGTTAATGCTAAAAAGATGTATTTTTTACCGGCTCGAGTAGAATTGTTGTGGGGCATAACTAGTAATTATATTTAGAAGCAAAAAAACACTATCAACTAAAAAAAAAGGATAAATTTTATCAGTAAAAATATGATCTAGCCATGGCCCTTTTTATGGACTATGGGCTATTGTATAACTACTAAAAGAATAAAAGAAATTAGTGGAAATATGATCTAACTATGTCTATGGCCCTTGCTCTGGACTATGGGCTATTGGGCCAAGGAGGGCCTAACTAGAGCTGCAAATGAATAAAATTTGGGACAAACTCCCACACAAGGCATGTGATCCCTATTTATATTTCTGTCTTAATGTTGTCCTAATGTTTATTCATCTTACATCAATGGGACTACAAAATCAATAAATTTTGAGCCATGGTCAGGCCAGGTTGGACCCCGGCCTATACCATACTAGCCACTCAACTCAGTTATCATTTGAACACGCACATAGATCTCTTGGTCAACACCTTTATGGTTTATACAGTTGGCCCTACCGTGCTTTAAGGTACTTGTACTTTGTGGTTTTGTAAAAGTCGTATATAATTTGGTTTAGGGGCTAGCCTAAATAAGATTCGAGAAACATTTTGAAGGTTTAGATCCCAACATATGGCAATCCCATAACGATGAGATCGCATCTCGTTAATTAGAATTTGTTAAGTGATCCACGAGGATCAACAATTTCAATCATCTATGAGGCATGTTGAATATAAGGCAGAATAATCTTAAGCTTCCCTTAGCACATCCTTCTATCACGTTGATCTTTCTTATTCGACGATCCTAAATAGTTGGGAGAAATAATCAGGACCATGCAAGATATGTTTACTATTCATCCCCGCACAATAAAGTTTCCCCTTGCATATATTGTGGATATACAACTAGAGAAATTGACGATATTGCTATAATCTTATGTTAAACTTTGCGTGAAAAGATTTTAAGTTATGTAATCGGGTCCCTCGTCACAAGCCGCCTCTGGTTGCAATATTTTATTCTTAAAATTAATTTTGATGTAATTTTAAAAAAAATTAAATCTCAATACTGGCGAAACAAAGTTGCGGCATAAAAGTTATAAAATGGTAACAAATGAAACCATGTTTCCGACATGGGTGCGATAAAAGTAAAGATAGGAGAAAATTTCCCGTTTAAGGAGTTGAAGGAATTTCAAAATAAAAAGAGGAAAAAGTACTTGTCATGCTCTAATTTTATTCACCGGTTGCATGTACCTCGTTATTGTTACGCAATTTTGCTAAAGTTATTCTGAGAGGAGGGAAGTAGAATACTTTGATATATCTAAAACATTAAAGTTCTTTCTCCATTTATAGGTCCAAAATTTTAAGTCGGTCTTCCAAACGTGTCACTGTCACCATCAATTCCACATAACATCGAAGAAATTTCTCTTTGAGACATCTTTCTATCTCTGGTAAAATTTACTTTATTTCAATAAAGTTCAAACTATACAACTTACTAGAGAGGCTTACAGCATGTATTACAAGAACAGCTCTAATTAAGCTATTAATTAACACTGATTCAGAGTTGTCCCGATTCAAGTTCTCTTGAGCAAGACTTCCAATTTCACAAAGGAGAGTCCGCAGTGCATAATGCGTATTGAACAATAATTCCTCACGACCCTCGACATCTACAAAGAGTCAAAAGCGTGTATGTTTAGTCGTATAATGTCTCAAGCACCTCCAGGACAAAACCCACCAACATCTTCATGTAGGCCACCCTGCATGCAACTGATAATTTCCCATTGTTTTCTGGGTTTGTAAAGTTGTTAGGGGGGAAGAGAGGTGGGCTCAGTGTCACATTTAGTCTTTTGTTATTGTTCTTAGTCCAACTACTCTCAATATCACCTCATTTCTCATCTGGGTGTAGGGTCTCTTTGCAGCTGTATAATGGTATATGGTTCTTGAGTCTCCATCTCTGTGCTCCTCTACTCACGCAGTGTCCATTGTTTATGACATAATAATGTCAAGACCTGGTTATTGGCTTGGTTGGGTCATGATCATGTCTTAGACCACATGCGTGTGTCAATATCTTACATGTACGTGTATATGAATTTGGTTCACATTGTAGCTAAGTTGTGTTGATGCATCTCCGCGTCTATGCCAGCTAAAATTAACATTCTCGTTTGTTATTATTATTATTATTTTTTTTTTTGTAGTCTGGAGATTCAGAAGAATGAAGATGGAGCAGCGGAAAGACAAAACTGACTTTGACTGCTGGTGACGCGAAAACTCAATGAAAAGAAAGTTATAGTTGCAATATTATTGTACAGTGATATTTTCAATATCAAAGCTAGTAACTGTTATATAAACATTAAAAATAAATCACAAATTTTAGGGGGTGCCTGTTGCCAGCCACCCCACCCCCCACCAAAACACCCACGGGGGCACTATTGGCGGTCCGCCCCTGCCATTGACCTCATTATGCAGTTGATGCCTATGGCTTGATTGGAACATACTCTAAGTTTGGTCTAATAGTGTAGCGTTATCAACATCAAATTTGAGAAAAAAGACATATGTAGGTAAGGCTGGTATAGTTAAAAAACGGGTGCAAATGGCCCTACCAAAATAAAATAGTCGTGTAGCGAACCAAAACGAAACTCTTTAGAACTCGTTTTACACCATAGTGACGAGAGTAGCTATTTCAAAGTTATTCCGAATTTTGTCGCTCAAAAAATAAATTTTACTGTAACAGTTTAGCAGCAACTTTTAACGACCATCGTAGAAACCTTTTAGTTTACATGGGCAGATTCTCTTGATGGAGACATCCGAACTCACTAGTTCTCACTAACGTCATTTATTTGGTGTTTGGCAAATCATTCATGGCTGTCACCCTAATCTTGTTGAGTATGGGCTTCTCTGTCATCCCTGCATTTGCTCATAGAGTTAGTTGTGCTGCAGCTACATTAGTGGCGTTTAATCAATAAACTGAGGTTCGTCACTAGAATGTTAAAGTCTCTTGTCATTCATGCGACATCGGATAAGGCAAGAGGTTGATTGAAATGACTTTTGTGCAATTTACTCGGTTGGTGCTGGAAATGGTTTTTACCGTTTGGGAATACTCGAAACGAAAAATGAGTCAATTCGCAAGGCTTACCATGAAATCAATCAATCAAAGTGCACGTTAGAACTTAGAACGAATTAAGAATGAGCAATATTTAGTA
Organism: Escallonia rubra; assembly: GCA_033065855.1. Classification (NCBI taxonomy): domain Eukaryota; kingdom Viridiplantae; phylum Streptophyta; class Magnoliopsida; order Escalloniales; family Escalloniaceae; genus Escallonia; species Escallonia rubra. The sequence continues at coordinate 168,757 of JAVXUO010002536.1, forward strand.
ACGTAGGTACATATTGTAGTTAGTGAATGACTAACACATATATACTTGATTTTCTTTCAGAAAGGGTCGGTCATAATTTAGGCAGAGAGCCACCGACTGTTGGCTGAGACTATATTGAATTAAAATTGTGATGACTGGATCGCACAGACCATTTATATTTCTTTGAATTTAAACTTTCTGAAATTTCAATCGAGTTTTATCTAAGGTAAAACGAGGTTTAAATGTCTTTATTTCGGTTAGCTTCGATCTCAATCGTCCAACATCAAAAGATTAGTGACCTTTTTGGAGGGTTACAACGAGTAATCACAAGTTATTGGCTTACACTTTCAGATTAGGGTGGCTTCCAAGAGTTAACGTAGTATTAATTCTCGGGCACATTTCCCCTAACAAGGGTGTTAGAACCCATTTGATAACAAGGGTATTAGTGATGTCATAAAGAAAAATGGAAAAAGGGTTTATATACGCCAAGTATTTGAGGACCAAATCGTCTACGATACTGCAAAGGTGCTCTTGGTTATGTACGCTCACATTCGTAACTTAAGAGTTACATTTGTTGCTAAAACATATGGCATACAATCTTCTAGCGATCACACGAATCTTTAGTAACCAACCTTATATATGATATAAGGTGGAGGATCTAAAAATAAGTAAGGACTATTAGCTTAAATTCTAAACTCATGTTATTTTTCGAGTAATGTCAATTCTTCAGCTCAAACATCCTCGGGCCTTAAGTGATCATTATACTTGAAAATATCCTCGTATATCTTAAATTTTTATAACAAGGAAAATGCAGAAGAAAATTTGTAATCTCACTTATACGTTGGACCAATTCACTCCAACTTGTTGTCGATAGTATTTATAACCGACACTTACAAATTTATAGTGACGAATCGAAACTAATTCAAATAAAGAGCGGATTATTCTATACTCCATTGTAACAAAGAGTGCAGAAGGAATAAATGTAACGTTTGGTAACACTTCCAGTTTTTGTTTTCTATTTCCAAAAAAATCAAAACCAGTTTAAATTTTTTTTTTTTACAAAAACAAATGGGTGTTTGATTACCCAGTTTTTATTTTGAGTTTTTTATTTTGGGTGTTTGATTATCCAGTTTTTATTTTGAATTTTTTCTTTGGTGGTACTTTGTGGTGGCAGTGGTGGGGCGTAGCGGTGGCGAACGGTAGTGGTGGCCGGGTGCCGACAGTGGTCGTCGGCGGTGGCTGTCGGTCGCCGGAGGAGGCTGTCGATTGCCGGCGGTAGGAGGGCGATGGTGGTGGTGGTCTCAAAATAAAAATAAAAATCGAAAAATCCTTTTTGGAGTTTTAAAAAACAATCCTGTTTTAAAAACTGAAGAAAAAAACGAAAATTGTATGCCAAACATGTTTATTTTCTCTAGTTTATAAAACTGGAGAAAAAACTGAAAAAATAAACACTAACAAAGGTAGCCAAAATTTTAGTTAAAGAAGTAGAATCTAGATACCACCCCCAGTCAACACTACTCTTAACCACAGTTAACTTTGTCTAGTAAACCACTGCCTTGCTTTTAGTGAAGCACCATTTGACTAACAACTTAACTCCAAATCAAAGACTAATCAAACAAGCCCTTATTAAACTAATCACCTCAAAGAATAAAAGAAATAATATTCTAACACACGACAGAAGAGTTTTGTTTAAATAAGGTAAATGGGATTGCTTGCATTAAGATCTTTGTTGTTTTGCTGGCTTCTGAAGATACAAACAGGGTTTCTTCAGATCCGAAGAAAAAGGTAAGAAAAAAGAGATCCCAATTTCAGGTAAAAAAAGGGAAAAAACAGAAAAACAAGGCTGAAAACAGTGGCAGCCTGCGCTTTGTACATACTCATCCATAAATAGCACTGTATTTGTGTTGTAGTGATCCAAAGTTGGAGGATAGGGAGATATATGTAGAGAGAGAAAGTGGGTTTGCTTTGGAAATCTTTGTTTCTGTTGAATGCATGGTGTAAATGGTGGTTGCGGCCTGTTTTCTTTGTCGGTGACGGGTTCACTCAACAAGCTGATTAGAGGAACGGGAAACCGATCAAATTGCGTAAATTTGTCTGCTAAATTTTAGCGGATATTTTGCTCGGAGTTGGTTACTGATATTTTCTTGTTTCCTTTTTGCGGTTGGAAGAGAGAGAAAAGTGGTTGTGGACTCGGAAGACTTGGTAATTTCTTGAGCTGAGAATCCGGTAGGGTTTTCGATTATGGTTTTGTGAGGCTAAACGTATTCGATGTCCGAACAGTTGCTCACCACAGCCGCAAATTTGCAGTCCACCATGGAAGAAAATGAGAGTCTAGTCGGAATGGAGGTATAAGTGGCAAGACTTGTGGATTCTTGGCTGGAGATTAATGGGTTTCTTTCTGGGTGTTCTGTCTGTAGAGATAAAGAGGTAATAAACGAAAATTTATTGTTGTTTGCTTTAGTTGTTTGTATGATTCTGTGTTGCCTTTAATACTTTTAGACTGAAAGATTTATTACATATTTGGCTATACAGCATTTACTAGGTGTGAACTGAGAGGTCGTCTGTAAAGAAAGCGTGAGGGGGATTTGAAACTTTTCATGAACTGAAGAGTTGATTGATTAGTGCCAATATATAGTCAATTTGATTGCGATGATTACGTTTATGGATCCTAAAGAGAAGTTGAAGGACACTGAGAGATGCCTGGATTCTCAATTGTGGCATGCCTGTGCCGGCAGCATGGTGCAGATGCCGGCGGTGAATTCAAGGGTGTTTTATTTTCCTCAAGGGCATGCCGAGCATGCTTGTGGGAATGTGGAGTTTAGGAATTGCCCGAGGATACCGGCGTACATCGGTTGTAGGGTCGCTGCGATAAAATTTATGGCGGATCCAGAGACTGATGAGGTTTATGCGAAAATTAGATTGGTTCCCCTAAGTGGGAATGAGGTTAATTTTGATGAGGAAGCAGTTTTGGGGATTAACGGATCGGATGCACACGATAAGCCCACGTCGTTTGCAAAGACGTTGACACAATCGGATGCTAATAATGGTGGGGGGTTTTCGGTTCCAAGGTATTGTGCGGAGACAATTTTTCCTAGATTGGACTACTCTGCTGATCCACCAGTTCAGACCATTCTTGCTAAAGATGTTCATGGCAATACATGGAAATTTCGACATATTTACAGAGGGACACCTAGGCGTCATCTTTTGACGACGGGTTGGAGTACTTTTGTGAATCACAAGAAGCTCGTTGCAGGGGACTCGATTGTATTCTTACGGGCAGAAAATGGGGATCTTTGCGTTGGAATACGGAGGGCGAAGAGGGGTATTGGAGGTGGACCTGAATCATCATCTGGTTGGAACCCAGCTGGTGGGAATTGTGTTCTGCCATATGGAGGATTTTCGGCTTTTCTGAGGGAGGATGAGAACAAATTGATCAGGAATGGCAACGGTGGCTGTTCAAGTGGTGGTGGGGGTTTGATGGCCAAAGGAAGAGTGAGGACTGAATCTGTTGTTGAAGCAGCAACCCTCGCTGCCAGTCGACAGCCATTTGAGGTTGTTTACTACCCTCGAGCTAGCACTCCAGAGTTTTGCGTTAAGGCTCCACTCGTAAAGGCAGCATTGCAGATCCGTTGGTGCTCAGGGATGAGGTTCAAGATGCCCTTTGAGACCGAGGATTCTTCGCGGATAAGTTGGTTCATGGGAACCATATCTTCTGTTCAGGTTTCAGATCCAATTCGCTGGCCAGATTCGCCATGGAGGCTTCTGCAGGTACCACAATTTCTTCTGAATTGCATCTCCTTGTTTTTATTAAAACACGGAATCAGATATCATCCAATATAAAATGATCTTTATCCTTGAGATTCTGTCTAAGATGGTAAAATTAGTCTACTTAAATTTCTAAGTTGTCTTCCCTATTCACCCCGCTTATAAAGTAATTTTATAATCTTAGTGTAGGATTTTGCAACATATTCGATAATCTTAGTGTTTATTTTACCACAAAGAAGGTCTGTTCTGTATGATTTTGCTAATATTTGATAGTCTTGGTGTTTATTTTACTTCAGTTCTTTCTTATAAAGTAATTTGTTCCAGGTGTCATGGGACGAGCCTGATTTGCTTCAAAATGTGAAACGCGTTAGCCCATGGCTGGTGGAATTAGTATCAAACATGCCCACCATCCATCTTTCCCCTTTCTCACCACCGCGGAAGAAGTTGAGACTACCACAACACCACCCAGATTTCCCTCTGGACGGCCAACTTCCAATGCCAACATTTTCCAGCAACCTCCTCGGGCTCAATAGCCCCTTTGGTTGTCTTCCCGATAACACTCCTGCTGGCATGCAGGGAGCCAGGCATGCTCAATATGGTTTATCTTTATCAGATCTCCACCTCAATAAACTGCAGCAGGGTCCTTTTCCGGCTGGTTTCCCGCGGCTTGATCACACTGCTATACCCACTAGACCCTCCAATAAGCCAATCCTCAACAGGTCTAGCAGCAGTGAGAATATTTCTTGCTTGCTAACCATGGGGAATTCAATTGAGACTTCAAAGAAATCTGATAACCAAAAGCCTTCACAATTCTTACTTTTTGGTCAACCAATACTCACAGAGCAGCAGATCTCGCTAAGCTGCTCTGGCACTACTGTATCACCAGTTCGTACTGGCAATAGTTCTTCTGATGGCAGTGGAGATAAAATTGCGAATACTTCTGATGGTTCTGGTTCTGCGCCCCACCAAAAAAGCGCACCAAGGCGCACATCCTCTGAGGGGCTGCAGTGGTACAAGGATGATAACCGAGAAACTGATTCCAACTTGGAGAGCGGTCATTGCAAGGTTTTCATGGAATCGGAGGATGTTGGTCGTACCCTTGACCTTTCGTTGCTTGGTTCTTATGAAGACCTGTACAGAAAATTGGCTAACATGTTTGGCTCTGAGAGTTTTGAGATGCTGAACCATGTGTTGTATCGAGACATGAAAGGTGCTGTCAAGCAGATTGGAGATGAACCGTTTAGGTGAGCATGGTTGACCTTTTCCTTTTTTGTTCCTTTTATTGCTAATTTCTTCTCAACACCTTTATCTTAACCTCGAGAGGTTTTAACTTGAGTGTTCCAAATTTATCAGGAAAATAGTAGTCTGATGTGTTCCCTATTGCCATTGCAGTGACTTCATGAAAACAGCGAGAAGATTGACGATTTTAACAGATTCAAGCAGCGACAACGTAGGAATATAGAGAAATAAACCTCGACTTTCCAAAATGTACAGTCGGATGACAGAATGCTTTCTTCCTGACCTCTTACTCTAGCTTTCAGTTTTTCAAGATGAATCCTCTCCCATATGATTGCCAGTGCAAAGTTTTGAAAATTTATTAGATGTCACAGTTCATTCAGCACATCTATCGGTATGGTTCTCCAGTTCAGGTTGTGCAGCAGAAATAAAGTCTCTAGAAGTGGATTGAAGGCCTTCCAAGACTGGCTCTACAACTAGTTTTGCAAGGGACTCTATTTGAAGTTTTGAACTGATAGTGGCATTGAGAGACCCATGTGTCTATATGTACAGTTTGGACTTTGGAGAAGTGAGAAGAGACTGTTATTATCCTTTTGAGTTTTGTAAAGTTGTTTGATTCTTGCCCATGGTGAAAGAGAAGATTGAATTCCAACAAGTCACACATTTCTTTACAAAAAGGATTAAATGTACGAAAAACCCCATACTTTGGGGCCTTTTACACGGAACACCCTAAGGTTTGATTTTTGCCCCTCAAAAACTAACTGACGTTGGTCAAATGTGACTTTGACCGTCAAAATGGTGCGTGGAGCACGTTACTGAAAGCATGGGGTGGTGAGAACCAAACATTAAACCTTAGGGTGTTCCGTGTAAAAGGCCCTAAAGTATGGGGTTTTATGTGCATTTAATCCTTACAAAAAAGACAGAAAGAAACAAACCATATCTTTTAGGAGATTGAATGACTCAAGCTGACACAAATGTGGGGTGTTATATTCCACCACTGTTGAGAGAAAAATATTAGCTCGTCTCAGGCATATGGCCCATTTCTTACGTACACGGCTGAACAAGAAGCAGAGAGAAAATTGACTAGATGACAGGAAAAATGTCTGAATCATACATGATATTCACTCTGCTATATTTAACTTATGTGCTACTGTGTTTCGTTAAACGTCATTTCGATCTGGTCGTAATAACTCATAATATTTTTTTTGGTCTTTTTCGCATAGTGTCCTAACCACTCTTGTAATTGAGAAATCAAATTTTTTAATGCTATGAAAGTCTCTTGTTTTAAGTATAAAAGAAGGGTCTAATCTAATGTATTAAAAAACATCTTTGCTTAGTTGACTAAATTAGCATTTTTCTTGGAAGTCTTTAACTTTTTATAGGACGACATTATTGTCGAGAGGCCATCAAAAAGCTAGTCTTCTTGGCAAGTAAACAAGTGCCATATGTGTGGTACAAATCTTCAAAGCAAGTAGGTACATATAAGAGGAGACTACACGGGGGTAGAAGTCACATGGTAGACCTATTCTTTAAACACCCAAGTAAATGTCCCATTCTAGTGCCGCAAGTGTTGGCCAAATTTAGTTGAGGAAAAAAATAGTACTATTACTGGCCACACAACTCAAATTTATGTACTAGTCTCGTCGTGGCCTTGTTTATATTCACAAATCTTTCATCAGGCAGTCTGATCACCGTACCGTGATTCTTGCGTATTCTATGCATAAACTCTTTTTGATTTAGAGATGTTACATCGAATTCGGTTTTTGTAGTCTATCGGGTTGTAGGGGATTTCAACACCCGATATGAAACCCAGATCAAAAGTTGAGGTTATTGGCTACCATATCTGCATCTCTAGCATCGCGTCTCTTCGTATATGTGACAAACATTTAGTACTGTAATTACCTTGACAGCATCACTAGTAGCTGTATCAAACATTAGTGTATTAATTAACTCCATTATTGGGATCTCAAACAAAATTTACAACAGTCCTAAAGAGATGCACTCTCTCACACACACGCACACACAAATGGAGAGAGAGGACTGCAGCAAACACAAAGTCAAGAGGGTTTACGTAGAGAAAACATCAGCAAAGAGCTGGAAAGCAGAACACATTCTGGTGTGTGTGTGTGTGATAATATATATTTATATAGAGGACCCGCACGTAATTAAGTGGTTCACGTGCGGCAGGGTTCAGCTTGGATTACAGAGACGGGTTTGTTTGGGCATGTGTTGCGGCGTTTTGACGAGCGAGCTGTTCCTCTCCCACTTGTGTGTTGACCGAACTCGCACGGATCAAGATCTCATGCTCCACACAAAGTCTACTTGTTCAGTAAACTTTAGAGACCTTTATTCATCACTTAAAAGACTACAATATTTTCCTTTTCAATACAAATTTTTAGCGACAAAACACTATGGACCTGTGTTTATAGAAGTATTCATTAAGCGACACATACTCACTAGTTCGAAAGGGCAACATACATAGGCGCTTGCGAAAAGAAGAAAGCTTGTTAATTCTACCTATACCGGCACGAGGGCTTTTGAAATTCTTGTTAGGCTTTTCTTTGTGGAAAGATTTTGAGTGCAACCATGAAAATAAAAATATCATATAACCCCTTTTATAGAGTAATCATTAACTATTAATTAAATATTATTAACGACATTTTTACTAGTATCTTTAACAATCATTTTTAATTGTACATTTTAGGGTCACTAATTTATCAGTGACGATCATCATTTTTTATGAGGGGCTTTACGTTTTTTTTTACAACTCGGATTGCAGTCAAGATTTTTTCTTTTCCTCGTGGGGCACTGGCCTCCCCATTCTTTTTTCGTCTTTTTTTGTTGTTGTTGTTCCTAGGTATATATATAATTACTTCTTGAAAGGCACCATCCTTTAATGGCAAGCAATTAGAATCAATTCCGGCTTCGGTCAGTTCTTGAAACTCCGTCACACTTTTGTTAAAATTGCCACATTTTAGGATCCAAACGCAATGCACACGCTGTCATATATATATTCTTAAAAATCTTGTAGTAACGATATGGTTTTCATCAATTTTATCTCAAAATTTCATCCCCAAGTCATCGGCCACGTTACCGGCAGGTCGATTTTTTGTTATTCTCTTTTTCTCTCCCTCTATTTTGATTTCTTTTCTCACTTTTATGTCATTTTAGCAGAAAACTTGTCCCTTCATCAACAACTCCCTAAATCACTTCTCAAAGACAACTCCCTATAGCCATCCAGTGTCTTAATCTCAACAACTCCGATTTTCTTGGAAAATCTGTGTGGGAAAATAACTTTAGGAGTTCGTTTTCTTACACAAAGCAAAGACAACAAGTACTCCTTTTGTGACAAGACCATGAGTTGGATCACGTGAATACCTCCCAACAACGTTTGATCTACGACGTTAATTTCTTCATATTATTTATCGCATTTTATGATTGGAATAATGTATAAAGAATGCGCGTGAGGGGCTGCGTTGATTAGATCGATCGTGGCATATAATTTTCTTGTAGGTCTGTACCTTCTGCATTACATATATTACGTTACACAAAAATGTTAATTTGGAAAGAGAAAAAAAAGAAGGTAAAACTTCGATTTTTTGTGTTTGCTCTTACCATGAATCAAAGTTGTTTTTTGAATAAGATGTTTCAGTTGACATGGAATCGGAAACAAAAAAATTTCTCGACAATTTCTACATGTGTTTGAGTTAATTTGAATTGGTTCGCAAAGGAACACAAAAGCAATCAATTAACTCAGACTTTCCTTCCCCTAGCTTTAGAAGCCAAGACGTTTCGGTCTTTTCAAAAGTTTCGTATCGTATCAAACAAACGTCAAACTAATGGCTCTAATTACATGCTCTCACGCAAGATAGGAGATCAAACTACAACAATCAGAAAAGGGCGGGATATAAATTAGAAACTAATACTTGAGCTCCATTTTTCACTACTTAAACTCCACTTTTACCACTAAAATAACCTTACAGCTTAAACAATAGAAATAACACACACAGCGAAAAGTATCATTCAAATATCAGTTCCCTGTAAATTTAGCAATTCTGAGATGTTGGTCTTCTGTTTTCTAACAACCGGAGTTCCCTAACCTACCAAAGCCTAGAAGCTTGAAGTACTGATTAACTCCATGGTACTTTACATGCAAAATTAAGGAGGAACCAATGGTCAAAGCACACAGGAAGAGAGAAAAAGGAGACAGATACCCTTTCCAAAGCAGTTGTTATATTATATTGAGTGCAAGCCAAGCCCATTCTTTGCTTTCAGTACCCTACCATACATCTTCCACAATACATGGCATGGTTTCTACCCATGCAACCTTATAGTTATAGGTATATATACATATCTTTTTGACAAAACCGTACACAAAAATAACATATAAATGTAGCTAAAATGCACATGTCATGGCCTGTTGTTTAGTGGTAAAAGCGTACGACCTGTCTTGGGATTTACTTGGCTTCCAAATTACGTTAAAGGAGGGGTGTCAGTTTCCATGGTGACACCATTGCAAGACAAAAGCAAGCTTTGTTTGTTTTTGTTTTTGTTGTTTTGAAAGATCCAAGGTCACTCCCAGCCCCCAGGCCCCAGCCCAGGGTGGGGACTCTGCGCCCATGGGACACTCGCGTCATCCGCCCTTAATGAGTATGGTTGGCTTGTCCTCACGCCTTTCGCTTCTCTAACCATGGTTTGATATCAGCTAGAATTGATGTTCCACCCACAAAATAATCAGCTGGCTTTTAGCTGAATGCCTGATCTACATTGAGCGAGGCTTATCAAATTGCCCTAAAGAGCAAGTGAAATCTTTCGTCTCAAGGTAGAGAGAGCCGGAGAAAAACTTTAATGTGGCGTTGACAGAGAAGACGTGTTTGTATCTTTAACACGAAACAATCATACTCACTAGTCGTCTTGATTGACCTTTTCGGTCGACTTGAAATTAAATGCATCTATAATATATGTATTTGGATTCATTGGCACTTTCTCTTTCTTCCAAACCTCAAATCTTTTTTTCTTAAAACTATTATGTTTTATAAGTACAAGTACATAGGTGTTAGCATCTAATTGGTCAGAAAGTTATTTTTTTTTTTTAAAATACCACTAAATAGGTGGTAGGATATAATTACTCACTAAGAATAACCATCCGACCCCATGACCTGTAACCGTCCCGCCCATGACTTCCCTTTCACAACTATCACATATCATGTTCCGTACATAGCACGGGATTTTAGTTAATACATACGTATACGTGTCGCTAATTTGTGGAGATTTGATGTTTGAGTCGGTTAACGTTCACCTTAAAGAAGTTATGAGATCTTAACCAAGCCAATTTTGAGAGGGCTGGACCAGACTGACAGACACAAATTCAAGCGGGCCTTGGGCCATGAAGGGCTAGTAAGCCTGGCAACTTTGGTGGACCGTGAATCGCATCTTATGGGCTATAGCAGAGAAAGTAACTGCCAAACCCGGCCTGGTGGCAGTTCGGCCTTGGCCCATCACCGCAATATTGATTACGTTTCAACTACTAAACCCAATTAAAGTAAAATAAATTCTATTTGGTACTTCTCTTTTATGAAAAGCCTTTTGGAAATTGAAAGTTTAGGTTCAAGTATGACTAGGACAAAGTATAAAGAATGTGACATTAGTAACTCTGCAATATGGTAATAACCATGGATGGACTATAAGAGGATTATAATATTGGATATCTCGGTTCGATTTAGCTAAGTATTAGCCTCCGATAAAAACATAACAATTATAGCTCTCTCGTATTAGTTCTGACTTACTTATTGGTGTGCCCACACCAAACCCCTAGAGCACTATTTACCCTTTCCTTTCCTTTTTATTTTTTGTTTTGTGTGTGTAACCTGCCTGGATCCTTTCTATCTCGCAATTCGTTCAAATTCATTCCATCACAAAAACAATGCCATGGTTGGAAATTCCGGGGAGTTGAAATAAGTTGGTTAGATTGGAGATGCATATTTTAAGTGCGGCACAAGAAAAATATTCCTAGGACGAATTTTATAGGCTAGTAATAGTAGACGATTCGTAATGTTTGTAGATGAAGAAATACGTAAAAGATGTATGACATTAAAACCCTGGTTATTTCACGGAAAAATGCCTCACAGAAAGTGCTTTCCAGAAAACACTTTTCTGAAATATGTTTCCTAGAAAATAGCAGTTCCTGAAAATATTTTCATTAATTTTTTTTTCTGTTTGTGTGTCGCATAATGATACAACTACCTATACCAAAAAAATATATGTTTTCCGCTATTTGGGCTTCGATGTATGTTTGTGTGTGGGGGTGCGTGGGTGGGTGGGGGCGATGGGGGGGGGGGGGGGGGTGAGGGGGGGGGGTGTGGGGCGTGTAGGCGGGTATGTGTGGGGGTAGGGTGTATGTCTGTGTGGGGTGTGTAGGTGGGGGTGGGTGGGATGTGGGAGTGGGGCGATGATAGTGTGTGGGCATGATGAGAAAGCGGGTGGGTGGGTGGTGTGGGTGGAATGTGGGAGTGGGGCGATGAGAGTGTGTGGGCATGAGGAGAGAACGGGTGGGTGAGCGCGCGCGTGTGGAGGGGGGTGGATGGGCGTGCATGCGCGCGCGCGTGTGTGGGTGAGCCTGTGTGTGTTGGGGTGTGTGTGTGTGTATGTCTGTGGGGGAATGAGGGGGGTTTGTGTGTTCGGTGGTCCGAAAAATGACTTACCGAGTTTTAATCAGTAAATGATTTTTCGACATTTTGTTCTTCAAAATAAGTGTCATCAGAAATCATTTTGGGTTGGAAAATATTATGCATGCACAAAAATTGAAAAATGTGGAAAACCTTTTTCTAGAAAATGATTTCCGTTGAACAAACAAAGCCTAAAAGATGAATGCTTAAATGCATGTGAGACCAGAAAAGGACATGTTGTAATTGACGAAGCGGCGTTATCAAAGGCGCGCCTGGGCACCTCACTTTGGGCTAGACACAGCCCCTTCGAAAAGGCGCACGCCTAGGCGCCCAAACGCAAGGTGCAAGGCTGCAGTGGAGGTGCAAATAAAAGCCGAAAAATCCCAAATTTTTTTATTTTTGCATCATGGCATCATTTGAACCGTTCATTATTTTTTATTCTTTATTTCATAACATAATAAATCAATATCTAAATCACAAAAAAACCTAAAAACCCAAATTCCTAATCAATCTATTGTCGTATTGTTGTTCATTGTGATAGCGTCCGTCTGCAGTTGTTAATTTTTTAAAAGTAAATCTACTGCTTCACTTCACCTTGCAGATAAAGAAGATGAAATTGAGGAGGAATCTCTACCAGACTTGGAGCCTAGAATTTCCTTTTGAGAAAAATATTGTTGCTTTAGCCTTCACTAATGATGAGGACGGTGTTATCATAGTCTCAACTACTTTTCATTGGATCTGAAAAAAAAATTAGTGTTCGAAATTTGTTTAATTACCATGTTCTAAATTTTTTACGTGTTTTTATTGGTTTAATGCACTAATATGTATTTATTTTTATTTTGTGCCTCACTTCGAAAAGGCGCACGCCTGCGCCTAGGCTCCAGGAACCCTTTGCACCTTAGGTGCGCTTGTGTCTTTAATAACTATGTGACGAAGAGGCGCATCATATCGTTATTCCATATGGTTTGAGCCACTAGATATGCTAATGAGGAGAAACATGGTTAATAGGTAACAAAGTAGAGGCAGACTACAAAAAACATGAGGTAAAATAACTCTGAGGTAGGCATGGAAACGGGTTGACCTGTCGCATAAGGATAATACCCAGACAGATATAGGTAAAACAGTTCCGGACAAGAATTACCTGAGTTCTTTTGAGTAGTCTTTTTCTCACGCATGTAACCTACTTAGGCGCTCCCAATAAACGCACGGGTAAAATAACAAATTTTTGTTTTTTTTATCTAGTTATAATTTATTATTTAATTTGGACAATTGGTATATTTTCTAACTTTATTTATTTCTTTTTTACTACTACTATATTGCGAGGATGTTTGGTATTGATTCTAGATTGGTCAAACCTGATTAAATCCAGATTAATTCATAATCCTCATTTTCATGGATAAAGGTTTAATCAGTTTTTGGAGAATCAGGTTTGACCAAAAGATTTACCAAAATATCCTTACATTTAACATCATTAAATGCTTAATTTCAGTTTGAATACACTATATGGTAATTTTGCTATATTAAACATACTTTAATTCCTTTTTATCCAAACACCTTCAACAACTTTTAATCCATTATACTTAAAATGAATTAAAGCTGATTTTAGAAACTGATTTTGATTTAATCAAAATCTACTTTTAAGAATCAATCCCAAACGGCCTCTGCTTGTCGTTACAAGTATTTATTATTCAAGGCAAATGATTAAATCAGTTATAAACCCTTGTAAATAACAAATACTCCAACAATATAAATAACAAAATAATGTCATACAAGTCCATAGCAATAGTTGCATCAAGTCATTAGACCAAACTTAAACACAAATTCGACGTTTGAGGTAACGACAAAAGTGGCCAGCAAAAGTGTTCACAGTGTTGGCAATGACAGGGCAGGTGATTATTGCGGTCGGCATCGACGGTAGAAGTGGAGTTGCAATGGGTTGCAAAATTGCGTTAAGACGGAAGTGGTTATGCTGATTCTGATCTATGGTTTGCTCGGAATAAATGGACAATGGAGGCATGGATCTATAGTGGATGATGGAAAGGGACATCAGTGGATCGTGGGGTGCATCAGAATGTGGTCACGGCCACAGAAAGCGGAGGCGCGAATCTACGTTCGTGTGGATTGTGGAGTCTTGGAATGTGGGTGATTGTCGTGTGAATCTGGTGTGTGGAATGGATGGTCTAAGTGAGAGTGAGAAAAAAAAGAGGCGGCGACTGAGGAGTGATGAAGAGACTGAGGTCTCCCAAAGCATTAAAACCATCTATATATCACAAATTTTGCGTATCCGACCCAAACAAACCGATATTTATTGAAAATTTAACAGGTCTCTATTTAAAGCCCATACTTGTTTTTATTTTTGGCCCGACTCACGAGTACGGACTTTTTTTGTTTGTCAAGTCAAACCAGAGGTACGAGAACCTCCGAGCTCAACTAATTTTCAACGATGCAGTTTAACCACTTCCCCTTCATATGCATCTCGTAAGCAACCCTTAAAAGGTCACAATGAGTAGCATCGCGCTTCCTCATAAATATGATAAATATTGACGCCTTAAAAGCTAACCTTAGGGCCCAAAAATATTGAGCTGAATCAACTTGCGCTTTTTCTTTATATAACAAAATTAATGACCTTTCTTTACGATAAACTTCAAATTAGCAAAGGGGATGTCTATTATGTTAGTTTCACCATTTCATAAAGTTTCATTTATCTTGAAGATTTTTATATTTTTGTACTCCCTCCGTCCCTTTTTAAGTGAACCATTTTTTTTTACACGTATATTAAGGATTTAGGTTATATATTATGTGTCTTTCCCATTTTACCCTTTAGAGAGAGGGGGGAAGAAAGTGGGCCATGAGAAAGAAAATTGGTTGGTAGAGTGTTAAATGTGGAGAGAGAAATAGTATAAAGTAGTGTAAAGTGGTGGGCCATGAGAGAGAAAATGAGTTGGTAGAGAATTAATTGTGGTAAGAGAAATAGAATAAAAAAATATATAAAAAGGGTAAATATGTAAAAATACCTACAGAATATTTCCTAATTTGGAAGTGATCACTTTTTGTGGGACGGCCCAAAAAGGAAATTTGATCACTTTTTAAGGGACGGAGGGAGTATTAACTAACCACGTTCGGCGACGAAAAGTGATGCAAACCCAACGGTGAAATACTATTTGGTGAACAACATCATCAACACGCGGAAACAAATTGAAATCATCGAGTGATCAAAATGTACAAATTAAAAAAAGTAACGTAAATAAATCTCTCCTCCACATTCATTCACAGAAGATCTCTGGATCCTCGATCACCGATGGCCATGGAAGGGAGGGGAGGGGGGACGCTGTCGGACCTGTACCAGGGCTCGAAGAGGCTGCTGCTGAAGAGCAGGGATGGCCTGGAGCGGCTCGAGCGGCTCGAGTTCTCGTCGTCCACCGCCGCCGTCGACTCGCCGGACCTCTCCGCCGCAGTCCGGACGGACCTCGCCCAGATCCGGTCCCTCTGCGCCGACATGGACCGCCTCTGGCGCTCCGTCCCCGCCAAGTCCCAACGCGATCTCTGGAAGAGGTCCTGCTCCTCCCTCTCTACGTCTCTCTCTACATGCATATGTGTTTGTGTTGTGTGTGAATATTATGATCTGGTTTCTTAGGCGATTTTGAGCTTGAAGTGATTCGTTAGGGTTTCAAAATTTGAGATTGGCCAGCGGATTCGACATTTTTGTTTTGGAGAGGTCTATTTCCATACCTTATAATTGCACTTTGCACGTCATTATTTCTCGCTGAAGTCCGCGTTAACGACATATTGCTAGAAGGTAATGTATATGTGACATATACATTACCTTCTAGCGACACACCGGATGTCAAGAAGCATATAGAGCGTCTCAGTGATATTACTCCCTTCCATTGAAATTTTCCATTTCCTTTTGAGGAGTGTGGACACGGAGGTTCGTTTTTTATATAGGTAGAAGATTTGGTCTTGTTATTTTGTCAGAATGTACTGTGGAAGTAGGAGTTTCATTAGTATGTGTGCGCACACGTTTTGTGTGTTTTGATGTTATGGTGTTGTGACGTATTTTCTTGGTGTTTTTTGATTTATTGGTGAATTTGAGCTTCAGCTGATTTTCAGGTTTTAAAAGTTGAGATTGGCCTGCAATTTCTGCATTTTTTTAACCATGGACAGGGGACTTTTGTTCAAGGACTTGTCAGAATGCCTTAATGTGATACAAATATATTGAGCGTTGCTGTTGATATTAGGATTAAGAATTTGCTGCATGAGCTGTGGGTAGTGTTTGGAATCTGTAGTTTGAAATGCGCATCTAAACTTGCTATTTTTCATATTTTGCTGTAAGTACAAGCTTTGGTCTTGTTCGGACTGCAATGAATTTGGTATGTTATTTTCCCTGGCATTTTATGTGAAGAAAATTTCCTCTTTTGGCACGGCCCTTTATGAGGGGTAATTTATGATGAAATCAATTGTGTAAAGTCTCTAAATGCCTTAATTAAATGTAGGTGTTGAGTAATAGTCCTAATTCCTCCGTAAAGCTGCCAAATGCATGATGGCTACTTATTTGATTATCTGTAGATCACAACAGAGATTGTTCAAATGGGGTGACCAGCCACACTGTGTGTATGTAGAATATGGCATGACGGGCACTGTGAATTTGGGGGTAAATGGCTGACATCGTGAAGCTGACTTTCCTTTTTTGCTCTGCAAAAAAGAGTGGGACATGTAGTTGCTAACTTGCTGTTGTTGGTCGCTGCTCATACATATAGTTCTTAGCTTCACAATAGATATCAGCATCAGGCTGGCAAATATACCGAGTACAAGTATTGGTTTGTCATCTACCAATTCTACTTTTTCATGTGAACTGCTGATATAGTCGGATGCAGATTATTTTGAGTTTAACAATGCTACATTTTGGTGATTTTATAGTACCATGTGTTAATTCATGATGTGAAAAGTAGGAAAACAAAACGGTAGCTAACTTGTGAGTTTCACAGAAAAGTGGAGCAAGTAGCTGAAGAGGCTGACTCTTTAAAAGAAAGTCTTGACAAGTACTTTCAACGGCGTCAGAGAAGGGTGCAAGAAGCTCAAGAGAGGGCAGAATTGCTTGGAAGAGCTGTATGTAATCCTTACTTCAACAGCTTTTCTTGTGTTTAGGTTGGTTCTCTATTTTGATTTCATATGTCATTTAATCTGTTTACTCTGTGTTTCAGAATGGGGAATCATCTCATGTTTTGAGAATATTTGATGAGGAAGCACAAGCAATGGTGTCAGCTCGTAATTCATCCAGGATGCTAGAAGAAGCAACTGCCACTGGGGCGGCTATCCTTTCTAGATACTCTGAACAAAGGGATCGCCTGAAGGTATCTGATTTAAGCATCCCTTGCTCTTCTATCTGACTAATAGAAGATCCCTCTTTTTTAGCTACTATGGAATCTCCCCATAGGCAAAGCACGCTCTTTTTGAAGAGGAGAAATTCACTTTTTAGTCATCAATTTGTTATTTTTCCTGGATGGCTTGAATAGTGTAGTTTCGTATCAAACTCTCCAACGTACTACAGAGCCTTGGCCTTAAGGGGAGTGGGCTCCTTTGACATATGGGCATATACAAATGGACAGAAAGGTTTCTGGACTTATTTACTATCTAACTACACCCAATCTCCGGTTGCCTGATTTCCTTCTGTTTGCAGTTTTAGTGTTCAGAAGTTCTTGCTTGGGTTTTGGTCACCAATTTGAAGATAGAGCCAAGAGGTTCACTGGATTGAATGCCTGTGGTAGGGAATAATGATGAGAGCCAAATAAGTTTGGGATTTTGAAAATCTTATAGGGTTTGTGTTTGAAAAAGTAGATACAAGAAGCTTTAAGGTTATTGATAAAACTCGTATTGGGCTTTTAATTGCACACGTTGTAAGGCCCCCCAAGGTTTGAGATAAGGGGGCTTCTTATCCCCTTCCCTCTTGCTTCTTCTTACTGATGCGCTTAGTAGGATGTTGGATTGTACTGTGGCTGGAGGATTTACAAAGGATTGTGCTGTGGCTGGAGGATTTACAATGGGACTTTCTTATTGATGTCATTCCTTGTTTGCTGATGACACCATTATGTTTTGTGGCGCTGACGAGCAATTGGGATACTTGAGACTGGTGCTACTCTTTTTTTCAGTTGTGTTTGGCATTGAGGATTAACCTTTTACCTGTGGGTGTGGTTCCTACTGTGAACCCTTGGCAGATTTCTTCGGATGTTAGTAGGTTGTCTTCCAAGCACTTACTTGGGCCTACCATTGGCTGCGTCTTCCAAAAGCCAGTCTTGCTGGGGCCTGGTGATAGAAAAGGTTTGAAAGAAGCTTGTTGACTTGGAAGATGCAATATTTTTGAAAGGAGTAGGCTCAGTTTGATCAAAGTACCCTCTCAAGCCTTTTGGTCGACTACACATCTTTAAGTGTTATTCCTGGTTCAATTGCCAATTGGTTGGAAAGAGAACTTTTGTGTGTGAACCTTTTGGTCGACTACACATCTTTAAGTGTTATTCCTGGTTCAATTGCCAGTTGGTTGGAAAGAGAACTTTTGTGTGTGAAGGCATGAAGTCGAAAACTGTGTGTGCACCCCATGAAGAGTTTGCAGCTTGCAACTCGGCGTCACTTGCTAAATGGCTGTGAGGTACATGGTGGAGGAAGAGGCCTTGTGGAGAGTTATATGCAAATTTGTCGCGAGGTTTAGGTATTGGCATCATGCGGGGCTGGTTTCATTTGAAAATTTTATTCAGGAAGGTCGCAGATGAATGTGCCAAAGCTCTGTTGTTGGTAGGGTCACGAGGATCTAGACAGAACATCTGGTGTGGAGAAGTTGTGCAAGTCTATTCCTATAGTTGTTTGCCATTTATGTTTGCAAGGATGCCATAATATTTTAAAGTTATTCATGCTGGGAGTCGTGGTGTTTGTTGAACCCTGTGTTTAGACATAATGTTCAAGATTGGAGGATATTCTTCGGAAGTTTTATTGAATTAATGTTATGGAGAGGGTGCCCTTTTGGACGGTCTTCGGTCAACTCATACTGCGTCTTCAGTCAACTCATACTACGCCTTACTTGCTGCCACAGAAATTTGATCCTTCCCTTGGAAGGCAATTTGGCGGACTAAGGTTCCTCTAATGGTAACCTTTTTTCACAAGGAAAGCAGCCCTGAATTCGGTTCCAAGGCGGGACAATTCAAGGAAGCGGAGAGGAATTTATCTATACTGATGGTAGATGTCCAATCCAGATGGAGAGAGTGTAGAGCACCTAGTGATCCACTTGCAATGGCCAAGGCTATTTGGTATATGGTGTTATCCTGTTTTGCATTTTGTGGGTTATGCCTTGGGCTGGTGTTGAACTATTACGGAGTTAGTTGTTATACGAGAGAAGCGGAAGAAGACGAATCTGTGGGACGTGACACCTTTGTGCATTTTCTGGTTTGATCTGGAGAGAACGAAACATATGGCTTTCGAGTCTGTTGAGATCTTGTTAAAGAAGCTTAAGGCTTCCCTTCTGAGCCTCTATCTTTTGTAGTCCCTAGATGTCTTTTTGAGCGATGCTAATTACTTAGTTGTATACTAGTCAGTTGTATGCCATTTGTGTACAGGGTTCCTCTTTTGGCACATGTCATGTGAGCTTTTAAGGTCAAAGGGTTAATGTGGTGCATTCATTGTGGGCCTGAGACACCTCAGAGGGGAAAAATGGGATATGGGACTGGTGCAAGATTGAGGGCGAATGCTTAAGTTGGTACTTGGTAGAGAAGGGGCCCAACTGTGTAAATGTTTTAACAAGTAGCTTTCTGTTGGTATTGTAGAAAGCAAGTTCCTAGATATTCTCCATTAGCTATCTCAGTTTTGGCCACAAGAAGTTGATAAGTTGCCTGGACTGTAGAGAGCCAGTTGCAGGAAATTGCGAAACAACTAATTATGGAACTAGGTCGTCGGATAAGCACCATTACTAGACTAGGCTTCTTCGTGCAGAAATTTCCGTAGAACAAATGGATAATGCTCTACACTTTTTCATATGTACAAAATGAAATTCAAAACTTTTGACACTTGCGCAGTACTTCTTATCTCTTGAATGCCTTCAGTGGGTGAAAAATATTGCAAGACACTTCATAGTAGGCGTGACGTCTAGGATTTTGGCTTTTCTGGTAAGTAAATGCCCTTTGGGAGTAATAGGAGATGGCATACGAAAGCTATCGTACCTGTGGAACGCACATCATAAACCCTGCTAATCTTTTTTACTTTTCCCCTGAAAACCTCTTTTTTGGTATATTAGTCCTGATAATTGAGAAACCCTAAAACTGGATAATACCAGAGAAGTTTATCAAGGGAGGCACAAGAAATGAGAGTTACTCGTGGGGTGTATGTAATCCGATTTCCCAAGAAAATGTGTTTACTTCTTTTACTGAAGTATGTCTCATAATTTGTTTTCCCTTAACATGTGCTAGTAAGACACCAGTATATGTTGCCTATCATTTTATGTATCACACATCTGCACTATCTGGTCACACTGAGAAACGCCCAGGAACCAATTGATTAATTTTATGTTTTCCTGTATATAAATTTTGCTTTTTATGTCGTATGCCACTGTAAACTAATCTTTGTTTAGAAGCAAGCTGTAACTTTTAAATCAGGGGTACTAAAAAAACTATATGTTTTGTCTTCCAGAAACAAATCGAGCAGGATAACAAATCATAGTTTTTGAAGAATAACAAGAAAAGTCGTATTATAGTAACATGTCATCGTTGCTTGGACTATGTGTGGTATAAGGTGGGGGCTCTACGGTTGCACTTAGTGTCCTTGTAGCATACTTGCATTCTTGTTAGGCTTTCTGGTTTTCAATGCTTCTGAAATAAAGTTTTCCATCTCCAGCTGATTTTTTTGCAGCTTTCTTCCACTGCTTCCTATTCATTCCTAGAAACTTAACATATCTAATTGGTACCCTTCTGCTAGGGTTCCTGTTCACTTCCTAATTCTGGAGGTTTGCTTCTTGTTATACTTATCTCTGTTGAATTTGTATCCACCTTGAGTGCAGTATACTCGTTCAGGAATTACATTCTGTCATACGAGAATAGTTGATTTTTAATTTCTGGTCTGCATTGGAATGGTAGTGTAAGGAATGCACCTTTTTTTCCATCTCCTTTTCGTAACTGGGGGGTCCTTTGTGGGACCCCCCACATAAAGTTGCCACCTTGCCTAGCTTGCCAGGTATTCCGTAAATTGGTACAGAATTGTGGAATTAAATTTTGCATTTGTCCCCCGACCACTCAACCAGCGGACAATATAGTTATGATACTTGCAGCCATGATATTCACTTTCCCATTTATGTAATTTCCCTTGTTGTATTGACTTTGATGCAGAGTGCTCATCGGAAAGCATTGGATGTGCTTAACACGGTGGGGCTATCGAATTCTGTTTTGAGGTTCATCGAGAGAAGGAATCGTACAGATCAATTGATCAAATGTGCAGGCATGGTTTTGACGGTCATCATAGTATTTGTTTTCTGGAGGTGGATTCGTTGATCGGTGTCTCGTTCTTCATTTTTTTACCTCTTCCCTTGCCTTCCCCTTTTTACTTACCGGTCGAGAATATGGAACTTGGAGAAAATCCTTGAAAAAGGCATCTATAGACTTCGGCCGCACGGTTGGCGAACATTCTATACTTGAAAAAGGGACGGGAAGTGTAAAAGCAGATATATAAGATAGGTATAATAGTTAGTTGGTTGGATTTGTTGCTGATCTTAGATTGCCCCAAACATTGTTCTTCATCTTAGTGTTGAAGTCTAGCTGCTGTTCCAAGTGTTATACAGATCGAAGTGCCATTCTTTAGGCCTGGATGGAGTATTTGCATATAAATTACCTGCACAAGTACTCCCTCCTCCTAATCAATTCAGTTATGCTTTGCTCTCAGATTTATGAACCATGGTGGCATCTTTCTGCAGTTTGGGATAAAATCTAGGTTGCTGTAATTCACCTCTATGGCAAGTATTATGACCATAGTATTTGTCAATTAGTATAACTTAGAAGAGCGTCCATGTATGAACATTTGTGCAGAAAATAAGAGAAATGAAGGGAAAATGGCTCGCACTTGCTGATAACAACAATTTGTAGTCAACAACTACCTTATGTTTTTGTCAGCCAGCTTCCACCGATTTCTTCACTTTCTGTTTTCGCGAAATCGGCCATTGATTCTTATGGGAAATCCACTTCTGCAACAACCCTGATAAGATTTGGTGTTGAACTCAAACAAAAACATGATTTGGAGATGGTTAGCTCATTGAGTATAAGAGTAGAACCTACTTTTCACGTATGATTAATATCAGACGTTACCACCCGTGCTTGTGTACAGCGTGGAACTCTGGGTGAACTCAAACCTCGACTAGAATTAAGAGGAATATCGATTCTATATAAGCGGGCGATGCGGCAAGCAGAGAAGTCATGGACACCGTGTCTTCTCAAATTCAATTAATCAAATTTAAATGGGGTGAACTAAAGGCCAATTTCCATTAAATGGGTAAGTAAGCTAAGCTAAGTTGAACCGAACATTAAATCTTGGTCAAGCTGAGTTCATTTTACCAAACCATGCTTGATCTCTTAAGCCGATCTCAAACGCTTTGAACCCATGCTTTTTACGTAAAGATTTTACTCTCCGAGGCCAACTCAGTAAACTAATATGTTCGTACTCGATTCACCATTTTACGAACCAATCTCAAGCCACCTTATGCGGGAAAAACTGGACTTGGTGTCCTAAGTTAAAATCTTTAATATTCTCGATATCCCTTCTTTTTGAAAAAATCTACTAATACCCCTTGCTGTTAGATTTTTATGAATGTTGTTAAATTATATATGGATATGACTTAATTGCCTTTACATGTGTGAAGAATTTTAAAAAATGTTACTTTCCAGATTCTAATGCCAACCTATGCTATAAACTGCAATACACCTAACAAACCACCCACAACCACCACAGACCCACCACCTCTAACGAATCTCATCACCACAAACGTGTCACTACCAATAGTCCCACCACCCCTACCGATTGCTCCACCGTAAACTGATCACCACCAAGAGCAACTTGCATCCCTAGACCACCAACCACAAACCCACCATCACCAAGACGACCATAGATCCCTCACCACTAACCAATCCCACCACCTACAGACCCACCACCCCTAGTTGATCCCATCACTGCGAGCCCAAAATCACCATCTGACCCACCTCTACAAACCCTTAACCACTAACTAGTCCCACCACCACCTCAGATACACAACAAACACACTCCCAAAAGTAAGGCTCTGTTTGGTAACATTTATTTTTTCAGTTTTTTCTCCAGTTTTGTAAACTGGAGAAAATAAACGCGTTTGACGCAATTTTTGTTTTTTTTTTCCCTTTAGTTTTGAAAATCAAATTTTAAAATAGTGTTGTTTTTTAAAACTCCCATTTAAAAGTTTTGGGTTTTCAATTTTTTTTTATTTTGATTCCACCGCCGCTGGCCATCGCCACGCCCTATCACCGCAAACCACCACCAAAGAAAAAAACTCAAAATAAAAATTGGGTAATCAAACACCCAAAAGAAATAACTCAAAATAAAAACTGGATAATTAAAAACCCATTTATTTTTGTAAAAAAAAAAAAAACTAAACTGATTTTTGTTTTTGGTTTTTTGGAAACAGAAAATCAAAACTAAAAGTGATTTCAAATGCGGCCTAAGTGTGCGTGTGCGAGAGAGAGAGAGAGAGAGAGAGAGAGAGAGAGTTTATGGGAATTCATGATAGGGCACAAGAAATCGGTTGGTGTTGGTGGTGATTAGGAGTAAGGAAGGAAGCATGGCGGTGAACAGTTTTAGAGCTTGCTTGAATTGCTAAGCTAATGGTAGTCGGGGTATTTTTGAGTTTCCAATTTCAACATTAAAATCGATGGAAAGATAATGGAAGGGGATATAAAGATATACGAAACAAAATGTTAAAAAGTCTCAGTGTTTAGAATGAAGAGAAAGCAAACGCATGAAGACATAAAGACTATCAAGTGTTTCTTCTTTTGGCAGTACAAAAATGCTACATATAGTCATTTTTTTTTTCACGTAAATTATTCTTAACCCCCTAAAGGTTACATTTTTTTTCCACTTATAGTTTCAATTGCATCAAAAAACCCTAGCATTTTTACATTCGTTATAATTGGACCCAAAATCATCTCTCCGATAGAAAAAAAGGTGGAGAATCGTCCCTATGGAAGGGCAAACATGACATGTCTTTTCAAGTCAAACACAACCGTACCCACCACAAAGTCAGCGACCACCCCTACCACCGACCCCCTTCCCCATTACCACCCACGTCTTGTACAGGTCTGCCGCCCAATCCCAGTCCCCATGATCAAACCAACATACAACACCACAGTCCCCCCACCCTCATCACTACCACCAGTGCCCCCATCCTCCATTGACCACCATCAACGCGCCTCGTACACACACGATGTCAGCCACACACCACCTAACCCTTTCTGTGCAAACAAAAACACTCACCTACTCACGCATGCACGGTGGTGCACATCCACCATGCTCCCATTCACCTACCATCAAAACACCCACACCCTATCCTCCTATCACCCACCAACATACACCCCCGTCTGCACACGCCTCCACCCACACATGGTGGTACTGCCCCCAATCACCCCCCTCACATATACAAAACACCCACATATAGTCTGTCGCCCTAACCCCCCAATCCGCATCCTCGTAACCGAACCACCACAAAACACCACGGTCCAATTGATGAAGAATTCACTTAATCTTAGATATTTCAGTGGCACCGAAGTCGGTGGTAGAGCGCCGGGATGGCTTGATCTCGATGTGAGTGTGGTCTTGGCGACTGCGGTGGCAGTTTTCGCCATCGGCTCTCGTTGGTGCGGTGATGATGTGGGGGATTAGGGAGGGGCAGAAGTTGGGGGGCTGACATGTGTGTGTCTGTGGGTCTGCGCTAGTGGTGGTTGATGGGGGAATGGGGCACAAGATGGGTTGTGTGCGTGCTAGTGGTGGTTGATGGGGAAAGAGGGCACATGAGAGGTTGTAGACGTGGGTGGTGACTAAAGTGCCGGCGACTTTCGTGAGTTGTTGGCGTGTTTGTCTTGAAAAAATATTTTTGCCCCTCTATGTGAACGGCCCTCCACCTTTTTTTTATCTGAGAGACGATCTTGAGTCCAATCACGATAAATTTAAAAAGTATTAGGGTGTTATATGTTACAATTGAACCCATAAAGCTACCGGTGCAAAAGCTCAGGGGGTTCGCTGCAATTTATCCATCTATTTTTTGCGCCAAAAGCTCGACACGGCACGATATTGATGACTTTTACTTCCAACCAGAGAAATTTCCATGCCGTTTACAGATGAACGACTCCCTTCACTTTAATCACTTATATTTCTACACAAAAGAATTTGCGTCGCAATTGAGGCCTGAATTCTTTACCAGCTCACTTAATCAAGCCTCAATTGCGACGAGTGATCCACCCACGGGAGCTTGGCCCGGCGGGAGGCGATGAGCGTGAGCCGCCCGGCGGTGCACCCTCTGGAGGCGCCGCCGCTGACGGACGGAGCCGCCGTGGCGCCGCCGCATAGAGTGAGGATGAAGGACGTCCAAGGCATGCCCGGCACGCCGGGTAGCCTCGTCTTGCGCGTTTGCCAGCTCATTCTCTCCGCCGTCTCCCTCTCCGTCATGGCCTCCACCTCCGATTTCCCTCCCGTCACCGCTTTCCGGTAAGCGTTTGTGTTTGAGTCTTTTTAAATAGAAATTTAGTAAATATGTACTGTGTATTAGAATTTATATTGGAGTATGAAACTGAAATCTTGCTTGATATTAGATATGAGAACAATGTTTGGATACAGAGAAGAAAATGCAAAGATAGTCTGTGACAAAAGAGCTCAGAGTTTTAGAGGCTTTGCCATATAATCTCTCTGTGTACATGCTAATGTGTATACACTAGAAAGCTGGTGGGGCAAAAGAAGCTTCTAAATTTGTTTGATAAAGGAGCTCGAGTGTGAGACTCATTGTAAAATGCAATTATGGTATTGTGTCTTTAGAATGTTCTTTGAGTAGGCCGCAATACTGTGGAGTGTTTATGTATGTGGGAGCGGTGCTTCCGTGTAAGTCGAATTGCTCGCTACATGTGAAGACATTGTCTGGATAACCCACACTGACTCTAAAAATCTCCTAGCCACCAATAACTGCTAAGCAACAGAAGACTAGGGAGAACAAAAGGATCCATGTGAATTTGTTTTGATATTGTTCATAGCGAACGGAGTAAAGACCTTCCACCTCCTTCCTTGCTTCTTCAACTCTAGTGATGCATCAGTATATAAGCTCGGTTATAATAATGCTTGATCCAGCCTGAACGAAACAAGGGAAGTAGCAATTTAAGCTATATTTTTAGGAGCATATAATTGGCTTGGTATGAGAACACAGATTAGCTTTTGGTTGTCTCACAGACTAAACCATGGGATAAGGCATGGCATTGAATCATTGTCGGCATAGAAATATAGGTTGTCTGCACTTCCTTATGCATTCAAGGACAAGAGAATCTCCTAATGTGAGGGGTGATAATCCCAAGACTTTACTTGTGAGCTCAGGTCCAAGAAAGAGAGATGCAA
Source organism: Escallonia rubra (assembly GCA_033065855.1). Taxonomy (NCBI): domain Eukaryota; kingdom Viridiplantae; phylum Streptophyta; class Magnoliopsida; order Escalloniales; family Escalloniaceae; genus Escallonia; species Escallonia rubra. Next base: position 195,033 of record JAVXUO010002536.1, read on the forward strand.
CCAAAATAGACAGCTTATTATGGCCACGTGCGTGAATTTGAAACATGGAGGGTTGTTGTTAAAACTTCGACTTAGTCTACACTTTGCCACATTGTTTAGCTGTTTGTTTTGGTCCAAACTTCGGGAAGTGCTCAATTTGCATTAATCGTTAACTGTTTTGGGAAGTACGTGATTGTGGTGTTTCATTCCTGTCAAAAATTATGTTCAAAATGGCACCATACTTACTACAAAGTTTTATAGGACATATAGTAGCACCAGTTTCGAATGAGTTGACTGAACATTTGACACCTAATAACTCGTTTGCCATCTTAAGTTCATTTTCACAACAATGCATAAAGATAAAAGGGCACGGGCAACCACAATCGACCCCATTGCCAGTTCTTGCTTGGAGGACACGAGAATCAAATAGTAGGCACAACTAGGACCTGGCTGGCATTGCGAAAACTGCTAGGATAAAAAGCATGCTGATTGTAATAAGATAAATCAACCATAGTAATCCAAAAGAACTCAAAGCAGTCATACTGCACGAACGCCAAATTTATAATAGTAACCACCTTACCACTGACAAAAAGCAACATCAGTTCCACTATGATCACGTTTAGAATACCACTACATTTCTCAGTATCAAGCAGTGCAGGCATCTAAAGTTTCAGAATCATGGACCACCGATGAAGAGCGTTCTCTTCCGGTTGCTTTTTGTTTTCCATCAATATTAGGAATTACAAGTACCATACCATTTGTCATTCTCTCTCATTCCTCTCGCTTCCACCTCATCCACTCCTTCATTCTAGATTTAGATCATTACGTGGCAACAAAGCTTAAATATGGAACCGAATTCTATATGCAGTTCAAGGAACTTGACCATTTGTGGATATAAGAGCGGAGCTTGTCAAACTAGTTGACTAATTTCCAACCATAGTTTAACATCTCCCATTTCCTTTCCGTCCTTTTTCCTGGTGAGAGGTCAATAAATAGAAATAAAAGTGAGTTTTATTCTCGGAGATACTTGGCCCGTCAATAAGGTTGTTCCATTGCTACCTGTAGTTTATGGGTTCGAGATGGAGAAGCAGTCTTTTCAGCAATAATAGGGTAACATTAGATGCATTTAACCATCTTCCAGACCCCTTTGTGGCTGGAGTCTCATGCACTGAGGTAGTCCTTTACTTCCCCCCCCCCCCCCTTTTTTTGGCCGCTCCTGGCTGCTTTATGCTCTTCCCACTGACCGAGTGATGAAATATTGCATGGTAACGACTCCTTTTATGTATTTGAAGTTCTGGAGTTTGCACTTTCTTGATGCATCTTACAATAGAAGGGGTGATTTAATGACCAGATTCTTTTCCTAATAAAGTTGAGGCTGGATAATGCTAAGACTTGACTGTGATTTTGGACATCAGATATATAAAGTACACTACCTGTCAAACACATTATAAAACTTTTGACGTACTGTTCTAGTGCACTTAATGTCGGTGTTGATGTGATTGTGGACACTCTTGACCTCCTAAAAGTGTAAAACAAGTTCCTCTTCGCAGTCAGCTGTTTTATGGACACTATTAACTTTAGAAGTTTAGATGAGACCCAAGTGATTAAGATGAGAGTTCAATTCATGGCCTACTGTTAGAAACTCGGTTCAAGTTTTGGAACATCTCAAATAGAAAGAGGGGCTTGAATTACATAGACTAAGGAACTGTACTTCACAAATTCTATTTAGCTTAGAGCAGAGATAGCAGTATGCATGGATTATACCTTCCCTTCCACCAATTTTAATAGACTTATTGGACGGTCCCATTGGCGTGCGTTGAAAGATTTATCTCATATTTATCTACTCAAGCTCTGCTGTTCTTCTTTTCTTTTTAGTTATTACCAACATGGGGAGTAAGTCTCTTTTATAGTACTTTATGATATATAGCATGATATGGTCATGCTCTACCGCATTATTTCTTTGTGAATATCTAATATGCACGTACCATTTTTTCTCTTTCTTTGTTGTGGGATTAGTTACCTTGTCGCTGCTGTTAGTTTGCAAAGTTTTTGGAGCTTGACACTGGCTGTTGTGGACGTATATGCACTTTTAGTTGGAAGAAGTTTGCGGAGTCCCAGAGTTGCAAGTCTCTTCACCATTGGAGATGGGGTAAGATACGCTTAGCAAGAAATTTTGTCAATTATGTACTAAAAGTGCACCTTTGGAGTTGTCATTGATTGGGTGTCATGTCAAAGTTGGTAGTTTATAGGCGACTTCTGGGACTTGCTGCCAGTGTGTTATTTTTCTCCAAGCTAATTTCCTTCTTTGAACTGCAAGTACCATCTTTAAGGTCGAGATTGTGCCACAGTTAAATAATCTCAACCTTTGTGCTTGTCCTTCCTTTAGCAGCTTGATCGGGGTTTAATTTGGTGCATGGATGTTGGTTTGGAAATATATTCTTGCAACCTTGTTATTAAAAAGTGCACTTTATTTTGCACTATTCCTGAAAATAAAAGACGGTTTGTTTTTGGAATTGCTCGTATTATAATGAAGCATTTGAACTGATTGTCTGTAGTTCATGAGTACCGGACTAGACTTCCTCGGATCCTCTGCCTAATATATCTGTTCTGGTCCCGGTACTTATGCGTCAGTTTGTAAATAAAGTACTTCAGACTGTGAGTTAGCAAAAGTAGTTTAATTTCTCAGAATTCAAAATAATCGCCTCAAGTATGTCAATTAATGACTTCAAAATGATTGTGTGCCTTTCAATGTTGTACTTTTTGTTATATTTATTTTTCTTATTTGTGGCGGAGTGCTTAAAGGAGTTTACTGTGGTGCAGATTACGTCTACTCTTACGTTTGCTGCTGCCTCTGCATCGGCTGGCATCACAGTCTTCGTTGTCAATGATCTTGATCGATGTGACGTGAAGCATTGCGGGAAGTTTATGTCTGCTACAGCTATGGCATTCATGTGCTGGTTTGCCGTGTCTCCATCCTTTTTCTTGAATTTATGGTCATTGGCTTCACGATAACAACAGGGTAAGGCAGAGACTAGAGAGAATTCATCAGCTGGCTGGTGCTACCTTCCGTCTCCTGGCAACGATGGATGTCCGATTGCTCATGTGTTGTTTTGTTTACAGGGAAGCTCCTACTTGTAGTTTGGGACACTTCTAAATTTGCCTATAAGTAGAAAGAAAAAAACTACGGAAAGGGTTTTGAGGTACTTATTCCCGAATTTAGGGTATTGTTTTTAGGAGATTCAGATTCGAGCGTTGCTTGTTTGGTTTTGACCCTTTTTTTCTTTTGCAAATTCTCATTTATAGAAGATGAAGGACACGAAAAGATAGGAATCAGAATACTCAACAAACGAATCATGAAAAATGATGTTGTTTGCAACTGTTTCTAGGGTTAAAGTTTATGGTTTTAATGCATTTTGCTTGTGAGTTTAGGAGAATAAAGCCGTTCATTTTATTTGTTTTTGACATCTTATTGCGTTTTATTTAGTCCATTTAACTCGCAACAAAAAATTATATAATAAAATTGTACACGTCCATACGTTGGGTCCCAAAGGGTTGGGGGGTTTTGGAATACTTTTGTCCCAGTACCGAATCTGACCAGCCGGTTTCGATATATTCACACAAATACCCCTCCTCCTTCATATTGTCAATTAGCCGCAGCCGCCCTTGCCTCTCTCCTTTGTCTCCAAAGCCTCCACAACCGCGTGCCAAAGCCGCCAGAAGCACGCCGCTAGGAACCAGTTAATCGGGAGGCGAAGCCGAGCAAAGCTCATAGCTGAACTGTAAAACTTGCAAAAAAACCAAGTAGTATCTTTCCTCCCCTTCTTACATCACCTTGAGCTTAGATTTTCAGGTTACCTTCAATTCTATGAACCTAATTTCGTGTTTCCATGTTTTATTTCATGTTTGAATTCTTCATATGATAAACAAGTTAACTGCTTAGGAGTGATTGTGTACGATAGCTGCCGTAAGCGCCAACTGGCGTACTAATTTGTTGTTGTTATGGTTTCTTGAGGAATGCTTTTGCTACGGTTAACCCTAACTCTCGTTGCCGTGTAGACCGGCAAAATGAAAAAAAAGAATGAAAGAAAATGTTCGTGTGGTAATTTTATGATTTTTTATGTATGAGTTGGATATAGTATCATTGTTTTGTATTCTATTTCAATTTCAGCTCGAAAATGAGGATTCTATTTACATTTTAGATTACGACGAGACGTGTACGTCTTTGATGAAATTTGTAAAACTATGCCTCTCTAGGAGGAACTTATGGTGTCGAGATGTGTTCACAATAATTTGTTGCAGTCGCCTATTTTGTACGGCTGCCCTCCTTTGTTCACGAGGAATTGTTTTCTATTGTTTTCATGGAATTTTCTGTTGCTGTGTACATGTAAATCTGCTGTGCACCTTTTAGGTTTTCTTTACCTATTCAGCTGAATTCCTGAATAAAAAACCAGAATGTCTTGGATGGTATTAGGTCGTACCCTTTTTGGCTAATCCACACCTTCAGTGACAAAAGGGTGTGGATTTAGCGTCACCCAAAGATGGGTTCATACATTGACTGTTTCGCCTATCTCTGTTTCTGCTTAACCCGTAGGTTGAATTTTAAGATAATGGTTGTGTGGAAGGAGCATTCGCCTCAGGTCAAGTCACAGAAGACAAAGACTGAGTTGAAGGAAAAGGACAGTGGAGGCGGAGAAGAAGAAGACAGAACAAGGGCGGAAAGATCTGAAGAGATTCCTATTGATTCCGCTAGTGATGATGAGGTACTTGACTTGGATTATATATTTGGTAGGCATGGCCAATTCTTTCCATCTTAAGGGAGACCAGTAATTAGTTTTGACAGACTTTTGTACACAATTTGAGCCGATGCTTATGTACTTGTGACTTATAGATATGGGGGCTAGATCTCGTAAAAAGAAAGTCCATAGATTTTAATGATCTTCATGTAATGGCGCCATATATTCCTTGATAGTTTAAGTTAATAACCTCAAGTTATGAAGTAACCTACTATGACTCAAACATGACAACTTATAAAAGATACTATTATGGAAAAATTCAACGTTGAGGTACTTCAACTAAATCCACGAACTTGTGCATTGAGGGCTCACCCTGAAATTGGCTGAACGCTATGACTCGGTATGAGTGTTCGAGTCGGATACATGTTCAAGTGTCGGATTCGTGTAATTTTCACAACTCAAGCCAAGGGGAAACGACAAAATATGTTGGAAATTTGATGGAATTGAAATCACAAATAAAGACTTTGAGGCGCGTGATCGCTGTCTTTAAGACTTTATTTGTTCTCACTCGAAATCGAGTTTACTGACGGGTTAGCGACAAACAATCTTCCAGGATACAACAAAGTCTTTGGGAATTTGCAAATTTGAAATTTTCCTTTGGAATTCTCTTTGAAGCCGTGTAAGTTTTTTGGCTATAGCAATTTTACAGAAAGAAAGAGTTTTTGAAAATTGCAAGTCAGTGTTCTGAAAAGAACTGAAAATCTTGTATTTGTAAAAGACCTGAAAGGGTGTGAATTTGGACAGACACAACTGTTGGGAAAAAAACAGTTGTAACAGTTAAAAATAACTGCCAGAAATTTATTTGAAATAAATCAAAATTTGAATTTAAATTAATCACACATTTTCAGTAAAACTATTTTTTTAAAAAAGTGTTAAGTGCGCCTAATAAGGCGCCAAAATGCGCCTAAACTCACGCACCCACACGCGGGTAGCATGAGAACCAACACACTCTAATCTTACTACCAAATACATTGTAAAAGAACCTTTACCCTTATAAATCCTTTTCAAAACTCATTTCCAAGCAATGTATGACAAATGAGTTTGTTTTCAAAGAACTCACAAACCCAACAATCCCCCACTTGTTTGAAAACAACAAACAATTCAAAAACAAATATAGCCAAGACATACGAGAAACTAATATGCATAATTAAATGTATCTTTTGATTTAAACCTTTCGTTAATGCAAATAGCTCAAAGTTCTATAAGAGTTACTAGTGGCTTTAGCTTTAAACTAGCTACTCTTTATTATAAAACCGGAGCTATTGCACACATAAAAATTCCTTGCTTCGACGAGAAATTCTTAGTCAACTTAGCACTATCATGGCCTTGTGCTATATCCCGTTTCATGAATTCTCTAGAAAGTAAACTCAAACTTTCATAAAAAGCGGCACCACTTCTAAGTTCATATAGGCGAAGTAATTATGCTATGTGTTTCTGTTACAAAAACACATTACAAAATAGTCTCATACTTCATTAAGAGAAAACTCTCAACCTCCAAATCGTAACGAATAGTACTAAATACTTGATTATTTAGGGGCTCGCCATTATCAGTACTAACAATCACACATCAATAACTTGTTTTTACCCTTTAAACCTTATAACTAGTCATTTCCTAGTGTTAGGTCGGGTTACCATTACTGGTGATTAATTCAATAAGTTTCAGCCCTATCTCTAGAGATGTCAAAAGGGTCGGGCCGCCGGCCCGATCCTAAATAGGCTGGGGCTGGCCCGGCCCTAAAGATGAATAGTACTGGCCCTAACCCTTAGGGCCTTGGGTTAGGCCTAATATTTTCCAAAATTGGTCCGACCCGGTTTTGGCCCTCTTCTCGGCCCTATTTTGGCCCAGCCCTTTGGCCCTAAATCTGGCCCTAAACCATTTTGAGTTTTTTTTTCTTTCCCCTTATTTCTCATGCCTCATTCTCTCTCTACCTCATATTTTTTTCTTTTTACTTAACTTTTTGGACACGCACATTTCTTTTCAGCTCATGATGATGGTTCCTACTTCTTTATTTACTTTTACTTGCAAGGCTCCTCTGTATTAATTTCATGGAATTATGAAGAGAAAATATATGTTTGTTTGTCTAAGAACTAGAAACAACACAATTTAGACAATGAAAATGGAAATAGGGAACATAACTCCAAAAAGTACGAAAAAGTTCATGCTAAAAGTGGTCTAATGATGCATGCTTCTAATGAGATACCTAATACTACGTAAAATGCAAAGCTAAATGTATGTTTGAGTGAAATTTTTTAGAGATATCATTGGAAAAAGTTTTGTTGGTATCCATTATTGAGTTTAGATAACAAAAAACTTCATGACTAAAAGTTATATTTTCTCTTGTGAAAAGATTGTCTTTTTGTGAATAAAATTACTCTTTGTTGCTAATCAATGTTCTCAAATAGAGTAAAAGTGAAGCTCTAAGGCATTTCATTAGCCACGAGAGAGATTTTGAATGGTTTAGGGCCTATCAATTGCATTTATTTCATGAATTAAAATTTTTGCAACACAAAAAGGAAATTAAAGAAAAAAGGGCCTGAGCCCGGCCTGGCCCTAAGGTTACGGCCTAGGCCTGGACAGGGCCTCTATTTTCTAGATTTGGGCCCAGGCCAGACCGGGCCTGGTTTTCAAGGCCCGAAGCCCTAAATGGTCCGGCCCTTTTTCTGGCCCTCTGGCCCCAGGCTGGGCCGGCCCAAGCCCGGCCCTTTGACACCTCTACCCATCTCATAAGAGTCATTCTTACTAGCTCTGTTGATAAAGCTTTTGTAAGAAGATCAGCCAAGTTTTTACTTGACCTCACATAGACAATTGTTATAACACCATATTGTATCAATTGTCTCACAAATTCATGTCGTAGACTTATATGTCTAGACTTACCATTATAGGTACAACTATATGCCTTTGATAAAGTGGCTTCACTATCACAGTTAACAGAAATAAGAGGCATATGATTAGGCCATAACTTTATATCCAACAACAAGTTTCTAATCCATTCGGCTTCCTTACCATTTACTGTAAGAACAATAAATTCGGATTCCATAGTGGAATGAGATATGCACGTCTGTTTCTTGCTTGCCCCAAGAAACTGCTCCTCCTGCTAGGGTAAATACCCAACCAAAAGTAGACTTATTATCTCCCACACTCGTTATCCAACTTGCATCGATGTATCCTTCCAATACGGCCGGATAATCATTGTAGAATAATGCGAATCCCATGGTTCTCTTATGGTAACTGAGGATTCGGCCAATAGTCTTCCAATGTTCTACACTGGGGTTACTAGTAAATCTACTAAGTTTACAAACAGAGAAAGCAATATCCGGTCTTGTGCAATGTATAGCATACATTAAACTACCAATAGCACTAGCATATTCTAGTTGCGCTACTGCTCTACCGGAATTGCTTGCTAATTTCATATTTGGATCAAAAGGACTACTAAACTCTTTAAATCCAAGATGTTTAAACTTAGTCAATATTTTCTCAATGTAATGAGATTGACTCAAAGTATAAACCTCGCTATGCTTCCTTACTTTTATTCTTAAGATATTATCTACCTCACCCAAGTCTTTCATTTTAAACATGGAAGATAGATACTCCTTGGTATGATTTATCCCAACCATATTAGTTCCAAAAATTAGCATGTCATCAACATACAAGCAAACTATCACTCCATAGTTAGTAGTGAATTTAGAATAAATACACATGTCTGCACTGTTATGCTTGAAACCGAAAGATAGTATAACTGAATCATATTTCTCATGCCACTACTTTGGTGCTTGTTTAAGCCCATACAGTGATTTAACTAACTTGCATACCTTCTTTTCATTTCCATGTAAGACAAACCCTTCGGGTTGCTCCATGTAAACTTCTTCACTCAAGTCTCCATTTAGGAAGGCAGTCTTAACATCCATTTGATGACATAAAGATGGTGAATGGATGTTAAAGTCATGAGAATTCTGATTGAAGTTATACGAGCAACTGGTGCATAAGTGTCGAAATAATCAATACCCTTTTTCTGCTAAACCCATTGCCTAATAATCTAGCCTTAAAGGCTTAAGCATAACCATCAGAATTGTATTTTCTTCTAAAAACCCATTTAAACCCATGTGTTATTAGACATAAGTGAGTCCATTTCATCATCAATTGCTTCCTTCCAAAAGGATGCATCTCTTGATGATATACCCTCACTAAATGACTTAGGGTCATCCTCCAAATTTAACATGATAGGGTACTTGTTAATTACGTTATTATTTCTATCACCTTCAACAACAAACACAATACTTTGAGAAGAAATAAAATTTGAATTTAATTCCTTCTCTTTCTTGCTCTGGTGCTTATTCTAGGTTCTGTTGGCTGAATTCTAGAATCAGTAAGCTGATCCATTTGTTGCCTTTTCAATCCTAAAGGTTCATTTGGACCATTTCCTTGAGAATCATCATTTATGACTTCATAAACAGTAGAAAACTTATTTTCAAAGAATTCTACATCTCGAGATTCTGCTATCACATTAGACTCCAAATCAAGAAGTCTATAGGCCTTGCTATTTTTCAACATATCCAACAAATACACTTCTAATAGCTCTTGGTCCGAGCTTAGTCCTTTTAGGATCTGGACCTCTATAGTATGCTAAACACCCCCACACTTTTAAATATGAAAGGTTAATTAGGTTTTCTACCTTTCCACAATTCATAAGAGCACACGTTATTCCTTTTGGAAGGCACCCTATTATGAATATAACATGCGGTGAGTAAAGCTTCCCCTCCCCCCCCAAGTTTAGATGTAGTTTAGCATTAACTATCATGCAATTAACCATTTGTCCTAAAGAACGGTTTTTTCTTTCAGCCAAGCCATTTTGTTGAGGTGTGTAGGGTGCGGAATTTTGATGAATCAAGCCATGTTCCTCACAGAAATTTGTAAAATCATTTAGAAATTACTCCCCACCTCTATCAGAACGTAGGGTCTTAATTTTCTTCTCAAGTTGATTTTCGATTTCTGCCTTTCTTCATGTATTATGTGGTTAGCTGAAGAGCCAAGTGACTCGAATGAATGCTTTTTGAGGTGGGAAAGGGGGTGGCGGAGTTTTATCTGCTTGCTCATTTATCTTTCTCACAACTATTTCTTTCTTATTTCCGTCTTTCAAGAGCCAGTCTGTATATTTCCTTCCCCCGCCAAAAGGATGTGAATTTCTGAATCATATTTAGCTACTAGACACACTCGTGTGCACATACACAGTCTTATTTGTGTATATGTGTGTGTGTCAACCATGATACATATAATAATACGCATCAAATGACGACTCATGTTGACCTTTGTCGACTTTATATTGTGTTTCTTCATTTGCTAGAGTCGAAAGGACGTTTGTGTTTCCTGTCGCCGGTAAGTACCTTGTTTTGTATTCACATCCTTTCCTTAACTTGCTTGTTACGTGAATCAAGAGCAACACTAATTCATCAGCTCTCAAAGAAGTCTACCCAGAGAATACCCTTCAAGTTGCATGGGCTTCCAGTTTCATCATCTTTCCATCCAACTCGATCCGTATTCTTCGTTTCAACGAAAAAGAATGTTCGTGTTTATGATCTACTGAAGCAAAAGCTCATCAAGAAGCTTGAAACGGGGGCCTGTGAAGTCTCCTCTATCGCCATTCATCCTGGTGGTATGTCTCTACTGTGCTGTTTGTATGTGTGCAATACTGTGCATGCATCTCCTTTTGATCAAAATGTGGCATTCTCCTCTTCACTTTTGTTTAGGCCTGTCATCTGTTTTGTTTAAGCTTCGATGTTTGTCACATTTGCAGAATTGAGCATCACTGGTTCGTCTTTCATCTAACTCAAGAAGGAATTTAAACGGTTAAAGCAAAAGGCTTAATTAATTGTAACCTTGCAACAAAATCTCTCAAGTATCACGTTTTTAGTACATTCTTTCATGTCATGAAAATGTTGCTATTGTTTTGGAATTACAACGGCTAGAGAAACACAGTTTTGAACAATTTTACTACGAAAAGTAAAAATTGTTCTTAGATATCTAAAGCAAGTGATACTAAAGCACTTTTGTGATAATTTTAATATATTTGGCCTATCTTAACCAAGTGATACTTCATACTCTAGCACTTTTGTGATAATTTTATTGCGTGTGGCCACACAATAAATTAAAATGAAACTTCTGAAACCCAAAAGGATTTTATTTTTACTTTTAGCGGTTGGATTTCAAACCCTTTTAGACTATTCATAACTGAATAGTTAGGCAACAATCATGAATAAGGGCTTAAACTTAAATTTAGTTTTTTCAAACTTATGTTTAAATGGCTAAGTAGAAGAAATTTTGGTTTCTCTCTTTCTTTCGCTTTTGGCTGGGTTGGAGGCTGCTTCGGTGACAAATGCTCTTTTCAAGCCCTTACGAGTACTTCTCTTAAACTTCTATGGCATTTCTAATGATAATTTTATTGTATGTTACCGAATAGAATGCCGTTTCCCTAAGCTAAAGAGATTATGGCAATGCCAAGTGAACGTCATGAGTAGGGTAAAGGAAATCAAGAGAAATCAAGAGAAAAAAATTGCCATAGAAAGAATGAGACGGCGGGAATACAATCAACAACGACACAGATCCCCCAACGGTTTAGATCCCCTACTGTAGCTAAAAGTAAAACTGGGGTGTTATTCATCCTTAGTGGCATTTTTAGGTCACTAGGATTTCTTTGTCATGATAATTTCTATACTTTGACGATAATTTTGTAATTAAAAAAATTGTCACTTAAGGGCAATTTTGTCATTTGTCGCTAGAAGTTTGAAACAAAAAATGTTATCTTAACAACAGTTACAGAGTTTTAGAGTCAAAAGTACAGAATGTATGAGTTTTGATTAGATGGTCAAAGTTGATTTACTCTGATTCAAATTAGGTTCTTAAGTGTGGCAAAAACTTAAAGCCGATAAACTTAGGTTCTTTGGTGTGACAAAGACATAAAACCGATTAAATCAGCTTCCAAATATTAAAGTTGATCATAAATATTAAGTTGAAAGAACTCCTAAAATTGTTCCTTTGACGTTAGGCAAAGGAGCTAAATTTGATTTCTCTTAAGAAAGTAGCATTTTATGTTGTTAATTCATATATACTGAAACTATGATAGATCTAGTCTCCAAATTTAATTTCTAAATTTTTATTATCGAGTGTATAGCTCGGATTTTAGCTAGATACAATCAACAAACATCAGAGCATTTAGCCTGCACAAGGTAGTAACTTCTTTTGAATCCGCGTTGGCTATGGATGGCTTGCCTTTATTCCGCGCTCGAAGCGGTGTACTTAGGCCGTGATACCCTTACCGCATAATAAAAAAGAGTAGTACTTGTTGACTTGAAAGAAAAAGGAAAGAAAATCTCTCTTATCAAAATTTTGTTGACCGTTATAATTCATAAAATTAAATGTTTCATATAAAACTATGACGGATTTAGTTACTTAAATGTACATGCATGTCTTAGTCTCGATTGACACTAAAGTTGGTACGGAGATACTCCTTCTCGTTTAAGTGTGTATACGTAACTTAAAGCTTTTGATGTGCTAATGGCACATGCTATGCTTTCCACGATAGCAACTACATACGACAGTTAAAGACCAAATGTCCGCAACTCCCTTTTCTTGAAAAGTCATTACTAATCATTAAGCAAATTATTGCAATATTTCCTATCTGTTTTGAGGAAAAAGATTGGATTATAGAGATCTGCAGTCCAAGACTCTACAAGCAACTCTGCAGAAGAGGTGGTCAAGATGACCATCAACTTCAAAAAAACTTTTTGAGGAAAGAGCTTTTATAAGGGTAACGGTCCAACTTTTGTCTAAGTTTAGTGGCGAGAACCGCATTTGCATGGTTTGACCAAATATGGAGGAGAAGAGATGACTTTGAACTCTATATAACGGTGTCGTTAGTAACCGCAATTTAGTTAAAGCAAACTTCTCCTTCTCATGCTAATCCCATGCACTTGCCCTTGTATATGTACCCTACTACATGTATATATACCTACACACACAAGTGTGTGTGTCTGTAGAGAGAGAGAGAGAGAGAGGGATGGAGAAGCATTTGACACTGATGTCGTCCAACGAAGAATGTGAGGATAGAAGGCAATCTCGATGCCTAAGGAAGTATGACAAAATTGTGAACCAGGTAATTATTTTATCACTTGTTTTTCTGTGGTGCTTTAGTTACTCCGGAGAGGGAGCAAATATTCGGGATGAATCAAAAATAAAAGTGGGGAAGAGGCTACGTACATCAACCTTCCCCAGACTCCCACAAGGAAAGCCTGGTGCCGTGGACAGCCCGGTTTGTTAGTAGAAAGAGATTCGCACCGAGAAAATTCTTAACATGCAAAGGTCTTCATAATCAGAAAGGCTATCCCAAATGAAGAGCAGTCGCAAAATTTAGGGCCACTCCCATTGATCACTATTTTTCCTATTAGATATATATCTTTCTATTTGAATAAACAAATTTGGATGTGGTTAAGAAAATAAAGCTCTTTAATTCAAATGCGTTTAAGTAGAGTGTACGTAGTTGGCGTAAAACATTCCAATCAAATCCGAAATAAAGTTCTTTCGGTCAAATCTTTTAAGTCAAGCTTATTGATTATAAACCCGCCTAGTGTTTTTCAAGTTTATGATTTTTATGCATCTCATGCGACATTATTTTATGTCTTTTTTCTTGGAGAGGTGTCCTCTTACGTACTCTTTCCCACTTCCTTCAAACCCTAGCTAAAGTTTCTAAGGAGTATAATTTTGACCGTTGTAAATTTTGCATGGTGGATATGTACAACTTCAAAATTATACTCCTTTCGTGTTAAAATGTTTATCCCTTTTGATCTTTTTGCGTATTCCCAAATAGAGTTTATATATGTACCTTGACTTAATTTGTTAGTTTTTCTTGTTTGATGTGTAATTAGTATTATGTTTCATGATGAATTTCTTTATTGAAAATAGACAAAAAACCAAATGAGACAAAAAATTGAAACCGATGGAGCAAACATATAGAAGAAAAAGTACAAAACCTACGTCGAAACCCTCGTGAATTTTAGTTTTCGAAAAGACAAAAATTAATCCCTCTCTTGATTTTTGTCTTTTAGAGTGTGTTTGGATATGAGATTTTGAAATACTAGGTGTTTCTAAATCCCCTCATTTCGAAATCCCTTAATTTACAAATCCCATCATTTTAAAATATCTTATTTGGACATTTTTTACTACTCTGTGAATTCTAAGTGAGTATTTACAATTTTTTTGTTTGGATGAGTACCAATGGATTCAAGACTTTCCCTGAAATTACATATATTTCTCTTTCAACCCTTCTTTTTTTACTTTTTTCTTTCAACCCTTCCATATTTCTTTCTTCTCCAAGAGAACATCTCCCAACCACCACCACCATCAACACCAATCAAATTGAATTTCCCTCCCGATGCTACCACCACAGACCAATCCATCGTCGAATTTTCACCAACACCCCGCGACGACAGGGCTACCGTAGTGGTGGGAATTGACAGCGAAGGCCATGTTGTCGCCGATGGTTAGTGAAGATCCAGCGGTCAATTACAATCAAACTCATGGCCATCAAGTTTCCCTGCTTGCCGTCGTAACGACCATTAGCTCCGTGGGAATTACGTATCTTCACCAACCACCAACAACGACATGGCCTTCCCCGTCAATTCCCACAAATCAGATGGTGGCACCAGTGAAAGCAGTCAGGAGAATTGATGATGTTGACACAAATCTATGGGTGGCGACCACGAAATGAGGTTGGTTGTCGACATGGTGGTAGAAGTGGGTCGGTGGTGGTGGTGATGGCAATGGAGGATATGGTGATGTTGGTAGATTATCCGGTGGTCGCCACGGTGGCGACGATTGTGATAGCAAGTTTCGTGGTGGTGGTTCGGGGGGCTGAAGGGGAACTGGTGGAATGAGGGGTGAGTTCTGTTAAAATGTGGATTATAGATTACTTCCAATGAATTCTGAAGGTTGTATTAGAAAAACACAAACTAATATTGAAGACCTAAAACTTTAAAGTGGAATTTTCAAAAACTAAGCCTAGATTAATAACTAATCTAAAAAACCGAAGGAAAAGAAATACTTAAACTTGTGTACCACAAAACAATTTTCTTCTTTAATCTTTACAAATTGAAAAAAAAAAAACAGAACAAAATCTCTGCCACATGCCACCCTGGTTACCGAGTTGCCCCTCAACCCCCTATCTTTTCAAATCATGATTATCTACACGAGAACTGATAAGGGCCGTGGCTCTGTTCCGTCAGTTTGATGAGCTGATGCAGATGGTGGACGCTAGGACCAACCCACCAAAGCGACGAAGGTTATCTCCCGTAAGTTTCCTTTTACTTCCGCTTCATACATAGCAATTGCTACAACTATCATTAATTAGCCCATGTTTATACATAAACAAGTTGCATTCGATAGGTTACGAAGAATTCCGGAATATATATGACAATACAGAGAGAAGAAAGGACGAGGGCAAACTAAAAAGAAACCTTGCATGCATCAGCCGAGTAGCGTAGGAAGACGTCGCGAGTTTAAGGAGCAAACAAAGCCTCGATCCAAATGTAACATGAGATTACAACCTCTTGATAAAATGATGAAGCATGTGAATATGCATATGTAAGATGTTATAGAACATGTGTAGATTGAGATATATTTATGAATGGTCTTACTTATCTAGAGCCCAAGAAGAAGCAGAACAATCTGTGCTGGTGGAGGAACCAATTCTGCACCCGGTCCTGGAGAGAAGAATTCGACTAATACTACCGCCATAAGAGGAAGCAGTTCCAGTATCGTTGCCCCGGCAAGTCAAGCAGACATCAATGGAGTATTAGTGCATATCTTAACAAGGCATCTCAATGAGCTGAAAACTGACCTACCATCGGATTCTGATTTCACAAACAATGATAATTAAACTTCGCATGTGACCACTAACTAAAGTTTCAGTGTGTCATCAACAAAGCCCGTTAGAAAATACTGTAACAATGCCACTGTGTGGAAGTCATCTGTTACAAATGTTCATATTTCAGTGAGTACTACATATAGCTTAACAATTCATCACCTCGTCTTTGCCAACAAGGGTTGGTTCAGCGGTCCCCAGGATCCCAATCCAGGTTTCCCACCTGGGTTCGAATCCTGCCCGCCGCACTTGTTGGTGGCAAACTTACGTCATCGCCCTGCTTGTGCTCCACACACGGGTCCTTGTGCGCTTCGGCCCCGACATAGGTGCGGGAATCGGGGACTCAGATGTATGTGGCGACCTTGTAGGTCCCCGAGGCGCAATACTCCCTGCCGGTTGGATTAGAGCCTTACGGTCCAGCCTTTTTTTTGTACCAAAAAAAAAAAGTCTTTGTACCATGCATGCATGTTCTCTATTTTCTTTCATTTGTTTTGCATGCTTCTGGAAAAGAGAAAGTCAAGCAAGAAATTAAAACCCCATACATACAGCCCAATGTTATACTTCCCATCAAGCAGCGACTCACTTGCTTGCAGCAGATAGCCTCACCAAGGAACAAAAGAAAGCTGATCCAGCACCTCCAATGGGTGTACAAGAAATGAGCCGCCAAAAGATGCCATTAAATGTCGAGCATTCTTACCATTTCCATCTGCTGGTGCCCCCCAAGTATGTTCAATACACATGGGGGGTTCTTTAGCTCTAAATGCAGAGGAAGTTCTTAAAGGTAAACATATTGCCCAAGTAAGGGTGATGTTCATTACGACATCCAGAAGCGCTCGATGACATGCACTAGAGAACTATAAGCAGCCAAAAATCAACAATATGCATCATGCTGACTTCATTTTTACTGAAAATGGTTATTTACAAGACGGTATATTGTATCTCAGAGGTGCCAAAGACCCACACTACAAGATGTTACAATTCCTTCAATCTCTTACAGCTGAAGAACTGACAAGTAATCAGTAGTACAGTAACAGCAGTCAACGCCTGTATCTCATTAGTACTCCTCATTGTGTAGCTGACACGACCATGTGCCTTAGCAAAATTTTAATCGGTTTAAGCAAGTCATAAAAAACACCAGGTATATCTATGTTGTCCACCCACTGTCAGTTTAAGTATGAACTCTATTCCGCTGCATGCTGCACTTCAACCTCTCGGCTTCAAGCTCTTGTTTAAAGATTTCGAGCTGTTCAAGCAAGCCTATGTTCTCCTAATGGTGTTTTAGATTGTGAACAAAAAACTTGGATCAGAACCGGAAAAGAATCAACAGGAAATTATAACTCCTCACACATTTGTGCTCTTTTTCATGATTTATGAGGGAAGTTTTATGAAACAAGGGGAATAGAAAATAGTGTGTGAGGCAAATGATTGTGAGTTGAGCTCACAGATAGTTACCTTTTGTAACATTTCCAGTTTCTTTGTAATGCTGCCAGCATCCTCAGATTTCTTCTGGAAGGCCTTAACCTGTAATGACAGCATAATAAATAAACTGCTTACACGAGACATGTCAAAGAACGTAATATTTCCATTTTCCATGAACAAACAGGCTGTTATCTGCATCATTAAGCGCCAAACAGAATAACCATGTATTAAGAACTCAGAAAGCAAGCTTTCTTCTGTTCTTCACCACCACCGTACTCGGTGGATGTGAGAATCTGTTACCAATTTGTAGGTGGTCCAGCTATAAAAAGCCTGTATTTAATACTCATTACCGTGTTGTCCACCTTAATTTAACAGACGAATGTAGCTTACAAACTCTGCAAGAATAATTTGCACATAAGATATCTGAAGATGTCTCCCAATAGAATATGCATCATACGTTTGTTCCCAACCCAAAGCACAAGCCTATCCATAGGCCTTAAAAGCCCGTGAATAGTCAAGAATATGGAACGCTATTAGCATCAATATGTAGCAGGACTGGTTGTCAAATCAAGATAAATATCGTATATCATAATCCCACTTTTACTTATCATGCATCGCATCGCATTGCCTTATCCTAAGATACGGATTTTATCGTTTTCCGATATCGTTTCACATATGGAAGAGTAACGCATAAACAAGTTTAGAAGAAAATTTCCAATAAATCATTTCACCTAGTAAACCTCATTTAGTCAGACATTTGTGTTTTCCAATTACAAAGAAGAAATTTCACCAGTATTAGGTATAATGATACAAAGGAGTGGAAAACCCAAAAAAGGTCAAAAGGCAAAATATATGGTGCATATCTACCCTATTGCTGGTCTGAAGATACGACACATCAGAACCCTTCAATACAGATACAATGCTGCATCATTTTATATGTGAATCAGAATGTATCTTAAGATACATATGGTTTATCATACAGGATTGACAACTCCAAGAGGTGGCACGATGCAAGAAATTAGGGCCGCCTTTGAGGACAAGTTATAAATGAGTGACTTTGAAATTTTACAAAATCCACATCCATATTTGTGCATTTTGCCAAGGCATCTCAGAGGAATCAGGATACCAAGCATGCAAGTGATAATCCAACTTCACAAGTTTGTCCCTCCCTCCCTCCCTCCCTCTATTCATATGTTTATGTGCGTGTGAGCATGTGTACCTAATACATATGCACACACACATGCATATGTACACACATATATACTCCCTAGGGCGGATCCAGGAAGTCTAACCGGGGGACCAAAATGTCATAAAAAAAATTAACGGCTAACATAAAGAATTCGCGTCAAGATTGAATACGTTAAATGCAAAATAGATTACTCAATTTGACTAATAATCATATAATTTAACCATTTATAATACTTTATTTAACTTGTAAAGTTAGTCAACAACAAACTACTATTCTTGCATGAACGAAACTTTACTTTTATTGTATATATGTATTATTAGTGCGATATCAATTGTATGATGACAATAGTTACGTATAAGTTAACACACTATAAGAATTTAAATTAAAGAACTAACCTTGATATATTAGTGTTTCCTTTATTATCTGAAGATTTAGAATTTGGAAGAATGAAGATGGACAAGAGAATGAGAAAGATAAAGACTACGAAGGCTAGTGGCACAAAAAGTAAAAAAAATTACAAAATGAAATCTAATACATTGAATAATTAAAATGGTGGCCTTTTAGTAAATATTTTAAACATAACTATCTATTATTTAAAACAATTAAAAAAAATTCTCAAACTTTGGGGTCCATGGCCCCCCCGGTCATGCTTGGGCTCCGCCCCTAGTCCCCAGCCTCTTCAAAGCACTTTGCACACATGTATATGTACACACATATGTACTCTATATACTCCCCGGCCTCTTCAGAGCACTAATCTTTTCTTTTTTAGCCAATTTAACTTCCCCCACCAATTGCAAAGTAAGTCACGTCAACATGCACATCAAAAAGATCAAGCAGCAAAATATAATGGCATGATCTTTTAAAACTGCAAAACACCACCATGCGCCAAAAATTTGATTGCTGTAATCGCGGACTCCAAATATCCCCTCTGAGAAACCCCTATAAAAATCCACATTAGACCAATGGCAAGTTCGCAACAAGAATTAAAAGCATTCTGATATTCAGCGCCAAAAGTTTACCCTCATAGATCCTGATATTCAAGAGAGATATGGTCTCATAAGGTAGAATCTTTCCACACTATGACCTATAGAACCAAGTCTTCCTCTGTACTGCGAAATCTAACCATCAGCGTGGGAGAGCCTTGTATGCCCAGTCATTAACTAGTTCGGGAAAATAATACTGCTTTCAAGGTAGTAGAAGTAGAAGTCATTAGGAAAAAAATTCAGTGTGATGTCTACCATTTCTTTGCTTCCTTTCTGCTTTGTGAAGTCGGATTATGTGCTTACTTCGATTTACATGTGGACATATAGGATGCAGAACTTAGTAGTATGTAGCCACCTGATTTAGGAAGATACAGTAGCCAGAAATTATATCTCATGTAGAGGGTATCGGTATCCTAATCTTATTGGCTTACCTGCAGTTGCGATACTATGTGCCTTCTATAACACGCCATACAGGAAAACTAAGTCGTACTACAGTTGCACCAGTCGAAGGATCTACAATCTGACATGAGAACTAGAGGTGCTTGAGGCCTAGGATAGCCATCCATTCCTTATTATTTGTCTTTAGACTTCAGTGCTCCACAAATCCCTTCTTTCTCCAAGAAGGAGAAGGAGAGGGCACGTTATGGGCCACAAAGCAACACGTAGAGAGTAAGAGAAAATATAAAAGCATGGGCAGTTCCACGTCATCCAAGGGATTTGACGGATTTCAGGTATCATGAACTTCAATCTAGCAACTTAGACTAAACCATGTCTTGAGTTGGGGCAGTTATAAGTACAGGCTTCTAGTATGCCACCCAAAAAAGTTTAATCCATCAACCATCAATCATCAAGAAAGGATTCGGGATGTTTATAACTCAACCCGAAATGAGTATTCTTTCCACTTCAATCTCGGGCAGGCGCAAATTTGGATGCCATACTTTCAACCTAAGAAGCCTACCACCACAATGACAAGATTCTCCATCAAGAGCCTCCGCACTGGCTTCCAAGTCAGATTCTAAGGATATCATTTTTCGGAAAAATCAAAGCCTATTTTTTAACAAAACAGAAAGGCAGATCCTACTGTCGAAGAAAAATTGAATTACGGCATTTTGACAAAATCTAGCCCCCGACAAAACCTTAGAAGAGAGACCATATTAGCCTCCGATGAAACCTGGACTTAGCAGGTTATTCAAAAGCATCGTACCTCCAAATCGTGAGGCATAAAACCTAGATTAAAAAGAAACTGGGTGTCACCCCCTACTCTTTCTCCATCGAGACTCAGCAAAGCCTCCATAGAAGGTAAACCAGAAGCTTTATTTCAACAAATTAAGCTCTCCCCTGAGCTTGTAGTTTCATTTCAATCACCTACATTTGACCTTGATAAATTCAACGTCAACTTCCATCGAAATCTGGGGACATTATTTAGGTCTTCATGAAATCTAATTTTCCCACATTAAGCATAGCATCTCAGGCCCAAATAGAGTGCCTGGATTATATATGCCTATCAGCAGCATGTATACAACTGATTTATTTCGGTCTTCTTCAGCTGCTTGGTCTTCACAACTTGTATTTTCCTCTTCACAATGATCATCATGAAAAACTTTAAACTGCTGATTCTTATAAGAATAGGGTGACATTTTTTGACTTGGGATCTAGACTTCTTCTTGCTAGAGCTTGCCATTTTCAGAAAGACATCATACCACTGGTGAAATACGAACATATCACCAGGAAAAAGAATCTTCGCCTAAACATCGTAGTATTTTGAAATTTCTATCTACCAAACAAGCCTGCCAATGAATTTAGTGCAAAATGCAGAGTAATCACATAGCCATCCTACCAATGTGCCAGACGCTCAAGCCAAAAAATGGTTTTCATCCTAGTACTAGTCAACACGACACATAGTCAAGCAAGTGCAGCTATTGCTGTTTTCTCACGCACACAGTTCTATTCCACAACGTGATAGCAGTTGAGACTTGAGAATCCAATTTGTTCATCCAATCTACTTAAAATAGGATGAAATTGACTAAAGAAAATAAACCCATCAAAAAAAGGTCCCCAGTAAAGAGGGTAAAATATAAACAAGTTTGTAGTATTCTGAATAATCCTGACAATGAAAAGCAACTTCATTATTATAACGTGGTTACCTCAATCAGTTCCTTAGCACACTTTGTAGCCTTCTCCACCTCCTCATCGTACTTCAGTCTCCATTCCGCAGATTCATCCATTGCCTCCCTATTAGCGAGATCGAACTGTCTTCTGGAGGAGGACAATCAAAAGAACACAGTGATTCTCATAAACTACAACTTATGATGCAAGCAATCACGCATGATTACATGACACAGATGCTATGCTAGTAATTTAATTACGAAGTCATACCATTATAGTATTGGAACTGGGAACAGATGGTCCACAATGAACATATGCTGAACGTCTATTTCAACAACCTCATGTGCTTGTCCACACACTATTTTGTAACTAAAAGGCCAACATTTTGTTCACAACAAAATTAGGTGAGGATTGAAAGAGGTTTTCCCATGTTCAGCACATAGTTAGTGGAGTACAACGTGAATACGTGATTTAGTTCTTCAATTGCAATCACATACATGCTATGTGTTTTAATTTCACGATTTACTTGCATCGTGGTGAAATTATGAACGTAGACGGAAACTCTTGGTCGGATTTAATAGCTTCTCGCATATACCAAATATCTTTTATAGCTATCCCCAAGCTTAATTAACTAAGGGCCACAAACAACAGTACTATATTCAAGTTATCGTAGAACAAAAACAAGTGTCAAGTGTCAACATATCAGATAGGTTCAAGTTCACTGGCAAAATGCAAACAGCTCTTCTCTGATACATCATCACTTATGGCAAAACAGACTGGAGCTAAAGTTTGGACTATTTCACCTTGAGAACTATGACACATGGAATCTACACATATTCCACCAATTTTTTTTCGGCTAGCCCTATTACCACTCCCTAAATGGTTATGACTCTCTCCGTACTACCATTTCATGCACATAAATTGCAAGGCACAATCATTCAAATTCATGCCTATTAGCACTTCATAAGCCGCTCATGGCACTCCATGTACTACTAATGTATGCACAATCAAGCAAAGCAGTGCAGGGCGCGTCGTTAACGATTTAGGGACATTGCCAACGAGGCTAACCCTTGCCCCTCCCAATGTTTAGAAAAATCAACGCAACAGCTCAAGTGGTGGGAGGGTTTCCATGTTTGCCTTGCAATGAGCACAAAGACTGGTATTCAGCTACTGACACACAAAGATACAAAATCTACTGAACATGTAAATTGGTAAAAGGGGGAGATGAACTGATATTGCATGAATTACAGAACGAGGAATGATAAAGAAGAATCAAAGGGTAATTAGTTGAAAGGGCACCTAATCAGTTCCGCCTCATCGGAGGAGATACGGTAGTCGATGGTCCAGAGCCTGAAGTAGACGGCAAGGCCCAACAGCATGACCAACGCGAGACCAACCAAGACTTGCCTTCTGCTTCGCCCCATTCTCTCTCTCTCTCTCTCTCTAAGGTGGAGGCATTTGCAGAAGGGGTTACATGTAGATGTTAAGGGAAGGGAAAGAGATGTCGTTGTGCCGACGACACCTTGTAATAATTACCGGTTGAATTTGCAGGCTACTTTCGCCGGTTGGGCATTATTTATAAAAGAATTATAATGATTTTCACGCTTTCATAAGTTATTAATTTTAATTGATCGTATTTGACTTGTATACTTATTTATGATGTGAGTCATTTTATGGTTTCTCATTCTATCACAAAAGAAAAGGATAGAGAGAGGGGAAAAAATGGTTAAAAGAGAGAAAAATGAGTTGGTAGATGATTAAATGTGGAGAGAGAAATAGATCTGAAAAAAATATAAGAAGGGTAAACATGAAAAAATATATACAAAATTTTTCTTAATTTTACAAATAATCAATTTTTTTTATCAGTCAAAAAAGAAATATGATCAATTTATTAAAATAGAGGAAGTACATTATAGAGTTTAGCGTTTCAAGTGTTGGAGTTAGTTTATAGTAAGAATCAGAGGCAGAGGCGTGGTTAGTTTATAGTAAGAATCAAGGTAGGCACAAAATGCACGATAGAAAATTTATCACAAAAATTAATTAGACATTAAACTTGAACTATGAAATTCTACAATTGACTATGACGAGTCGACGATGTCGCATCTTCTGAAAGCAATTAATAATTACATCATCTGAATACCATCAAAGAACTTTTTTTGGACATAAGAATCAAATGTACGCTGTCATAAATACATCCGGAATATACAAACCATGAACTCGTTCAAGTGTTATACAAACATTACACTGAAATATAGAAATTAAAAAAAAATATATGCACTAGATATATTAAATCTTAGTACAATTTACACTGGATAAATTTAATTTCCAATACTTCTCCAGGTTCACAGGTTGAGAGTTCCAAATTCGAGCAGTATATTCAAACTTCCAACTTGTCCATTTCCAATTCCTCTCAATCCCCAATTGCAATTTCCAATTGCCAATTCTGAATTCTCTATAGCCACGATGAGTAGCACTTGCTATTTTGTCATTCTGAAATTAAAAATCTCAAGTAGAAATCACAATCTCAAATATACATTCCTACCATTTCCAATTCGCATGGCCACCACGATTACTGAGCAGTCAGTAATTGTCACAAATCCCAACTAGAAAACTTAATCTAAAGACTCTAAACTGTAAATTTCACAAGGCAATATTTGTCAAATTCCCAAATGTCAAATTCAAAATTGAAAATAAAAACCTAATCTAGTATTGAGACGTGAGAATTGAGAAAATGAAGTTGTTCAATGAATTAAAAAAATTCAATCAAAACCGATGTTACCTTTCTTTGACGTCAAAATTGCCACCGATTGGCGACTGTTGTTGTAGCGTGAGGCGTGAGCGACTGAGCGGAGAATGGGAGGAATTGAGAATCGGCAAGTGCGTAGATTATGCCGGAGCTGGACCGGCCGCCAGCGGGAGGACTGAGGAGGGAGAGGAGAACAACCTAACATAGTGACACATGAGAAGGGAAGCGGACAATGGTTGAGCGTTGAGGCCACGTCGGTGTGTCGGCGTCAGGCGTGGCCCGTGAAGCTGGTGCACTGGTGAAGCAACTGAGGCGCCGTCCATTGCCGAAAAGAGTATGCAACTATAAATAGTGGTCGTAGCTGTTGGCTGATATTTCGCTGAAGCTCAAGTTTTAAAAACCGGCGACCCTTTATGCAGTTTGTATATGTTTGTATCTTGCATATGAATTAACTGCGTAGAAAGTGTTGAAATGCCAATAGTGCCACCCTTTAGCAACAAAAAAAGATGTCGTGGACTTTAGAGATGGCAGTTTCGGGCCCATATGGTAATGGGGCATTTGGGGCTTTAGCTAACTTAGGCCGTAGTGAGGTATCCCCCTACCCAATATACCTCACATATAATTCATTCAGGTCTGCTGTCTGCATGGATTTTCTTCATTCTCAAATTATCCTAAAAACATTTTAATAAGCCTACCGCCGATAGCCACCTCCGAAAGCCACTATCCACCACCTTCAATTACCACCACCAGCAAATTATGTCCATACTCCCGGAGTTCACCTGAACTCCAGCAGCCGCTTCTGACAGTCGCCATTGACATCCAAAGTAAAGAAAATAAAATTTGACTACTTAAAAAAATAAGAAAACTAGACTATTTGATCTGTATTGTACACCAGGTCAAATGGGAGCAGGACAGACCTAGATGGGGTAGGACAATGGGTATGGGGCAAATGGGGATCCCCATATTGCCCATCCTCACATACACTTTTTGTACTTCCCTTTTGCTTAAACTTCGGAACCTTTTTTGCATGAAAAGCTTTACACCAATTTTTTTGCCAAAAGGGAGGGATGGAGATTGGAGAATAATTTTTTCTTCTTTTGTTCTCACCTCTCTCCTTTAACATTCAGGTTCCTTTGGAATTGTATAAAGCCGAGTGCAAGATTTCAGGTTTGTTTCATGTACGTGCACTAACATTGGCGAGAACTCACTAGCCACCAAGTTCAACAATATTTGAGCAAACAACTATTACAATAAGAAAAGACTGTTTGTCTTCATTATTGTAATAGTCTTTTCTTATTTCTTGTTATAAATATAAAAACGAAATAGTTGATCAGTGAAAGTGTCATTCTCTCATTTACCAAAATAAAAAATAAAAACATTAAGCTAATGTTCATGACTGAGCTTGATATACTCAATTAGAACTATTGTTCCCAAACTATGAAAAAAGCTTCAATCCTAATTCATCATGAATTTTACAGTTCTAAAGAGTCGTGATTCAATTTGAGCTTAAACTTAGGCATGCTTATATTTAGAAACATGTTTCATGATAGAAAATACAGTACTTGCTATAGAAGAACATGTTTGCGAGTTAGCTCATGAAAGACCTTGAGGTGTTCAAGCTTAGTTCACTAAAACCATATTTACTTTAGCTCGATGGTCTTATCGTGTGAACACACAAACGAATCGACATCGCTCCGCCTTTTAGAATCTAGAATAGCCATCATGGATGGAGATTAGTTTATTGGAATTTATTCATAACTGAAAAATATTGGATGATCTGGGACTAATGATCCTAATCATACATCTAGCACTCTTGAATATGTAATAGTATTGTATCCACTTGTTTGCCTTAATCCTTCCTCCTATCACATCAATCTCCTCCTTATTCAGCGGTTCTAAATGATCGAGACTAATAGAATGAATTTAAAGTAAATACCGAACGAAACCACCAAACCTAGCACTAGCTACTAAGTTAAGACTTAAGCAAGCTTACAGGATAATTCAGCCGCCGACTCTAGATGCCAACCTCTCGCTACAGTGAATGATGTGGAGCTAGAGCTTGTAACAGTGTGGCGGCGATGGCATTGTCTGTGGCGGCGGTGATAGCACATATTGGTGCCACTACAAGTCAGTTGCGCATGTCTAGAGTCGCAATAAGCAACGGGCTGACTCCCTAGTGCTCCAGCAATGGTGGTGACGAGGAGTGGTAAGAACGGTGAGTTCTCAACAGTGTCGACAGTGCATAGCCAGACTTTGAGGGCTTGAGAGATCACGGTCTTTGGGTGGTGCGCCGACAAGGGATGTCGCAGCGGCGACATGATGAGCAAATTGTGGCATGGCGCCGGAAACTTATGCTGGTGGTTTGCGTCGATTGGCGCTGGCGACGACCGCCGATGCTTTCCTCTTTCTCCCTCATCTTTTTTGTTTTTATAATTCGGTCGCCGTAGTTGCTCTGGCAGCTTCACGACGGTGATGGTTGTGCGACTGACGGCGACATTGATTTGTTTAGGGTTTTGAACCTTTGTTGTAGCAGCAATCTTGGCTGGTGTGGCGATTGCCTGAAGGCGCCACTGCTGCTGCTCGTGGTGGACATCGGCGTCTAGGGAGGTCATGGCGGTTGTGCCGGTGCGGTAGCGGTGTGGCCGCTAGTTGTGGGGGGACTTTGCCGAAAGGTGCCTCTAAGGGTCACGATTACGGCACCAATCGACATATATCTGGCTGTGGCTGTTGTGACTGTGGCGGTGTTATTGTTGTTTGGTTGTCGATGCCACCACTTATGATCTGAATCTTTTTTTCTTCGATGTAGTAATGGTAGCCCTGTGGTGGCTGTGCAGCCATGAAGTCTTTTTTTTTTTGGCATGTTGTTTGTGCTGCTCCGGCAACTTTGGATGGTTGCGGCCAGTTATGGTAGCCGTGATTGCGGCGGCATTGCTCCATTGTTTGGTTTTTGTGGTGATGACCATATGATGGCAATACCGTTTGATGACGGCGAGGCCGTCAGTGGCTTTGCTGCTGGCGGCAGCTCGTAATAAATAATCTCCTGGATTTTTTTTCGGTGCAGATTATCTCTGAGGTCAATCGGCATCCCACGGATGACTCCAATTTATTGCTGCTAAAAATATGCTCTAGGATTCTAATTGAAAATGATAACCTACAAGATAGAAAACAAGTGACCGGGGTTCCCAGTAGAGAACTCTCTTATGCTTAAGTTTGAGCGCAACTACATGATGGTAACTCTGAAAAAACATGAAAGACTAAGCCGTTGGCTAGATGTGTTAGGATCGTATTAGGATCCTTGAGGATCACGTCACGATTTTTGAGCACTCTTTTAGAATATAATAAGGTAATTATTAATCTCGTAGTTTGACCCAATTTGACTGGGATTGTCGGGGTGTCCCCCAATTATTTAGCGTTTATATTTGAGTTATATCATGACCACGCAAAAAAAAAGTGATCGAATTATGTGGGACAGATGGTGTCACGACCCAAACCCACAGGTGAGCCCATGAATCAGGTTTGTGATCGGCCGCATGCCCATTGGGCTCCCACCAAGGGTTCTGTCAGGCTTTACTCACTAAAATCAATACAATTACAGCAGAAACTGAATCTTATACAATTCCAAAAATAAAAACTTCAGTTCTAATCTTAATATAAATAGACATTTATCAACAATTATGAAATTGTCTCTAAAGGCAACAACTACGCTACTTGAAACCCAACTACAACTCCATATATAATTGTATGCCTAACTCATTACAACCCTTCTTACGAGAACATCTAGGGTAGGATTCAACGTCATCTAGTGTAGTCTCTGGAGCTCCACTCTAAGTTCTAGTTCCATGCTCGTCATCCTTGCTTACTTTTTAACCTAAAATTATAAGTGAGGAATGAACTTTCACATACTTAGCAAGTAACTAGTGATTCAACTAGTTGGATCATAGCACGTCAAAATAATAACTCAGATTACAATTTAGCAATTTTACGAGATGAAATCACGGAGTAAATAATCACTTCTCTATGAAATCATTATGTAAAACATAATAGAGTAAAGAGAACAAAATTGAGGGCATAAAAATTAGTTGACACAAAAACGTCACCACCAAACTGTTCCAACCAAACACCGGCTCAAACGATGTGATGCGATAAGCATTTGGTCCCATTGACTTGGACTCGTCAGCGTACATCGTCTCATTGACTTGGACCCGAAATCCCATCTTGGATAATAATCACAGTGGAAGCAGGGGCGACCACTTAAAGTAGTAATGCGCATTACGTCAACGTACAACTCCCCGCTGACCAGAGTCCATAATCTAACTTCCCCCCGTTAGATATGGGGCATAGCAATCGAGTAAGCAAAAATCACCTTTCTATTTATCACAATATAATCATTCAATCACTGATGGTCAAATCATCTCACAACATATCAATAGTTTTCTGAAACATTTCATAATCACAATAGATCAACACCAAAGCATCTTATTTGCACCAAGCGCTTCAAATCCAAAATCTATTATAACTTCAACAAAATATCATCTACATGTTGGTCCGGTTTTTAACAAAAAAATAAGTATCGCCATAAAATTTTTGACAAAATTCTTTTCTCCAAGGCAAAAGTAGGTAAACGTAGCCAAAATAGTTCATAGTTGATAAACAGTGCTTATCAAAAGTAAATAACATATATGCTTTATAGAAACACTAGTTGAATCAGCAGGTCACTTACAGAACCGCTAACCGAATCCGGAAGTTTTTCTCTTAATTTGATCTCAGTTGCCTTCTACCGTATCTGAATATATGAATCAGCAATAAATCAATTCAAAACACTCAATTATGTGTTTTCACTCAGTTCCCCACCAATGTGAAAAATTACCAAAACACCGCCCAGGACTTAGTAAAATTACCCAAACACCCCCTCTCATATCTAAAACACCAAAACATTATTCTCGTATGTAAAATCATCAAAATATCCTTATCGTATGTGAATTTATGCAAAAAATACTTTTTACGCGTAAAATTACCAAAATACGCCCTGAGAGTTTCCGACATCGAAAAAATCTCAAAAACATCTTAAAACATTATTTTAAGCATTCTGAATTCATTTTTTTGGCTAAAAAGTATTTTAGCAAAATTTCGCCCGAAAATCCCGAACTGGTGTCCGGGTCGAGCACTCAAAAGCCAGTTGGGCTAAAAATATCTACCGGCCTCGGAATAGCACAAAATTTTAGAAAATGGAACATCTCAGTAAATTAAGGTTTTCACAAAATTTTCAGATTAAAATAGCTCCGTTTGCTATGCTAAATATTTCGATAATTCTTTTTAACCGATACCCTAGTTTAGCGTCTTTCACGGACACATAAAATTTCCGAAAAATTCCAGGATGTAGGTCTCGTAAAAATAATAGGGGTTACTGTTTTGCACTTTCTCCAAATAAATTTCTAAACATGTTTTAAAAATTCAAAAAATCACTGCTGAAATAAGATGATCTTTAGCGACACTTTTGCGTTCAAAAATTAAACCCAGCTGTATTACTGTTCATCATCCCTGTTTCTTTGGCAGCCCACTTTCTCAGTTAAACACACACAAAACCCCACTTTCCATGACACACCTACACTACTACACACCTAAGCTCACACTAACACATCTACACCCACACTAATACACCTAAAACACACACATATACACCTCATACACACAGAATTACACTTATATTATCACACATACACTCCAACCCGAGACACACACACTAAACACCCTGAAAACACACAAAACTTCACCAATTACTCTAGAACACACACACATATATGCACCTTATATACACAATTAGACACAACCTCACCCCCACAACCCCTCACCCGAACGTTACACACACCAAAACACACACGGTTTCAATACAACAACACCCACTTCACACAATACACACACTAAAATCACATACAAAAAGGTAGAGAGATTACCCCTTAAGAATTTTTCACTCACTTCTTCCTTTCTCTCTCTCCTTTCTTCTTCCCCCCTTTCTTTTCTCTTTCTCTTCCCGAACTGTTGTCCTTCTACTTATCTGTTCTTTCTTCTTTCTTTTCTCTGTTTTGTTCTCCTCTTTCTTCTTCTCTCTTTTTTTTTCCTTTCCCTGAATCCCCCTCCTTTCTTTTTCTTTTTAGTTTATTCCCCCTTTATCCCTTTAAAACTTATCCACCCAATACTTTATACTATAATTACACTAGTCATCACTTAAGTAGTTGGAGGTCGCCACGTTAAAAGAACTTTCTCTAAACTTTTGACACATTAGTGCCTACTTTTCAAAATTGTAAATTGGCCCCCCAAACTTTGTGTAATTACATTTAGGCCTAATTAATTCTAACCTCTATTTAATTGATTAGCTATCACTAAAATATGTACTATCACTCATTTTATTATTTTTCGTCACTTAAAATATTAATTTACATTTATGCCCCCAAAGGTTTTCAAAATTACAAAATGACTCCAAAAGTTTTTTAAATTATATATTTTTGTCCCAAAATTCTTTTAAGCTTCCATGCGCTACTACTACCCGAATATTACTCAAATTTAACGTCCGTTTATTTTTCGGAGCATAGATGATTATTTTAAATAGCTCCTGAAGTACGAGATATTACAGAGGGAGTATTAGAGTTTAGCGTTTTGAGTGATCGAATTAGGTTTTAGTAAGAATGTCAATACTCAGAATGAAAAAGAAAATAAAGAAGAAAGATGTGTGGCACTTTTTGTTTTTGTGTTTGCCAATAAGCACGAACACAATTATCTATCATTAACCGAAAATAGAGATGTCAAAAGGGCCGGGCGGCCCGCGGCCCGGCCCTCCAGTGAACAGTGGCGGCCCAAAAAAAAGGGGCTTTGGACCAGGCCGCGGTTTCACCCAAAACAGCCCGGGCCAGGCCAGGCTCGGCCCGAAAAAGCCCAAGGTTTGGCCCGGCCCAAAAAAGCCCGAAATTAGGCCCAAATCTAGCTCTTTTTCCTAGCAGACCCCACTTATTTTCAAAATTTATTTGCCCTCCCCTTTTCCCCCCAACGGCCATATTCCCCAATATTTTCAAAATTTTTACTTTTAAAAGGAATTAGGGTGTCATTAGGATTACGAAATTTAAAAGAATTCATTTTGATGTCCTTAATAATTAATACATGTGGGCTTCAAATAAAGGAATAACTGCTTTTTTCATTGTAAATTACCATAAAAAATTTCAATGGTATAACACCACCACCATCTTTTGTTTCGACACACACACAATATATAAAGGCAAAACTTCTTTTGATTTAACACCTCTTTCGTGTTATCAACTATTTATTTAGAATGCTGACAAGTGACATTTGAACTGACAGTCATTGCTTACGTCCAAAGTAAAGAAAGTAAAATTTGATTATTAAAAACTTTTAAAAGTAAACTATTTGACTCGTATTGTACTAGGTCAAATGTGGGCGGGTTAGACCTGATGTGGTAGGACAATGGAGATGAGGCAGATGGGGCTAATGGGGATCCCCATATTGGCATCCTCACATAAACTTTTTGTAATTCCCTTTTCTTTAACTTTGTAATTTTTTTGCATGAAAAGCTTTACACCAATTGTTTGCCAAAAGGGAGGGATGGAGAATAATTGTTTCTTCTTTTGTTCTGATCTCTCTCTCTTTTAACGTCCAGGTTTCTTTGGAATTGTATACAAGCCGAGTGCAAGAGTTCGGGTTTGTTTACGTGTACTTGTACTAACATTAGCGAGAAGTCACTGTTGGAAAAAATAGGCTTTAATTTGTATTTTCACAACAAAAATATTAACAACACTAGGTGATTAAACATAGTAAAAATAATAATAAATAATTGAAAGTAATTCTGTATAAACTCTTGATAAAATTCTGTAATATAGAGTAGTAAAATGATATAAAATAGCTCGTCCGTGAGAGTCGTGAAATAGTCACTGTCTTAAAGACGTTATCGCCTCCCTACGTGCAGGTGTTGACGGCAGATAAAGTCTCCAAGATAAAACTCATTGACGCAGCTATGTCTCCTCCATGTGCACGTCCACAGGACGACGGTATGAACCAGTCCACGATCACGTTGCTCAAGTATAAAATATATATAATAGATATAGAGAAAAATACAATATGATAGTAGGGTAGAAAACACTAAGTTTTGGAAGTATAGTAGCTTCAAGTCTTCTATGTCACACCCCATGATCTTATATACTTGGCCAATCACAATCCATTTATTAACAACATAAGTAAGCTTAAAAATCTTTGTAACTCATGGAATAATCATAACCATTCCCAATAATGCCAAATAATAAAGTATATTATATACACTATAAACACATTTGAGTTAATAATACTAATTATTGCATTTGTAACTTATTTCGTAAGTAAATACATATAGCCATAAATTACAATATAATAACAATGCTATAATTTACATTTTATTTTATTAAAATATTCCAACAGTCACAAGCTACCAGTTCAACGAAAAATTGATCAAACAACTTTAAGCTCATTTGCTTGATTGAGCTTGATTCACTCAATTAGAACTATTGTTCCCAAACTATACAAAAAGCTTCAAGCCTAATTCATCACAAATTTAACGGTTCTAGATAGTCGTGATTCAATTTGAACATAAACATAGGCATGCTTACAATTAGAAATGTGTTTCATAATGGAATACAGAAAATGCAGTACTTACAATAGAAGAACATGTTCGCGAGTTTGCTCATGAAAGACGTCGAGTTGTTCAAGCTTATTTCATTGAGAACCATACTTTTTATACTTTAGCTTAACTTTCTATCATGTGAACAAACGAACGGATATGGCTCCCCTTTTAGAATCTAGTATAGTCATCAAGGGTGGAGATTAGTTCATTGAAATTTCTTAATGATCCCGATCATGCATTTAGAACTATTGGATATCTAATAATATTATAACCCCTTGCTTGCCTTAACCCCATCTCCTATTGCATCAATCTTCTCCTTGTTTTACGGTCCTAAATGGTCGAAATTAATAGTCCGGAATCATGCAATATTTACTTTTTAAAATGATGAATGTAAAATGAATATCGAACCAAACTACCAAACCTAACACTAGGGTGCCAAGTTAAGACTTAGGGAAGCTTACACACGTTTCTCAGCATCTTATTCAACTAACCGTCCATGGTCATCAATTAGCGAAGTTCATTGACTACCTTGATTCATTAACCTTAAGAAGAATGAGAATTAAAGTGTAAAGTACCTATTAGAAGCAGGATAAAAAACAGAATGACACAACAAACCAAGCAGCGCCCCTTGTTTGTCAATTGTCATACACATTGTATGATGGGTGATGAATGGCTGTGTCAATAATGGCTACCTAGTCTGGGTACTTGTTCCATAGAATAAATAATACAATGGTTAAAATTTCTTTCAACTCTACTCTAGGGGTTATTATCCCAAATGTTAGGTGGGGCGATCAATGTTTCCATAGTTTCTCCAGTAATAAAAGCGTATGCAAGAGAAAAATTATGAAAATTAAGTGTGTAATCAGTAAAAGAAAGAAATAAAAATGGTGCAATTGTTTTGTTAATCACATTACTCAGGATTGTTAGCCACAAGTTGTTTTGGTGATTATTGAGGAAATGTAATAAGAGTTTCAGTGGTAAGGCTAAGAAGAATCGTTGCGGTGGAGGAAAAATAACGGTTACAAGATCAACGACTTTTAAGTTTAAGTTCAACAAATCTTCATAATGTTATGAGGCTAAGAATATTTGTTAAGATGAAGGAAAAGTTAGAGTCACAAG
Organism: Escallonia rubra; assembly: GCA_033065855.1. Lineage (NCBI taxonomy): Eukaryota > Viridiplantae > Streptophyta > Magnoliopsida > Escalloniales > Escalloniaceae > Escallonia > Escallonia rubra. Next base: position 228,930 of record JAVXUO010002536.1, read on the forward strand.
AACATCAACTTTCAAGTTTAAGGTGAACAAATCTTTGTAATGTTTTGCATTCCGACTAATTTTTAATGTGTAGATTAACTTTACTACTAACAAATCAAGTTCCCTAAATTCTCATCTTACATTGCATGTCGCGTCATGAGTCCCGACTCTCGTATTGCATCATTAATTAGCCCCAACTCGATCCGAAGTAAAATATGCGGAATGTGTGCCAAATGCCTACTTATCGATAGAATGTTTTATACTTATTTTTCTCGTGTTTTTATAAATATTAGCATAATATGTTACACATCCTGAGTTTGGCAGAACTTGAAAAAGATAGCGAAAAGTTTCTCAAATTCGTAAAAAAAGTCTACAAGATTGACCTTTACGGCGAATATAGTTACGAGTATCAATTTTAATGTGTCACATACCTTTAGCGACACTTAAAAACCTACTTTACGGAGTTGTTTGACTTTGGTGACCTTTGGTGCCAAAATTTCTTCCGAAGACAATGACATCATAAGGGAGACTTGTGGTACCCATTATCCAATCTGTTGTACTGCTGTTCAATACTTTAAATGATCACAATACTTGATCATTGACCAGCAAAAAGTTTACTTTGCATTTTTGTTTCGTCGCAACTCACCAAGAGCGATAGATAGATATAATATAGTACTCGGTACATTACAAAAAAGTGATCGATATGACAAAATATAATCAACTGATAAAGAGGAGACAATAATGATTTTTAGATTCCATATTATCTAAAAGTGACTTCATCTCGTTAGGTTCCATCTGTCCATTACACGACGTCATATCAATTATCGTTACACTTGAATTTTTTTTCATAAACAAGGAAAAACTCCAAAGAGGCAGCCTTCATAACTTTGCATTCAAGGGTAGATGGATTTTACTTCAAGGGCGGTTCAACATAACCTGTAGCTTTCTTACCTACCTTCCAAATGGTTCAACTCGCTTTAATACTCGTTTTAATAGTAAACATTACTTTCTTACCTACGTCCGTGTGAAAGACACCGAGAAATTATTACGTCATTTTCTTCTCACCAAGTGTTTTCTAAGCTCTAAATTGATTTAGAGCGGTCTCAAAACCGTTAATGAGCATTATACCGTGTAATTAACCACTTTAAACACCCTTAGCGAACCGCGCATTCTTATCAAGGGTGCGTTCTTGTCACCCTTGGTTGCACGAATGGGTAGCGGCGGAAGCGGCAGAGGTGCTAGATTTGAACGCAAACAGTCACTTTGCCATACAAGGTATTGGAGTGACGTAAAGCCAATTCGACGCAGCGAGGCGGAAGTGTCGCTGACGTATGAGGTTTTACAAACACAAGTACGTGTTGACCGAAACTAAATAAACTAAAACAAGTTGAGAGAAACAAGAAAGGGCAATATAGAGGAGAGAACGGACATAAAGTGAGAACTTCGTACAAACCCAAAGTTAGAATTAAAATCAACGATTAATCCTCTGAACTACTACAGTCACACACCCAAAAACTAGAGGATTAATGATCGTCTATCTACACTAAAAGCAAAGAGAAAAATCACAACCAAGAGACATCAATAAATTAGTTCAACATATATGATCATAAGACTACCATCTATCTTGGCCAAATTCTCTGCTAATCTTCAAAACCAGTTTGCTTCCAAATAGCATTTCTCACCCTACTCAAGTCCCTACCTTTAAGGGTCCTGCCAACACCTTCATGCACTGAAAATGATGCATTCCTAGTCCTCGCCAAATACTCATGAGGAGGTATCCTACCATCTTGATCCTCATTCTCGTCGCTGTCACCACCGTCGTCGTTCCCGGTCCTCCGGTTCTTGTACTCGCCGCGCAAAATCTTGGACCAGTCCGGTACGTTCACCGGAAGAGACGTCCCCGAAACGGGCTTCCGATCATTTGCATGATCACCCTTCTTAAAGGGATTTTTTGAGGCTCGCCAGTTTGGTATTGTTTTCTTGGGTTCAGAGGGATGAACAACTTCATTCGAGCCCGCGGAGGTCCATATTTCGGATTCCTCAAACTCAAAGTTTGTGTCATACGAGCAGATTGGGCTGATTCTTTCTCCTCCTCCAAGGTAGAGGAAGTTCTTCCTTGTTGACATTATTGAGAGGAATGTGGTGGGGGGCTGAAGCTAAGAACAAGATGCGGCCTTTTGCCTTTGTTTATACAATGTTAATGTCTCTGTTGGCTATCTATCTACCAATATGGCTACTGCTTTTGCTCTCCTTGTTGATTGCTATGCTTTATATAATGGTGTAGTGGATATTGGATAAGCTCTGTTTCAATTATGTACCACCTAGAAAAAGGTTACCTTAGAGGCTGAGAGTTATTAAAATAGCAAAAAGGCAAGGTTATCAAGTGGGTATCCTCATGTGCTTGCCATAGGTCCTCCATTTGATTACTAGCTTTAAATGTGTTTGCAATAACTTACAAAAGAAAAGATCTTGGGAACAACCGATCGTAGGAGTAGCGTATATTTATTATCGCTAAATATAGTTAGTGGTATTTTTACAAACATCTTTAATGACAATTCTTAGCTAACTTCAAGTTCTTCATTTTGGTTTTATATGAAACTTACCGTGATTGTTAACGACGAGAACTATTAGCTCTTCCTTTTACAATATTTTGTACTCGATACTAGCAAACTCTCTTGCCAAGGAATACGTGTGCATGCGCAGTTATGCATTTATGATCTAATCTGGTAAATTATTGTTAAGAAACATCTTCCAATCAACCTATTGTGTGAATTATATTTTTCAACGATTGTTTATCGGTTAAAAATGCTGGAAAAGTATGTGACAGTGTTTTCCAAATTCTTCTTTCATTCACACGATCAAAAGATAGAAATTTTGCATAATTTCTCATAGTAAAATCACTAGGGTTGAATAACCTCATGATGATAAAGGGAGCTTTCCTTCTTAATGGATGATGGAATTTTTGCCGGACACCCATCTAATCAGTATGGAGGTTCTTCATATTAACCAACTTTAAACCCCTTTTGCTTTCTTTATTTATGGTAAACAGTCAAACTAAAACAGTCAGAATGACCTAATGACACGTGTGGTCACCAATTTTAAAATGAAAATCTTCCCACATCATAAGGGTGTTAGAAAGTTGGTTAAGAATGAAAAAAAAATTGGGAATTGGTATTTTTACTTTACATTCAGATTAGTCTCATCTGCAATATGTCACGTTCATATCAACCTATCATACACCTCAGAGTATAGTATCGGATAGACCTTGTACATCAACTGTCCTAGTTCTATAAACAAAAAATTGAGAAAAACATAATATGTGGAAGTATCATAAAAATTTTCTCTAGAGTGAACGAGAATTTTGAAGTGAAAATACATCTTTTGGACTTTGTTACGGGGATGACTTCTAGCAAGAGTGGTTTGATGATGTTCAAATTGAAATCGTAGCAGTGACTGTTGTTGATGCTTTCTGAGCTCTACCTCTTGATTTCGCAGTTGCCAACTAGTCGGCTTTTTGACATTGCAGTTTTGCCTATGTGGTTGGGACTGTCATTCTTTTCTTAGTTTGTTTTCGTGCTCTTGGTTCTATACATCGCAATCTTAAACCTTTGTATCTTTTCTCCTTCATGGTATATATTTTTCAAATTTCCAAAAAAGGAAGCATGGTGGGTTATCCATCCACTGAATACTCATGAAAACGTGGACCAATGGGAGCTCCCAGTTCACCCGCATAGTATTCATTGGTCAGTCATGGAGTATGAACTTCATTCGGGGCCCCACTACCCATCAAAACCCTAGCATGTTCTTATCATGACACGTCACGTACGAAAACTTTGCCTCTTACGTAAACACTTTTGTCGCTACGTGTGGGTTGGATCATGTGTTTCTCTTGATTGGTGTGGTGTTCTATGGACTTTGGGTGGCTTTGCCATTCTAATTTTGGAAAATCTAGAGTCCAAAACCATAACACATATTCACTTAAATTAGAAGTAGCATTGTCATGTTGATAATATATATGCCATGCTCACACCAAGCCTGAAATGGAAGATGAGGCTTGGAACGTTATTGCGGTCTTGAAGTCATGAAAAGAGAATCTATCATACTCCGAGTGTCATGTTGGAGATGTTAAAAGGATATGTATTGTTACGATACGTGTCAAATCTTATTGGTTAGACGTGCGGGCAATTGTGTAGTTCACGACGTAGCTAAATTTGCTCGAAATGTATTCGATGCGAGGTATGGATAGAAGAGACACCTTAATTTGTTTTGCTTACAATTCTTACCGAATGTAATTTCATGTGAGCGATGACATAGTCTGTTCTTATAAAAGAAAGTAAGATATATCTCAAAGCAACTATATAACAAAAATAAGTACATAGAATCATCGAAAGTGTAGCTATTAAAGCTTAAGTTGTGATCCGATGCTCCGTTTTCTTTGACTACCTGTAATCAAGAGACTTGTAACCACAATCTAAGGTTAACATATATATAATCATGAAAATTCAAGGTACAATGGAGCACCGCATTTTCACTTCTGAGAGCAAGAGTGTTGCTATGGCAATTGGATGTAGCCGTTTCCTTGTTTTTCCGTTCGTTATTTTTCCGGTTCCGCATGATCGATGCTCCGAAAATACTCTGCAAAAAGCTTCCCAAAAACCAAAAAAATTGCTTTAAATCTGTCATACCCAAAATCGTTCACAAAAGTTTCTCTTCAAGTCTCGATAAAAGCTTTAGTACAAGAGCATGATATATTAATTGTGGGTGTGAATCACCGGTGAATCGGATAAATAGTAAGGTCTAATAATGGTGTTCTTGGCAATTTAAACTACTATTTCCTACCTAGAAGTTTGTGTACCAAAATCAACCGGTTGTTACTATCTCAGATTCTTGTCAATTATTTTTCATCATAAAAAGTAAAGCAGCTTTACCCATTATTTAGACTTTGGAGTCATCTCTAAGTTTAACTATGATAGCAAGTTTCCATATAAATTAGGTAGGGATTCCAAGAGATGGGAAGACAAAAGAATAATGTATTCCACTTCAATGTATCTCAATATCATTGGTTCCATTTATCTTTTGTTCATCTCACTTAAAAAAATGTGGTTGTTATAGTTTTGTTCACAATTTGTATCTTTAATTAATAAGTTCGACGTCATAATAGTGTAGAGCTGAATCCATCATCCTATTCACAGAATTCACATCATATAAATTGTTAAAAGTCTGAATTTAACTCGACTGTATGTATCTGGATTCTGGAAAGGAATTAGATGAACAAGTTAGGAATGTTGCTCAGTGATTACACGAGTAGGTATTTACAAAATCGCCAATGAACCAAATAACTGAAAAAATTCAATTTCTCGAAAACCAAACCACAATATTTCAAATAATTTGATTTGAATTATTTAATTATTCTCAGTCTGACTTGATGACACTCACCCTTCAAAGAGAGGCCATATTTCTTCTCATCCCGTCGAAAATGACTAATTCATCACTAAAAAAATCAACATAAAATGCAAGAAGAATCCATTTTGGTCATACCATGCCAAGAAAAGGAAAGTGAGGGATTAGAAAAGTATATCTTACTAATAATGGAGGGGGCAATTACCAAATTAGGAAAAATCATACAACAATGTAAAGGGTGTCCAAGCGTGATCTTTGTAGCCCATGGAAATTTGCAAGTGATTACGTAAAGGTGCTAGCTTGAGTGTGAGAGGTTGGTCTGACGTTTGTCTGATTGATTGCTACTCATAAGTTTATTTAAATGGTTAATGGGGTGACCAATAATTGATGGTCACCCTAAGTGTGATAGAGAGAGTGATGAAGTCATAAAATTTCTTTGGTCTCTAGCTAACGAGTGCGTTGTGGGCTCTGGGAAAGACCGTAAGTAATTTACTGGTCTATGTGTTTCTAAAATCTTGAGATTCACTTTTCGTGACAAGTTATTAAATCCAACGTTCAAAGCGATCAATGAAGTCAACATGCTATCGATTGTGCAAAAAAGACAGACAAGAAGAATAGGAAAAATAGGTTAAGGCATGGGAGCCGAGCGGCTTGCCCAGACACAGTCCGACCGAATCACTCCCCGGTTCGACGCCCGTTTCTGCCTCCAAGATGGTTGTCGAACCCTCCATCGTCCAAAAAAAGTCACGTGTTAAACGTTGTCTAGCCCATCGTATTAGACCCTCTCATCTCGACCATAGTATTGGGCACTCTCATACCGAACCATGTCCCAACCATCATGTTAGAAACCCTAGTCCCAAATACCGTCATGATCATCATTTTGGTTGGTTAAGGCCACTTCATGGTTTACGTAATTGTGCCAAGACAAATGTAGTCAGCTACAATGCACTTTTGGAGGCTTACTGCCTCAATAAAGTGGACTGTATTGACAATGTAGTCGACTGCGTTGATGTACTTACGAAAATTACCTCTCTTGTTTTGGGCATAACTTTTTTTAGAAAAATCGGATTGAAACATTATATTTAGTGTTGGAAAGCTAGTGAGAAAATATGAAAATATTAGCTCCGTTTTTTTTTTAGAGAATATGAGCTAGCTTTAAAGTTCACATATTTTAAAAAAGAACATGTGTTTTCTCGGGTATTGTGATCTTACATGCAATGCACAAGATATGCTAAAATCATACTAGGTCATAGTCATCAACTTAAGCATCAAACCATAACTAGTTATATAACAATAAAGACCAATGACACTTGAAAGTAACGCAGTCTATGCATTTTTGTTACTCTTTAATATTGGACTTCGTCAAGTTTTCTTATCATCTCCACTATAGCTTTAAGCTCCTTTGATTTTAATTCACTTATCCGATTTCCCAAACGTATTATCATGTGTGTATGCATATGCTTATTAACAATGTTTATGCACACATTAAAACATAATCAATGTATTTTTATCATCAAAACAAGATATAAGCTTAAATTTTCCAACGATATGACTAACAACATGTCCATAACTCGAATGCAAGAGTCAAGATTGCATGCCGACACACCCAAAAAAACAAAAAAAATCAACTATCCTCAGGTAACGAGGCAAGGCTCAAAACACTAGTGTAGATGAAAGTTAAGATGGTGTTATCTGCTTCGCTGTTCGACCTCTCCATGCATTCCAAAAGTGCTACAAAATCCAATAGAAGCAAAGATTTTGGCTACACGTCCTAAGATCTGGAAGTTGAAAGAGCCAATAGACAAACCTATAGCCACCAATCCGAATTGCAAACCTACGCCTCCACCCCCAGTCACAACTACCTGCCATCCTCCTCAAACAACAAACATGGACACGAATATGCAGAAAGACACACACACACAAGTACCTTAACATTGCATACCAAGACGGGTGGATCCGGAAAATCTAATCAAAGGATGCCAAAAAATTAAAAAAAAAATTTTGATGGCTAATATAAAAGAATTCAGAAGCTCAAATTCACATAAAACATGAATAATAAAAAAACACATTATAGTTAGTGTCACAATTGAATTCATTAAATACAAAATAGATTGCTCAATTTGACTACTAATTAACAATATATTTTCACTATGCATAGTTATTTATTTAACTTGCTAAGGTTAGTAAAAAATAAATTTCTAATTTTGCATGAAAAAGACTTAACGCCACGTTTGACGCGGTTTTTTTTCCCTCTTTTTTTTCAATTTTCAACATTGGAAAAAAAACTTCTTTTCGTAACCATTTTTTTTTTCCTTCTCCAATTTAAAAAAACCAATTTTTAAATTGAAGAGTAAAAAAAAAACTCCAAAAACTGGTTTTTTTTTCACTTTTGGTTTTAGACCACCACCACCACGCAGCCACCGCCGGCCGTCGACGACTGCCAGTAGCCACCTCCGGCCGTCGGCGACCACCGCCGAAGACTGCCTGCAGCCACCTCCGGCCGCCTGCCGCCGGCTACCACCACCACCACTGTCGACCACCATTACGCCCCACCACCGCCACCGCAAACCACAAAAAAAAAAAAGAGTTACCAAACACAAAAAAAAAAAAAAAAAGATATCAAACACCCACTTGTTTTTGTAAAAAAAAAAAAAATAAGTTGCTCTATAAAAACTGAAAACCAAAAAAAAAAATTTGTCAAACGAACCCTTAACTCTTATAGTCTGTTTGCAAATTTTGAGATGAGAGAAAAGAAAAGAAAGAAAGAGAAGAGAAAAGAAAAGAAAAGAAGGGAAGACAATTATCCTTCCTATTGTTTGTGAGTATAAGAGAGAAAAGAAATTATCATTTTTTTCTCTTATTTGTGAGTTCAGCAGAAAAGAAAAACAAAGTCACACAATTACGTATATACCCTTGTGATAATTTTAACAAACACTATCAATGTATAATCCTAAGAAAAAAAAACATGATTTCATTGGGAAAACAAATTAATTTACGATAAATCATGCAAAATATATACCATACTAATGTCATAAGCCTTACAGAACTGATTAATGTTACCATGTAAAAACAAAAATAGTCATGAGTTGACCACAAACATCCCAACATCCAAATCTAATTAATGTCACGCCAAAAACAAAATAATCAGTTATGAATCAACTCTAACATCTAAAACAATCATTTGATTGTAAATAAAGTGGTAAGCTCATATAAGAAACTCTAAAACCAAAGTCATTAAAATTTTAGTTTTCATTGTCACAAGGGTAGTATGGGCATTATAATAATGTTACTTATGAGAGTTTCCTTTCTCTCTGTTTCTTCCCAATTTTGGGAGGAAATATTTATAGACAAAAGAAACTCAAACTTTCCTTCTCTTTCTCTTCTTTTCTCTCCTTAAAAAAACTCACAAATAGGAAAAATGAAATAAATGAGTCACTTTCCTTTCTTTTCCTTTTATTTCTCTAAAAAAAAAAACTCGCAAACAAGCTATTACTGTATAAATATATTACTAATGTGATTATTCACTATATGAGTAGATTAGTCACGTATAAATTAACCAACTATAAGAATTTAAACTAAAAAAAAAAAAAACGAACCTTAATTTTTTTTTTTTGTTATAATGTAGAGATTTAGAAGAATGAAGATAGAACAAGAAAATGACAAAGATAAAAACTTTGACAAACACAAAGAGTAAAAGACACAAAACAATGAAATCTTAATTAATTAGTGTTACAATATAATAGATTTTTTGTAAATATTTTAAATTTTTTTGTTCATTATCTAAGAAACTAAAAAGCAATTCCAAAAATATTTTGAGGGGGTGGTCGGCCGCTGTACCAAGATGAAAACAAAAACATACACATGCATAGCATAGGCAAGCAACCAAATAATTGCAATTGGGGAACCTACCCAGTTCGGTGAGAGCCAGTAATCCGAGGAGGGAGGGGAAAGGGGGGAGCCCAATTGGACAGTGAAAAAAGAGCAACATCAAAGTAGGTAAACACATACAAAGTAAACATTAACCAATGGGGGATGCAAGTGTACCAATCAAGGAGGAAAGGAACTCGGCCGAATACCATTTAACCGCAACCCTGAACCTATTGGAAAAACTTAAAAACCACTGTGTCTGCGATCAAACGCCTAGCATGGAGAGCTCTACTGACGATCACTGCGCGATAAGAATACCCACATTTCAAACAATTGCGCCCCCCACGCTGCGCTGGGGAAAAAGCCGCCTTAGAGCAGCGGTAGAGAGCCAATCCTCCAACAACAGCCCAAAGATAAAAGATCGAATGAAGATCCAAGTAAGAGAAATGAACCAAGACTGAATATAAAAGGGAGCATAGGCGAAAGCTAATCAGCCCTAGATAAAAGAAAACTACACATGCCGCAAGAATTTAAAAAAAAAAACAACAACAACATAGTTCTAAAGTCTTTGGTGCTCAAAAATGCCTTTAGAGAAATGCTTACTGGATGTACATTAATTCTCGAATCTTCTTTTTGTTAAAACGATTACTGTACATGCCTGATTCTACAAATTCCAACTCTATTCCATCTTCATGAACTGTTATTACGATAATAAAAATAATCACTTCGAGGACCTCAAAGGGTTGACCTGATAGTTAAGGAGGTTTACTCCCTACCTTAACTTCCTGGGTTCAAATCTTGAGGCCGTTACCCCGAAGAAAAAAAATTCATCTAAATGCACCAAACCTACTCATCGGGGTTCTTTGAGTCTCAACCTTACAAATTAAACATTCATATTTCCTCACTCGTGATGTTTATGTTAGATATTTCAGATGGGAAAGACTAGGACAGGGGACCTGAAGAACTGTGGAATCCTGTATGATGTTACTTTTGCGCTCAAACATTTCATACATTCCACCTACAACAATGCAACACATGTCGGACGAAGGAAGCTCAAAGCAGCAACGGCGATCAACACCAACCCGTAATCAAGCCTTAGATACCTCACCACCACGATTTTTTGCACTAACACTGTTCATCTCTATTTTTATATATATTTTACCCCTAGTATAATTCACCTTCAATTTGGCTGTAAAGTAACGCTTTTACTCATCTTTTTATTTTCTCGGAAGGTGGTGGGCTAACCGCTCTTGTAATAATGAAGACAAGACTACTTTATTCATGTCAAATCCTCCTGTGTATTAAAAAAAAAAAAAGGAATACCAAAAAGAATGTCAATTTCGCCAAAACAGTGGTTGTTTGTGATAAAAATCGACGCTGAGGAAAGGTGTACGACTTTAATCCAAGAAGTCAAGAAAAGAAAAGAAAAGATTTACAGAGAAACTCAGTTCTTCAACATAGAGTGATATGACTAATATGCCCCTTAATCTTTGGAATACATCTCATACACAAATAATGCTGTAGAAGTTTGGATGTTAAAAGGATGACTGTCAAGTCTAAACAGGGTGTGGAAGGCACGTTTACAAAACGAGAGCTTCTCAATGCGGCGCATTAGTCAGTTTAAGCCTTCGGAGTTTTTTTTTCTCTGATCCAAGCCTTTTATAGAAAGATACGAAAGGGCAAAACTCATATTTCTCAACGTTCATTCTACCATGTAATCATGCTGACTAATCCGAATCGGGATCGTTAGATCTTAGAATGTCTTTCGACGTTTGAGCATCTTGTGTCGAGTCTAAAATGACACAAGACGCTCGAGTTCAACTACTTCGAGTACTAAGAGTTCAAAGTGAGGCCTTCCGGCCTAACTTATGCCCCAGCAAGTTTTCCATCCCCTAAGAGTTTTACGACTCCGGGCCATTTTACAAGAATTTCTCCTCTCAGCGTTTGGCAATGCCCTTATTAGCAACGCTTCCACGGTCTCCAAGTTGTCCACCGTCTTCTTCTCCAACAGCCCTAATGCCAAGTAATCAACATCCTTCTTTGCAGGTTAAGTACTTGCCAAATTAAGTTTATGCTAATGGTGCATACCATACAAAGAGTAGGAAATATTGAGTAGTTCGAGAGAGATGGTCAGAAACATCGAGAGAGGGTGGTCAATTTCTTTTTCTTTTTTGGCCAAACATTAGACATACCAACCCACTGAAAAAGCAGATATTGAACTCGGAATTCAACATTGAAAATATTTACCGAAAGCTTCTTGATGAAAGAGAGCGACCAAGGTAGTGGCGAAAGCAAAGTCAAACAAACTGGCGCCACTACCTGAACCATTGTCTGCTCCTACAGGAATTAGTCATAAGATATTTCTAACGTGCTAAAACTAAGCTTCACCCAGGACACCCACAAACGCAGTTGGGCGTCGCCTCCACCCAATGCCAGAAATCCACCCACAACGAACATCCCACCTCACAAATCTCACCAACACACTAAACCTTCACACCAACTTCACAACTGTGATAGGACAACATAAGGAGAACCTGAACTGCAAAGAACCCTGAGCCACAGCAGGGAGAACAATAGACTGAATTGGAGCAGATTCACCAATCAATATCCAGTAGATCATAGTCACTAAAAATGGGCAAACCAAAAAAAGAAGAAAAATAACAAAATCAAAATCTTGTTAGAGTTTGCCACATCTGCACACGACAGGGAAAAACCGCCGGTGGCGGTGGATGCAGGATAAATTTCTAGAGAAGGGAGAGAGTTATTTTCTAGACAGAGTAGATAAGTCAAATGGACAGTCGATTATTGAACATCGGAAGTGGGTTGCTTAAAAGGTGCAACTATCCCTATTCTTTCCATCCAACCAGACCAAGATTGCAACATATGAACTCGGATAATGCATCGTAGTGTAGTCAAGACTGGAGGTAGACACGCCATAGGATTTGAGTAGCCAATTGGAGAATCTCTGCTGCAATTATTAACACCGTTCACTAAGATCTGGCAGCCACGGATTCCCTTTTCTGGACAAACAACTACTTACGAACATATGTAACATTCCCGTTCCTATTTCGAAGTTTGAAACATGCGAGGATAAAACAAGCAAAGCACAAAGGGCACCTTCAACTAAGAAATCGAGACAAAATCATTCATTTCTATATATACTCTACCAAAAGTTACTTGTCAAATAAAAAAGCTTACAGATGTTCACAACAAATTTGACAATGAATGAGCAGAACAAAGGCAGTTCAATGAACTCAATAGTTCAAGGGCACCTCAAACAAGAAATCAAGAGGAATATAATTTTGAAATACAATACAAGTTATCAAACTTAGAAGGCATACAGATATTCAAAATATATTTGACAATAACCAACTGGACAAAAGCATATCAGTTAACTCAATAGTGCAAGAACTACTCTTGCCACTCCCAACTCATCAATACACTTAAACTAATTTCCATAATTATACACATGCATGCCAAGTAATGCACCAGGGCAACCAAAAGAGAGATGTGACTCAAGTCCATGGCACCCTAAGTGAAGTATATGGTACGAGGGAAAGGCAGGGAACAGTTTTTTTAACATGATCAGAGAAAACAGTCAGAGGAATTATATAGATTCTCGATGGACCCACAACAGCTGAAAAAAGATGAAGTGATTTTAAGAGTAGTACTATACTTCAGCATATCTGTAACAACAAATATCACATCTATATACCAAATAGAGCTGGCAAAGCCTACCCGTGACATGCTGGTAGACCCGCCCCAAGGCCAAAAAACTAGGTATGGACATCCGTTTTGTTTCACCCATAAACTTGTGGGTAATTTTTACCCATACCTGAACGGGTCAGGGTAAAGGCGGATTGGGCACGGGCATACCCGCGAGTAGATTGTACTTGGGGTTTTAACTTTTGATCTCTCTCGTATTATCTTTTTTGCTCAGTTACACAGCACCTCTTTAACACTCCAACAATAATTGTGCTTGCGTGTCCGTGTGTGTTTTATTTTGTACGAATGTGTGTGTATGTTCGTCAATGTGTTGTGTGTGTTCGCGTGCGCGCATCTGTTGTATGCGAGTGTACGTTGTTCATTTTTTGCTTGTGCGCGCATGTGTTGATTACTCTCTATGTGTGTGATGTGTGACTCCGCCTGTGTACGTATGTTAGGAAAAAGAAGAAGGGAGAAAAAAGGCGAAGAAAACATTGGATTAACCGCGGGTATACCTAGCACATGGTGGCTTGGGCATGGGTCCAAGAAAATGTTACCCATAAAACCCTGGCTGAATTCTACCCGTACTCACAATGGGTTACTCGCAGATACCCGTTTTCCAGGTGCCAAACTATGAAACAACATCAATAAAAGATGGAAAAATGGACGGGAGAGGAAAGTGGACTACAGAAGTGTTGCACTTACGATACTTGCTGAGTCCTAGACTTCTATTGTAGAGCGATCTGACAATTCTTGGGCAGCTATAGACTTGTTCTACACATAATTACTATCTATGCAACACGCAAGAGGAGTAAATAAGTGTGTTCAAAACATAAGTTTTATTAATTAGAGGGTTGACACTTGTTGTTTGGGGGGTTGGGGGGTGGGGGGGGGGGGGGAGTTGGGGGATGGGATTCAGCGGACCACTCATACTTTAAAGACAACAATTGCACCTAGCTCATTTTTGGAGAGAGCTTTTGTGAGCCCAAAACTATGAAAGTGCATATAGAAATGATCATGCATATGTGTTCTCATTCTAGATCTAGACGGCAAAACCCCCGTCAGGCAAAGGGTGTGTAGAACAGGAGGAATTAAAAACCAAGTCAGAACAATTTACCAAACTGAAAGTCAAGTACTTGTGTATCGGATAGGCAAACACTGTAATGCAAAAGAAAAGAGGTTAAAAAGCCTTTACAGCACTAGACACAGCAAGCGAAGAAGCATCCATCCACATATAACAACGAACGTATCTATCCACAACACTAGACTAAGATACCATGGTCATCGGATTTCCCTTTCTTATCTTTATTGTATCGAGTAACTATAACTAGTGCATAACCATCATAAACTATAGCCTGCATCTTACGTATGTATGCATGCCCACTATCTCATCGCATAAACTAAAGCCATCCGCAACCATCCCAATACCCTTCGGCCAAAAACATACTTTGCAGATTAACAATCAGTTGCACCTAGAATCTTGCCATAAGAAAAGGAAATCAAATATAAATGACTTCTGGTAATCCAATTTTAGTATCAGATTTAATGTAAGTTATGCTTAAAGACGATTCAACAATCTAAAGCACTAGCATAACCCGGCATCCATTCAAGCTCAATAATCCAAAAACCGGAGGCATAAGCAGTAAGACGACTAAATTTAACATTACCTCAAGAATTCATTAAAACTTCAGAACATAAAACAAAAAAACAATTCTCAGAGCAGCATAACAAACAAACCCCGCAAATACGTCGCCGTTTCAATCCAGTGGCACCTCCACGTCACCATCTGCAATCTCCTGCTGCAGATCCTTGGGGCTCTTCCCATCCACCGTGCACCCCACGCTCACACACGTGCCCAAGATCTCCTTCACGGTCCCACTCAGGTCCTTCGCCATGGACCTGGGCTTCATAATCTTCGCAATCTCAACGACGTCGTCGAGAGAAATGTTCCCGGTGTGCTTAATGTTCTTAGTCTTCTTCCGGTCACGCTCGGGCTCTTTCAGGGATTTGATGACGAGGGCGGCCGCCGAAGGGACCACCGCCACCTTGGCCTGGCGGTTCTGGACAGTGAGCTTGACGGTGACACGTAAGCCCTTCCAGTCCTTGGCGGTCTCTTTGGCGATGTCCTCTCCGATTTTCTTGGGGGACAGGCCGAGAGGGCCGATCTTCGGGGCGAGGGAGCTGGCAGCGCCGACCTCGCCGCCGGTGACGCGGACATAAACGTCCACTACCTGGGACGGGTCGAACTTCGGCGGCATGTTTTCTCGATCGGCGGCGTAGGGGGGATAAGGGAGAGAAAATGAAAGAGGGGAAAGAGGATAGTCTAGGGTTTGGCGATATAATGTTTGCTTAGGGTTTTTGTCTCTTGTTTGGAAGCCCAAAAACTGCTTGGGTTGGACTTGAATTCAGTATAAGCCCAAAAAGGACGTAGAAAAACGTCCATCTTATTCATTGCTAACACATTGGTAATTGTCAGTGAAATATAGTTTTAGCGGCAAAAAAGGACGTAGAAAAACATTTGAGGGAGTGGAACTAATTATCTTCCAAACAAAATACTTACTTTGTATAGTGTGTGTTAAAAAAAACGAAAGAGGGGAGTTAAGAATGCCGCTCCAAAGACCTCAAATTTGTCACTGATATTTCTGAAGGGACTTGTATGCTGAAATCAATAAAGCAATCCTAGAAGGGACGAGGGGGATGAATAGGAATTTTGAAAATTAATATAGAATTTTCTTTTCTTTTTTTTAAATGTAAGAAAGATATATACCAACTCAAAGTATCAGTAGGATAATAGCTTCATCCTATGAGCATGATTAACCACAATCAATGTCAAAACATTAGCATAACCCTAGCAATAGGATGACTACAACAACTACATAGCCCTATGTACAAAACATCAAGATTAAGTACCAAAAATTTTCCGCCACTCCTGATATACAAAAAAGTTATTATGCCCGATGTACAAAAAAGTTATTATGGGCAGTCTGATATGCCAGGCGAAAAGCCAAATCCTGTCGTCTATCCACCAGCTGCGAAATATGTACAGCATGTATCGCTTGACTTGCCTTGCATAGTTCTAAAAAGATCGTGGTAATACGCGGATGTATATATACGTCATTCTTCAACTGCGGTAGCATATGAAGATTAGGCAGATAACAATGCAAAAGTATAACATGATAAGATAAAAGTCAAGTTATAGTCTGTAATATAGCTAAAGCATAGGCTGAGGTGATAGCAATAGCATAAGTGATAATATGAAAGATCCAAGTAGAATATGTTTATCTGAATAGGCTAGTGCGACAAATCTTGATTGTTGAGTTACTCCACCAAATTCCACAGCGATGTAACAATATATGAGTGAGGACCTTGATTTACACAAGATATCGTAGACTAACGTCTGAATACGATATAAGATACCCAAGGGAAAGAAAGGAGCAGCTCGAAAGATAACCTCATTCATGCCCTTCCAAATACACCACAAGGTAACCGAGATCCACAAAAATGCATGAAGTAATAGTTCAGATTTAAACAACGGTCTGGCCAACTAATGTTTAATCCAATCCAACGCGGTCAAGTTTGATAAATTGCAAAAGCTAATACCAATTGGTAGACCAAACCAAATCAGACGCACTTCTTGACAATGTAAAAACAATGATCATCTGATTCCAAACACATCAAGCAAAGTAGGAAAATATCTGTGACTATGACAATGTCGACGAGTCAAAGCAGCCAGTAGAGGTAGTCGCCTATGCAAGAATTGCCACAAAATGGTGACAATCTTCGCCAGGAATGGAAGTTTCCAAAATTTTTGTCACGTGCTCATTGTTGCTTGTGTGCTTGTAGTGTCCAATCCATGATGCAAAGAAGAAACGCTTCGCATATCTTATAGTGCTCGCAGTGAAACCATTCTTGTGAATCCGCCAAACCATTTCTACTTGGATGAATATGATAACATGCATAAGAAACAAAGACTGGATTAATATGGAATTTAAGATACAATTATAAATCTCAATTAAACTAATTAACATTCCAGTCAAGACGATAACTACACAATCTCAGACAATTATAACGTAATAAGTGAAGAGACCAAGTTTTAGATACTTGATAATGAGATTTAAATTGTTAGGCTTGAACTACCCAAACCTACATCCACTAGCAACAATCTTCTTCCTTGTCAACCCTTACAAATACATGGTGATATTCCCCCACCAAGCATAAGTCTTGAATCCACAAAGCCACTCAAGACTTGATAAATCCAATCCTTTATCACAATCCTTTTTCAAAGAATATTGTGTACACGGAAACCTTCTTGAAAGAAAATTAGTATAAATGAAGCTCTAGTACAATAGATATGACATAATTGATGACGTGAAGAATGCTCACTCTCAATCAAAGAATTATTCCCAAAGATACTTTGAAGATGAAGAGAGAAAAGTTTAACATATGAGTCTTGATGTTTCTAATGAATGGAGAATTAGAATTTGATTTCTATAGTGTATGATAAAACCGCAATATATTATTATAGGGTGGATATGCAATATAGCAGTTATAGGAAGATTCGACATGATTTTTAGCAAAAGTAGTCGTTATTTTCAAATTTGCCTTAATGCAGTCGACTCTATTTCTCATGCAGTCGACTAGTTTGGTTGGTTGACTCACGAAACCTATTTTCTTATTTTTGGACATAACTTCTTTTAGAAAGATCAGATTGTGGCGTTTTTAAAGCTAATAAAAAGGATATCAAAATATGAAAAGATCAACTCTAAAAACATTAAATCTGAGTAAGTTCCAAAGTTTATCTATTTTCAAGAAATGCACTCGTTTGAAAGGTTATAAATTCACATGCAATGCACAAGACGTCCTATGATCATTTTAGGGTATAATCATCAATCCAAGCTTGAGCAAATTAGTCATATAATAATAAGGATCAATCACTTAGCCTATGCATTTTTTTGTTGATCTTTGACATTGGACATGATGAAACTTTCGTAACATATCTCATATAGCTTTAAGCTCATTTTACTTCGATTCACATATCCAACTTTTCAAATATGTGTTCATGTGTGTGTATATACTTACCTACTAAGAATCCATTCAAAGCACATAATAGAACGTAATCAATGTATTGTTATCATCAAAACAACATGTAAGCCTAGATTATCCAACCATAGGGCTAACAATCTTTCTTTCTTTTTTTATAACGACAAACATTGATTTATATAAGATAAGATGTATCAAATTATAAACGACTAAGCACAACAAATTATCTTATATAAATCATGTGATTATCTATGTTATACTAAATATATATATCAATTACGTTCACGTTGCAATTAAATGCATAGCTAGCTTCCTCTAACTAAAACAATATATGTTCTTGCTTTAATGTTCAACATGCAGGTATGTAGAATTATAGAATCAAGAGCTTTTGTCCCCGGTTTGTCATCAACAAAAAAAACAAGGTTACGTGCGTGTTACAAGATAGTTATAAGCAAGATAATAGCATGAAGTGCATATAATTCATGAATCCATATGGGCAAACATCAAGAATTCCTTCATGATGCAAAGAAAGATTTACAATGTAGCTCAAAAATATAAACTACTTCATGCATTTTTCAAGAATAATAAGATAATATGTGATTCAAGTATGTAGGCTCCCCCTATCTAGTTATAATATATACATGTTCTATGTTCAAGTATGCTCCCCTCAGTTAATACCAACAATATCCAACAAATACAACTAAATTTACAACCAAGTCATGTTTCCTTTTTGGCATCGCCAAAAGGTGCGTGTGTGTAGGAGTGACAATGTGAAGCATTAAGATGACATAAGCACTTATTCGACATGCAATATCAACAAAGTAAAAAATGGCCATTGATAGAAATGTTTCTAACATAAGTGCAAGACAACCATCCATCACCATCTATATTCAACATGTATCCCAGATTATAAGATAGAAACTAACAATCAAGAATATAACAAGTTAGACTATAGTTTGCATGAATGCTCAACAAACAAGGTTATTATATCATGAGACATAATTATGACAATTCAAACATGATTCCTGATGTATAAGTTTAGCGCATAGCACAATCTTGAGTTGATTATTAAATTTTACACTCTTGGTGAATTAGAAAAGAGTTGGACTCGCCAAAGATTTTTCTTGAAGTTCCATGTTCTTTGATGAGCCATGAGACTCTCCTCATTTGTAATAGCATTTCTTATCTTGGAATGCTTACTCCTCCTTATGATTTAGCTTGTTACTCATCTCTTTCAAGGTTTTCTTGGAGCCTTCTCAGTTTTGCTATTTGTCTTTACTTTGGACAACCTACAATCACACCTAGGTCTAGTTCTTTGTACCCACATTTTTTTGGGTCAGTAAGTGCTTGTCCTAGCAACATTAAGAAACTATTTAACAACCCACATTTTCTTTATCCCTCTAACATAGACAATTCTACAAGGGCAATGATTAGTTATATGCTCTTTCTTGTTACACCAACGACAATACTAAAGAATGAGCAATAGGTCAATTGTTGCCCTGGAGAAACATTCTTTTGAGTTTGGTTTTGTAAATTCTTTTTAAGAAAGCTCAAAATATTAATGCTTAATCTATATTTGTTTAAAGAAACATTTTCGTTGTCAATCAAGATTTCCAAATTGCTTCACTTTCCAAAATTTTAGTAAGACACTTTTTCAATTTATCAACCTCAATTTTCAATATCTCATTTTGATTTTCTAAGTCCAAAACATGTTGTTAGGTCTCATCTAAATGAGTATTTAAATCTAATCCAATCAAACTATCTTCCACATACTTTAAATAAATATGGTCATATAGGCATTCACTCACGGCATTCAACTTATGATTTTCACGTTTTAAGTCATCAATCTCTTTTAAAATTACATGCACTTGTTTTGTGAAAGCACAAATTCTCAGGGCTAATTTCATGAGTTCTTTATATAAAAGAATATAAACATCATAGATACCATCATTGGAGTAATTGCTATAACTATTACTATATGAAGATTTGCATCTTTATACCCGTTATTGAAAGATTTAGCATGGACTTTAGCAATACTAGCCGTTATTTTAAATTCTAGAGCTTATGGTCGACTGTAATACAATGCAGTCAACTACATTCTACATGGACTTTAGCAATACTAGCCGTTATTTTAAATTCTAGAGCTTATGGTCGAATGTAATACAATGCAATCAACCACATTCTACTTTTGGAGGCATACTGTCTCAATCTGGTCGACTGGATTACTGTATTGCCAGTCCAGCCGACTGCATTGTTTTTTTTTTTTTTTAAATCTTTGATATCACTTTTTCTAGCAAAATCAAATTGAGGGTGTGTGTTGGAAAGCTAAAAAAAGCTTTTATCAAAATATGAAAAGATTGACTTCAAAAGAAAATCTGAGTTAGCTATAATGTTTTTTCATTTTCCAGAGCCACGCTTGTTTGAAAGATTATGAACTCGCATGCAATGCACAAGGGGTGGTCATTCAAGGCCATAATCATCAATTTAAGGATCAAGACTAGTTAAATAATAGTAAAACTCAATCAGAATTTAAGAATCAAGACAACTTACATAATATTAAGTTCAATAAAAATTGAAAATAACTTTGTCTTATGTCATGCACTGCATAAAAATGGGCATATTTTAAATGATGTGCCATGCAGATGCTTATTAAACGCTTATGAGGACACGACATGACTGCTTACTGAGGTTGTCTCTGGAATGTTTTGTATTTCTCGAAGACTTATTCTTGTATACAATAAAGAAATCTAGAGACCTGTAGCATATATCAAAATCTAGATTATTTTGTGGAGAATTCTAGATGTTCATTGTACACCTTATAATTGAACGGATCACCACCATTCATTGAGTATTCATTGAATAGGACGAAATGTATAAATAGGGGAAGTCATCACTTGGTCAAAACATCCAAATATTATCCAAGACTTGTATTCTCTCTTTGCAATATAAGCATTCTCCCAAAATCTCTTGTGTTCTTTGTCCTCGTTCTCGTTTTTGTCGTTGCCCAGCCCAAGGAGTTAGGCTCTTTAACATTGGATTTGATGAAAATTTCTTAGCATCTTTACTATAACTTTAAGCTCTTTTAATTCCAATTCACATATGCCTTTCTTGAATAAGTCTTCATGAGTGTGTATGTACTAAGCATCCACTCAAAGTACATATTAGAACACAATCAATATGTTCTTATCATCAAAACAAGATCCAAGCTAAGTTATCCAACCATAACACACGTATGTTCTACTACATTACCTTTTCCCATGACTTTGTAACACAGTCTTGATGGGTCTTACCTGCTCCACCATAAGAACAACGCTATTTAGGTGTCCTCAATAGCCAACCTTTTTTTCGTTGTCGCCGCTACCACATTCCTCAACCTCTTCCCCTTTTCTTGTTGCCCTAACGCCGACAAGTAGCTCATATGCCTGCCCTACTAGCTCTTTTGGTTTTATCCATGGCATTCATTATTTCATGGTTTTGTAGCGTCAGCATCTCATGTGAAGGGGACACACAAAACTCTTGTGGTGCTCATTCATTTTTCGGAAATAGTATTCTCCTTCAAGCATGTTAAAAAATTTGAAGAGGTTATTCCATGCATCTCTTCATCTTCTATAAATAGAGTATTGGACAAGGGTAAGACTCCATGTGCATGGCCAATGACATCTTGAACATTGTCTTGCTTACAATGAGGGGTATTTGCGTTATAAGTTGCCAAAAGGCTTGCTACAGCCATGTTTCAATAAAATGTTTAATTTGAAGAATACAGTGAGATGAGTTTAGAAGGCGTCGTTCTTGCACATACGGTTCTTTTTTAATGCAGTTGGATCTTAAAGATGACATACGTTGCTGAGAGCAATAACGAAAGGAAGTGCCTGGATAAAGAGCCATACGAGTGGCATGATTCTGGCCTATCTGAAGATGGTCGAATCAGCTTACTGACTCCTCGGAAGTGTCGCCTCTTGAGGCAGCGCACAAATCATGGTGCTTTACATGGAATGCAAATAATTGTCTATGGAAAAGGTCGCCTACCTTTGGTATGCTCCTTGAATTTCCTACGGTCTCCTTTTTATTTGTCTTTTTGACTTTCGTTACAACACAGTATAGTCATCGAGCAGCATAACGCATGCAGTTAGTCCATGTATGCTTCATGTGAGTTCTTCTTACTGGGATTCATATCAGGATTCACTAAGGCATATCATGAAGGCCGGAGGTGGGATCATCCTAGCAACATGTCCACCTTATAGTAGCTTCATCAGGTCAGCAGACTTAGCCATTGTCGGTCCTGGCATACCTTCAAGTGACGGCTGGGTTAAAGAGTTCTTAGCTCAAGATTTACCTTGCATGTTGGATACTTTTCTTGTCGACTATGTGTGCAAGAACGGAGAGTCGTTTCAGAAACATTTTCAGCATGGTACAGGTGCCAAGGAGCGAGATTTGGTAAGGAGTTTGGGGGAACGCTTGGAAGAAGTTACACCTGACGACTCTAATGTTTGATGTCAAGTTTGTAGTATTATGGATCGAGATGAACGCATGCTTATCTGTGACAATGGACCCTGTGGTGGTGGGAGGCATACTTTCTACTGCAATCCTCCACTTAAAGCTATTCCAAACGGAGACTGGTTTTGCCCAAATTGTGCAAGTCAGAGAGAGCCACTTAGGAAACTTGTTCATTTAGTAGGAATGTGACGTTTTGGAGTCGCAAGCCTGAGAAGCTCTAAAGCGAAGTTTAAGTCGGGTCGTATCTACTTGCAGTGGTATTTTACTTTCAAGGACAACCACGATGGCGTATAGTTTGCCATCCTTGTTGTAGAATGCAAATATGTAGTTGATTAATCGTAATTGCTGGAGTAAGGAGATGAGCTTGGAGGGGGGTGAAGCAAGGAAGATGAAGTTATGCACACTTTGAATATCGAGAGAATATATGTAAAAATAATAGTCGGTCTTTGCATATATATTAGCTATGTACTGCCTAAATCGCTGATGTACAAGAATCGGGTTATTTGAAAATAGCATGATCAATTTATAAAAAAGTATAAAATAAAGACTAAAGGTGTGTTTGATAACCCAATTCAGTACTTAAAACTAAAAAAAAATTCATGGTTTATAATTAAGTGCGCTTGATATCGTACTTTTTTTACCACTTAAATTAATAAGTGCTAGATTAATTGAAGGCCAATATTTTAAGTCACCCAAATCTAACTTATCACTTATTACTGAATACGCTCAATGGTAGCTCATTCAAACATTTTACCAATAAAGAAATAAGCCATAATTGCCTCCTTATTTGCCTCATCTTCTCCCCGATTGTCACATATTCTACTTCTCATTCCCGTTTCTTCTTCTTCCTCCTGGTTGAGTCGCTGCCTCTTCTTCTCTTCTCATGATACTCTTACTTGCAGGTGTGTGATTTGATGGTGCTTATTACATGGGTGTCGCTTGATATGTGAACGTAATTAGGCTTTTTTTGCATTTGATCTTTTTAATATTGGATCGATCTCTTGCTTCGTCAATTTAATCTCAATTTTGTTAGTTTCATTTGAATATGGTATTGGCACATGACACACACAGCACTGAGTACTCAAAGCATGGGTTTTTTCTCTCTGGGTATATGTATCAAGAACCTGAAAAAAAGACGTAAACCCATATCTATATAAAAATTTATCAGTAAGGAGGGAGGCTTGAAAGTTGCCTGGAACAAGTGTGCCACCCTCTTAAAAAATTCTTGTATAAGATCAGAAATAAGAAGGCATGGACTTATCAGTGGTACTTGTAGGTAAGGCATTACCTAATACAACAAACTTTTGTAATATGATTAACGTAGACCAGTGGAGGTATTTCTTTTATCCTGCTACTATAGGCATATCAGTAAGCCTCTATATGCTTAGATATCCTGCTACTATAGGCGTATCCTGAATTAGTGTGTTTATGTATTGCTTTAAGTTGTTGTCTTAAGGTCCTGTCTATCAAAATATAGATTGGAAAATTACCCGAGACCACGACTAACAACTATTCTAATTGAGATTACAAGGAATGTGTTGAATGAAGCAAATATGTGCCAAGTTATAAAACAAAATTTGAAACTTTATCAAACTACTTCCTCAGATTGGTGCCTGAGTATGTGATATTGAACATGGCACGAGTCTAGATATATTTTGGTCTTGGTGTAGTACTTTTAATTGTTACACCTTTGGGACAGTACGAGGCCTTTCAAGGGGTGAGTTTGTTTTTGGAGAAATTGGTGCATGTACAATATGTTTAAGTGCATGACCAATAGGGTTGATTAGGTTAGTGAAACTGGTTATCCAATAGTGTTTTACTTTATGGAAAGTTTAACTATATTGTTAATGCCAAGTGCCATTGTAGCAATCCAACTTAGTGAAGGCTCTCTCTCTCCCTCCTTCCCTCCCTCCCTCATGTATTCTAGTTATATTTCAAACTTGCTAATTTTATGAGTTAAACATATTATTTGTTTTAGAGTAGAGATCATAAGATTAGACTGAGCAAACACTTTTGAGTTTTCTCAGTTTTTTGTCCTGATGGAAGTGTTTGGGCTATTCCCATGAGTATGCCAGTACGTAAATATTGGCTATTAGAAGCTAAGTACCTCATTGGATATGTGTTCAAGCTGCTCTTTGGCCTGAGAGAAGTTATTTGAGCACCATGGTCATAATTTGATTCCACACTTAAAATTATATCGAAAATCTTTAACGAGACCTTTAAAACTCATTACTGACACTTTTCTTGTTTTGAATTCCAAAAGCTTAGGCTCCTAGCTAAAGTTAGCTTGTATCGCCCAGGAGGTGAGAAGAGTTGAGAACAAAGTGGCGAACGGGTGCGTAACACGTGGGAATCCAAATAATCTAACTCCATTAAAGACTCTCTTACTGAGACTGGACAGGACTAAGCAATCGTCGCAGATTGAAGTTTATCCTAGCACATGACTAGAGATTTTTCCAGACATTTAAACTTTATAGTAGTATCTACTGTTGTAGTACTTCTATAGGAACGCTTCTAGTGACGGTCCTAGAGCAAACTAGAAGGATTCAGAACTACATAATTTTTTCATAGATGCATGCATTGTAAAAACATTGAAAGGTGGAAAGTTTAAAGGTAGCTTGAAGAAGGCATCATGGGATAATTTAATTAAAAAAATGAAGGAGAAAAAAGTATTGTCCTTAATAAAAAAAAAATTAAAGAACCAGTGTAATATATATGAAATAAAAATATGTTGTATGGTCCAAACTAATTGAAAAGACTGAAAATTGTTATAATCTGTGACAAACACTGTGAACTGGAGCCTAGATGAATGAGATGACTACATACAGGTACAATTTCATCAACCCTAAAAATGCATCTATTGAAATATGAAAAACTATTAATGTGTAACGAAATTTTAAACACAATGTACCACAGGTCAATTCAGATGCGAAACAATTTCGATATGTTGGACTAAAGTATGCAAATGAGATGAAAGCGTTATTTGACGGTATTGGAGTAATTGAGAATGAAGCCTAGGGTCCATCTAAGGATGGATTGCCTACCGATGGTGAGCCATCTTCACAAATACATGTAGACGATGACTCTGATGTGCCTCTTACACTTGATTTTCTTATTGATGTACCAAAATCAAAAGTCAAACGCCATAAGAAAGACAAGTCTGAGAAGCATGATGATCAACTAGCCGCAGTTCTTAAAACTTTGGAGAAACTAGACAGGCCAGGCATGGAGGAGTGCAACCATATTTTAAATGAGATGCAAACCTTACAAATGACCACACACACACACACACACACACACACACACACATATATATATATATATATATATATATATTTTTTTTTTTTTTGTGAAAGTAAAGCTTATAGAGAATAGTGGATGATGCTCGGTCAAACACCAGAAGAAGTTAGAAAATCTTGGATGCAAATGAATGGAAAAAGCTAGGACTTTTATGAAATGCCCTTGGTTGGTTTAATGTTTCGATTAGGAATGCGATAATTAAATGATTGTTGGACTAAAATATCTTTTCTTTTTCTCTTTGTTTCCTTTTGGAGCGTATTGACATTTATGTCTTTTGGTAATTACAATTGCCATTTTCTTTATGATGTTGGATAATATTGCTTTATGAAGTGTTAGCCTTATAGTCATGTTTATCTTTTATTATGTTGGTTATCAACTATACATTATTGTTCACTCATATTATCCTTAAACGCATAGAATAGAATGGTGAACACATATCAAAAAGATGTCCTAAGAGTTAATGCAACCATTTTCATGATGAAAAAATTGAAACAATGACCAGATACAAATTCTTCGCTTAGTGGAGCTGGATACTTGGACGAGATCATAAATGGAAATCGTGCTCATTTTCAAGAGATTTTAAGGATGCCCAAACAAGTATTTTTGAACATTTGTAACCACTTTCGCACTCGAGGGTGGCTAAAGGATAGTCGTTATGTTTCCATACGAGAGAAGATGGCAATTTTCTTGGTAATTTTGAGTCATAATACAAGAACTCGTTTTGTGAAACGAAGATTCAACCATTCAACACATACTGTGCATAGAAATTTCTACGAGGTCTTATCAGCGATGCTAAAACTTTTAAAGGAAATGATTGTTCCTACCCCAATCAGATTTGGCAGCATCGTCGGCTCAAACACATTTTTCGGGTGCAAATACAAAGTCAGATCTTATTAAAGTTTTCAGTGATATTTTTTTTAAAATAAACACAAAAATGCTTATAGACGTAATTTCATATTCACTTGTAACTTATGTGGTTGTATATATATATATTTGGTCTTAGGGTGCAGTAGGTGTACTGGACGAAACGCTTATTCAAGTTGTCGTATCCTATGATCAACAAGTATGATATAATGGAAGAGGGATGAGTGAATGTTACCAAAATGTTTTAGTCATATGTGACTTTAACCTGGTTTTCATATTTATATGGTTGGTTGGGAAGGAGTAGCACACGACTCAAGGGTGTTAACATAAACTATGCGGGCTTCTGCTAATTATTTTCCATTGCCGCCCTCAGGTATTAAAATATGGAGCCTTATATATGATATTGACATATATGTTAAAACCAGTACTAAATTGTTCAAATAAATGAATTTCTTGCAGATAAGTACTATTTATGTGATGCTACATATATACATACTTGTAAATTTATGGCACCTTTTCGCAATGTGCGTTATTGGTTGGCGAACTTTGCACATGGTCGTCGTGCAAGAACAAAGGAGGAACCCCATGCACATGCCAGGTTGAGAAATGTCATTGAGCGTTCCTGGTTATCCAATATTGAAGATGATGCCACCGTATCCTTTTCAAGTATAAAGGAATATTGTTATTGCTTATGCAATGTTACATAATTTCCTTTTGAAAAACGATTATCACATATTCCCTTTTTAAGCGATTTGATAATAGGGATATTTTTGAAAATACAGATGACCATGATGAAAATGCAGTAGATATGGGAGCGGAAGCACGACAAGCTGGTTAGAATTTTATGGTGAACTTATGAGAGTAGATTTCAACTCAATTGTTTAATTTGAGGTTGTAGTTGATATATGTAATAATGTGACTTTTGACTATCGACACATTGTTGCTAATTCTTATCATGTGACTGATTTGAATATTATTTTTTTTGTGTTTTAAGGCTATGCTCATGATTATAAATTTTGGATTTAAAGTATCCTTCATTGATATCGTAACACGTTCAATTACCAAATTGTTTAGCAAGCTTGTTAAAGTTTCAAAAAATAGAATAAAAGGGTATTATTGTCAAATTGAATAATTTTCAGACTTCAGTTAATCTGCCTTATCAAATAGAATAGATTGATTCAGTACTTAAATTTCATACATGATCAATTTTTTTCAGTACTTAATATTCAGCAGCTTAGAATTTTTAGTTGTACAAAGGTTACGCTATGGTGCCTTTCATTCTTAGTAATCAAATGACCAAATGTCATAATATTACAAATCCGCCAATGCTTTGCGAATTGATGAGTAGTTTTACTGGACTCACATATGTGACACATTATTAGTCATTCTTGTTGTAACTTTTGCTCGATCTGTAATAATTTCACATATGTGACACATTATTAGTCATTCTTGTTGTAACTTTTGCTCGTTCGGTAATAATTTTTTACTCATTTAATTATGTACCGTGCATTTCAACCGCTAAGAATACAACATAGAATATTTCGAATTACAAATCAGCAAGCTTAGACATTTTGAATCCCTAGCATTTGACACAAACTAAGATCCTTAGAGAAGTTGTGGAGTAAAAGTATCCTTCTTTTGTTACATCGGCACAATTCAGTCTTTATGGCTCGACTGTAACTCTACAACTTTAGGTTTAGAAACTTAATAAATTCATCCAAACATACCTTATTCGATCTGTCATATATAGTTCACATTTTATTTGTTGTTTAAAGATCATCTTTAGTGTTGTCAGCATTTTAAACAACAAAATATGGGAGGCTACAGCGGCACCTCTCTTTGCCTCTTTAAAATCGTTTGTCGTCATCAAGATGACATGTATCATCTTTAAGCGACAAAATAAAAACGTCGCTCTTTTTCCCTATGCTTCTAAATTTGCAAAGGAAGACATTTTGCGCTCTATGCTCTTTTGCGTTATTTTCGCTGTAATCATGAATTGAAATATAGTTCGCGTCTAGAATATTAAACAAGTGTCATTATTGTTCGTGCAACTAGCCTTTGTTTGTTTGTTTGTTTTTTTTTTGAGACTCTAACCATGTTTTAACTCTTTTCTCTATGCTTTTGAATCTGCAGAGGACTACTTAGGCTCTTTTTTTTCTTCTGAATTTTTACCCCGGCTTATGTTTGGAGAAACTTAATTATTTTTCGTTGCAAATTTTGAAGCCAAATTCAGAAACTTAGAGGAGAGAAGGCTGTCGGAAAAGTTCTACTTAGCAAATTTTTAAACAACATAAATACTCCTAAGGGAGACTAAAGCAGTACCTTACCGTGCGTGTTCGTAATCTTTTGTTGTCAAGATGACAAATATCATCTTTAAGCGACAAATGAAAGTATTACTCTTTTTTTCTATTCTTTTAAACTTGCAAAGGAAAATATTTTGGTCTCTAACGTTTGGGCTCTTTTAGTCTTTTGCATCATTTTGGCTCTATAATTAATCATGTGATATATTACAGTACAAAGCATAGTTCGTGTAAAATATTAATAAGTGCCATTATAGTTCATGACAGGTAGGCTTTGTTTATTTGTTTGAGTCTCTAACCACGTTTTAACTCTTTTCTCCATGCTTTTGAATCTGCGGAGGAGTATTTAGGCTATTTCTTATCATTTTTTTCTTCTTTTTGTGGTAATCTTTTCTCTTTGTTCAAAGTGAATGTACCCCGCTTAGTTATAGAAGAATTTCATTGTTTCTCTTTGCAAATTTTGAAGCCAAATTTAGAAGCATGTGTTTGAATGAAGGATTTTAAAATACTAGAATGTTTGGACTCCTTTATTTAAATCCTTGCATTTCATAAACCTCAATGCTTGGCGACTATTTTGGATAGGTATTGGACAATTATAATTGGTTAGGAAAAATAAAAAAAAATTATAAATGAATTGTTAAAATAAAAGACAAAAAATAGATGGTTGAGATAAAAAAAAAAAAGACAGAGAGTGATGATCAGTCTCTTTTAGATCCCCCAAATCCCTCTTTTGAATACCAAACGGCACATTTCAGTCAAGGTATTTCCGAATTCTTAGTCAAATTAAAATTTTCAGTCAAAATACTTCGTTCAAACGCACAAGGGAAGAGCGATGGGGGTGATGACAAGAGGCCAAAGTAACAAGGCCGTCAAAAAGTTACTTCTACCTTTCCTTACAAAGGCTGTCAAAAAGTTATTTTAGCAAATATCTCAAAAAAAACCCGAACGCCTCGAAAGGTTCAAGCACAACTCCAATATGTAGCTAAAAATGGGTCTTAGGAAGACCAGCAACAATGGAAAGCAGCAGATGCCGCAATTGAAAGTAAGCAAGACACCACCTGATACTAGTGATGCTAGTCCCCTGACTTCGGCAAGTGATACAAGGCCACCATTAAAGAATGAAGGAAGAACATTTAATAGATGTAATAGAATCGAACCACCACCTGATACTAGTGATACTGAAACCTGAGACTTTGGCAAGTGATGCAAAGCTGCCATTGATTATCATGTGATGCATACGCTTTCCGTTTGATGTGCGCACTTTTCTTGATCGGGTGGAGGTTTTGTAACCATTTTCATGTTCTAGGAAACTAGTGGGAGTGTATTTCGCACATCGTGTATAGTAGAAAGAGATGATCGAAGTGCATTTTCCCCTGCTTTTTACCAACAATTAACTTCTTTAGCAGCTCGCTTCACGAAGCATCCAAGTTCCTTCGAATGGGGTCATGCAGTCACTCACTCGTTTTCTGTCATGTAGTATTATATGCCAAAAGCAGAGTCAACCTCACCCTTTTTGCAGTCACAAAGCCGCGTTACACATTCTCCACATGCACATTCAGAGTTCTACAGTCAATTGGTCATGTATTTAAGATTGCCTGCATTTCCACATCCTTCTCAAGATTCACCCCGAGCACACAACAGACAGACAGTTTTCAGTAAGAAAGAAGCCACTGCCCTCACCTTCACCTCGCTTTCTTCCACTGCAACCAAAGACTAAACACTTGACAATGGCAAAGGAGATTGGAAGTCTGGGAATCTGGATGGAGGTTGCTGCAGCACTTATCGTGTACCCACATAAGCCTTCAAACTCTCCTACGTTGGAGACGATTGTTGAAGGGCTAAACGAGGGCGTCGATGATGATTCATAGCTGTAGCGTGTTTGATTTGGTTTTTTAACTTCTGAACCATGAAACCAAGAGCTGTTTTTCTGTTCTGCACTTTACTATTCAAATCGAGTCCAAATTGGACTCTTGAAGTAATAATGCATTTCCATCTAGCTACATTTTCGTACTTAACGTCAATGTTTTGACTTTCACCGATGTTTATTTGTATTAAAACTGAAACTTTTTACCCGCATTAATTATCTAGACGATCTTAGTGAACTGTGTGGCGGCGCTTTGAGACCATATTATTGTTATGCCGACCACAAGTTCGTGATGCTTTCCCTAGAGATGTTTTATATTTACGTTCCCATCTCGTTGAAAGAGCCGCTAAACGATTGGAGTGTGGGTTCATCATTGTTGATCAAAGCCAGAACGATTAAAACTTCTTCCCCTGTAGAATTACAGGCTACATTTTTTATGTATGTCATGCATGTGTGTACTTAAAAGAGATAACAAGAACTCGAAAGTTTTTTCTATCTTAAAGAAATCTTAAGCAATGAAATCAAGCTTTGCTCTTCCTTCGAAAATGCGGACGGTTTATGCCCATTGGTAAAATTTTTAAGATTGGATTCAGCCTTTGCAACATCTATAAGATTACACCAGTATCCTCCCAAGCCCCATGATCTACCATTATTGCCTAAGCAAACCTCCTTGTCATTACGAGAAAAAAATTTCAAAGCTCTTCTTCTTTGTATCTGCATAAAAAATTGATGCCAAGAAAAGTGGGTTCGTACTTACGTGGAGGTGCCACAAAGGCTGCAGTTCGAGTCAGATGCAGTTCGAGGCAGAAGGGGAGTCTTTGTGCCGGAACACTTAGAGCTCCTTGGCAGAGATAGTGTCCCGGAGGAGTCGCATATCCCCGCGGGTGAGTCCTTATGCCGGAGCACTCGAAGCGCGTCAAGGTAGCATCCCGGAGGAGCCGTCTACCTGGCGGATGTGGAGTTGAAGAGCTCCCTGGCGGAGATAGTGTCCCGGAAGAGTCGCCTATCCCCGCGGGTGAGTCCTTGTGCCGGAGCACTCGGAGCATGTCAAGGTA
The DNA here is from genome assembly GCA_033065855.1 of Escallonia rubra. Lineage (NCBI taxonomy): Eukaryota > Viridiplantae > Streptophyta > Magnoliopsida > Escalloniales > Escalloniaceae > Escallonia > Escallonia rubra. The sequence continues at coordinate 260,798 of JAVXUO010002536.1, forward strand.
ACATCCCAGAGGATCCGTCTACCCGACTGGCCGATGTAGCATCCCGGAGGAGCCGTCTACCTGGCAGAAGGGGAGTTGAAGAGCTCTCTGGCCGAGATAGTGTCCCGGAGGAGTCGCATATCCCCGCGGGTGAGTCCTTGTGCCGGAGCACTCGGAGCATGTCAAGGTAGCATCCCGGAGGAGCCGTCTACCTGGCGGAAGGGGAGTTGAAGAGCTCCCTGGCGGAGATAGTGTCCCGGAGGAGTCGCCTATCCCCGCATACTCCGGAGAGTGGGTCGAAGTATGTTCCACGACCAAGGCAAGGTGCGCATGGTGTGATGAATGAGTGTGGTGCCCGGGGGCATGTAACATGATTGTGGCTTATGGGCGCGATGAAGTCCGTATGGTGCCGGGGGCACGATAGTGTGACAGAGAGCCTAGGGGCACGACTGTATCAGCGGCGCTGCGCACAGGCGCGACAGAGTGTTGAAGTGCGGTGCCCGGACGCCGGCAACGGGGGTCGCAGAGTTATGTCCGGCGACGGGGGTCGAGGAATTGTGTTCGGGCGACGGGGTCGCGAAGTTATGTATGGTCCCTTGAAGAGAAGTGAAGGTGTTAAGTATGGATACCAAAGGCCAACCCTTAGGGGGAGGCCAAGGCCAACGCCAAGGGAAGGCCGAGGCCGACCCCAAGGGGAAGGCCAAAGCCAACTTCCTTGGGCAAGTGCCATGGTGCGCCAATGGGTGACATGCGAAGTGCGACGGTCGAAGTGTCATGAGGCTTTGCCCGAAAATGAGCTTCTGAGTGACGAAGTAACGTAATGAAAGTGAGAAGTGCACGTGACTTGAGTGTGCATGCTTTGACCGGTTGTGAGCGTTGAAAATGACTGTTGCTTGTGCGAATGTGTCATGAAAAATGAGACTCCAGTGAGCCTTTGGGTGCGACCAGAATAGGTTGGGAACAAAATTTCAGGAGTGCGCAGCTGTATCGCACGCCTATATTGTCACTGGGCTTATTACTATGATAACATACCTAGCAAAAGTTTTTCCCATCATTATCTATTATGATTGTAGATGCAAAATTAAAAGCGGCCGCAATAATATTATAAGCGGCCGTAATGATGTAAAAGTATCGACATTTGTAGTGCAATACTATTATATCTACACGCAATTGCAACATCGATCTCTCAAAAAACACTCTTAACATAACTAGACATCCCAGTTTTGAAAAGTGACTGAAGAGTACTTACATTAATTGAAATATACTTTCCAATGGTCAACAAATTTAGCTACAGACTACTGCATATGCTTCCAAAGAAGGTAGTGCATATTTTGATAAACAATGTCACATTTTGTTTGAAAACTAATTTCAACCACTTTATGTGAATATTATGTACGACACGTGGTTCACCGGTGACCAGACATTCCAAAGGCTAACAATAGTTAATTAGGAAGAAGATTAGACCATTAGAATAAGCCTTGATTAAAATTAGTAAACCGACTCAAATGATCAGGGTGTAGATGATGATGTGATGTGGCGGCTGGCTTTGGTGGTCGTGGCAGGATCTGATTGGGCAGGAGAGTCAATGAAAATGCGGGCTGAGTTTGGTGGGCCGTGGGCGGTGGTGGTGATGGTGAAGTGGTGCATTACGGTGGTGGTCGGTTCATGTGGTGATGTGACCTGTCGTCCGTTGCCAACATCAGAATTAGGCAGGACCATTGTTCTTCTTACACTTGGCACCACGAGGGCAAAAATTTCTACAAAGTAAAACAAGGTTTGCTAGCATTTTTTTCATCAATTTTGTCCCTAAAGATACCTTATGTTTTTTTTTTTTGCATTCCACAGTTCTTTGTTTATAAGTAACAAATGTATCGTTGAAATTAGTATCTACCTAACACCATTTTTTAATGTGCAAGCGAGAATTTTTGAACCCAATTAGGGCTTCCCTGCACTGCTGATGCAATGGAATGCGACAACTAGTATGAGAAGAAAAAAATCATTGATATAAAGTATAGATTAGAAGAAAAAAGTACTAATAAATAGTGTCATTTCCGGTGGGCATCGGAGTAGTGACAAAAAACATATCTACAGTTGACGCTCTAACGCCGCTAAGCTATTACGCAATGTGATATGATAGTATCACATTATTAGTTCAAACAAACCAGACGTATAAAATAAGATGTAAACTGTCGAGTTAAAAACAGAGTAATTGCCCGTTGTTCAAAGTAAGAATTGAATGTTTTCCACCGCGACACGCAACTTTTACCGAACCTTTATTCCCCTCTAAAGTTTCTTGGCACGAGAAGAGAGAACCAGAGGGGAGGAGATAAGGTGGATTCACCTCATCATTGAAAGTGAAAGAAATAGAGACTCCTCTGTTGTGGGGCGGCAAATGTGAGTATAATAAGCCGTCTCTCTCATCCCTTGGCCACTCGATAAATAGCTCCACAGCTCTACCACTCTCACTCATCAGAAGCATCTCTAAGTTTCTCACTCCCTTCTTACTTCCACAGTTCATAAATCTGTGAAAGGAGCTAGCTAGCAAAAATGGCCAAAAATGTTGAAGTTGGTGAGTTCACAGCCAAGGACTACCAAGACCCACCTCCAGTAGAATTCTTTGATGCAGAGGAACTGACCAAGTGGTCATTTTATAGGGCAGTCATTGCCGAGTTCATTGCCACCCTCTTGTTCCTCTACATCACTGTTCTGACTGTGATTGGTTACAAGAGCCAGACTGATCCAAACAAGAACACTGATCAGTGTGGTGGAGTTGGCATCCTTGGCATTGCTTGGGCCTTCGGTGGCATGATCTTCGTCCTTGTTTACTGCACTGCTGGTATCTCTGGTGAGTATTAGTTCACACCATGTTCATGTCCCAGTGAGGATTTTTTGGAACTTTATTGGCTTACTGACTAGAATATACTACAATCTGCAGGAGGGCACATCAATCCGGCAGTGACCTTTGGGCTGTTCTTGGCTAGGAAGGTCTCACTTAACCGGGCAGTATTCTACATGGTGGCTCAGTGCTTGGGGGCCATTTGTGGTTGTGGGCTAGTGAAGGCGTTCCAAAAGAATTACTATGTCACCTATGGTGGTGGTGCCAATGAGCTCTCCGCCGGGTACAATAAGGGCACAGGATTGGCAGCTGAAATCATAGGCACCTTTGTCCTTGTTTACACCGTCTTCTCCGCCACAGATCCCAAGAGAAATGCAAGAGACTCCCATGTTCCTGTAAGTATAGTTGTGTCTGTTGCTCATCATCGCCATGGTGATCCTAGCAATTGCGAACTCTCGTAAAACCTGTCGTTAATTAAGATGCCACTTTTGCGCCTTTTTTTGGTTTTTACAGACTAATTTTGAAAGTGTTACCTTCTGACCTTTGAAAAGAGTCATTAGTCTAATAGAGCAAATTAAAGACTACAGAAGCTTAATTATGCAAGTTAGCAAAATAGAGCATTTTGGATTCTAGTGTGCTTGTTACAGCTCTATAATTGTACATTACTTTGTGCAAATTGGGTTGTTAATAAATTGATGATTAACCCTGTATGTGTTTGACATAAAGGTCTTGGCACCACTTCCTATTGGATTTGCCGTATTCATGGTACACTTGGCCACAATCCCAATAACCGGAACCGGAATCAACCCGGCTCGTAGTTTTGGAGCTGCTGTGATCTATGGCAAAGCCAAAGCCTGGGATGATCAAGTATGTACATACAAGCCTTCTGTTCAAAACCATTTTATACATCAATTTTGTGCTGTCCCTGATTGTCAAATATGTTTTGCTTTCAATGTAACAGTGGATGTTCTGGGTTGGACCATTCATTGGCGCCGCGATTGCTGCATTCTACCACCAGTTTGTATTGAGAGCAGGAGCTGCTAAAGCCTTGGGATCTTTCAGAAGCAATGCCTAATACATGTCTTTTGTCCTGGGTTCCTCAAAGATTGCAATTCCCAGATGGGCAAATCATCAGATCGGATTTCCGTCCATAAAGAAAGCTGTACATAAGTACTGGTGGGAAGGCTCTGAATTGTGTTAGCATTGTGGTGTTGGCACTTGTTTTTTAAGTGTGCCCAAATGTTACCATCTGTTCCTACTTTTGTTATCTGTTCTTGCTTTTCCCCAGGCCCTTTTTGTTGTCTGTTGTATCCTGTTGGTCATCATGGTGCTTTTAGTACCAAAAATAATGTTCATCTCTGGAAGTGTTTTTGCATTGAACTTCGTATCTTTTTCCTACCAAAAATAATGTTCAATGTTGTTGGTTTCATCTTGCTCTTATTTATGAACTTCGCTTGCTATTATCCATCACACGTCCACCAGTAGTCAAGTACAAAATTAAATGGTCTATTTAAAATATAAATAGTTAGAAAAACATGGGCCGGCCTCAACCGGGCTCGTTTTTTAAAGCCCAGCCGCCCAGTTACCATAAAGGGCGGGCAGAGCCGACTCGGGCCGGCCCATTCGACATCTGTAAATGTAAATGTAAGAGGATCCATACATACTCCATAGACATCATTGCTCATGGTCAACTAAAAGGAAAGAAAGCAAGAGAAACATCACCTAAGGTCGAGGGAATGAATTTTGGTCTCTATGGTTAGAGTCAAAACTTGTGAATGGAATTTTGAGGTTCACAAAGGACGATAAATAAGCTCATGAAATAACGAAATGAAGTTAGACTTAAATTGGGCTTGAATAATCTTAGACTTGGTCAAATAAGTAGACTTGGGCTTTGATCCAAGGACATTAGGCTTTGGAGTTGGAGTTCGACCTTCTACTTTGGACTTTAGAACCTGATCTTGGCTGGACTTACGCTGCAAATTTCCCTCGAGTTTATGAATGAAGACCTTACTGAAAATCTGCGGACAACATAGCCTGTGAGACCAACAACGCTCCGACCGGAGCCAAGGCATCGCGGGTTAATACTTTTCTAGTTGGCTCTATATGACAGGCCAGTTACCAATTCTCTTGGACGGGAATGGAACTAGAGGATTTATGAGGGGTGATTCGGGTGAATGGTTAGGTTGGCTACGCTTGTGGGCAAGGGCCTGTAATTGGGAACTTGGCTGAGCTCTGGGCTGCAAGAATTGGACTCCCCCTTGCCTAGGAGAAAGGGTTCAAGAAAATCATCCTTGAGTTAGACTCTAACTGTTGCGGTGTTGCCATCCTTCTCATTAAACAAGCGGTCGAAGCAGAACACCTTGTGGTGAAATGACCAAGGATTGCAGAGACCATTCAATATAAGAGATTAGAGAGTGGAGATCAAGCACATCCAATGGGAAGGTAACTCGTGCAGACTTCTTAGCCACTGGGATATCAATCAATAATCTAAGACACCTCCAGTGGGTTTGATCAAGTATCTAGAATCTCATCTAAAGAGGTCACAATCACAACCAAATCCCGTTTACCTGTCCAAATCATCGATTAAAACTCAACCTATCCACTAAGTAATTCGGTCTCAGCGTGTCAGAAATCATAGCACTTTATAAGCTACGAGGAGTAATCTCTTAAATCATTTTGGCAAAGACATGTAGCCATAGTGGCTTAGATATACTGTATTGTAGGTTGATCTTCAAAGCTTTTCATTATTGGCTCAGTATGACAGGGTAATGACACTACAATGGTGGCAGGCGACAACGAAGCAATGACGGTGGCGGTCTAGATCCTAAGATTTGGAACATATTTGTGATTCTATGGAAAGGATTTTAGATCTTTAAAAATTTGATGGTTGACTGAGCAAATTGTGGTTTTTGTGGTGGTAGACTAGTGGTAATTGTGGCGGTAGACTCATGGTGGTTGTTGTGGGTATGATAACAGATTTAGTGTTGTGACAGTGATGGTGGTTATGGATTTGGTGATGGGAAATTGGTGGTGGTTGTTTTGTTGTGCGTGTGACGGTGATTGTGGCATCACAATGGTGGTTGCAGGTATTAAAGCGGTTTGGAGTGAGCGGCGATAGAGGTGAGTACCCGTGTGGCAATAGCGACAAGTGCGGGTGTGTCAGTGCTTTGAGTCGTCGATGAAAGTAAAGTGAAGGAGAGTTGAAAAAGTTTAAATGGATATGTATGGTTCATTATGAGATAATCGGGTAAAACCAACCCATTTGAGAAATTATCCCCTTAACCGATAACTAAATGAGTTAATATGAGCAAGACATTCATTTGTAACCAAACTTAATTTACACCTAAACCCAACTCACCCACCCATCTTGCCGCCCCTAGCGACGGAGACGGAAGAAAATGAAGAGAATAAAAGAAGAAGAATGGAACTAGGTAGATCCCTAGAGGATTCAATGATGCCACGAAAGTAAGGCTTTTGAGTTGGGCCATTCTCAAATCTAAACAAACAGCCCAGTTCATGTAATAAAAGAAATTTTTAGTACAGGCCAATCCAAAATACTGTAACAATTTCTTAGACCCAGAAGTATATGTAAGATTTTCTTTTTCAAAAGTTTCACTGGCCAAGGCCTGGTATAGCCCCATGGTTCCCTCCGTCCCTGCATAATAGGACATTCTTAAAAGAACAAACTTTGGCTCTTATTCGAACCGTAGAAATCTTCTTCCAACTCTGTGTTTAGTGACAGTTAATAGTCGTTAAATGTTACTACCTGAATTATGATTTGTAAACCCTTGCCAATTTGAGCCACGTTTGGTCCAAATTCAGTTCTAGGTTTTCTATATATTCGAGGTATGTAAGTTTGATGTACACTACCACAGCTTTGTTGTACACTACCACAACTTTGTTGTTTTTTGGAATATGAGAAGCTAGGATTTTGCTTGTTTCAAGTGGATCCCAGCCCTAACAAGAAATTTTTTTACACACATCACAGCCTCACAGGTATGCTAGCTCTTGCTCAGTAGTGACTTCCTTATATATGAGCCTGCTAATCATCAAGAACCTTCACTGTGGAGGGTTAAAGAGTTGTCTGCAAATATGTATAGTATGGATTGACTTTTATGCTTATTTAGGAGAAACGGATCCAAATGATTGCTCCCCAGTATTTAGATACCTTTGTTCATTGGCTACCAATTATACTTTTTTTGAATTCAGATGGTTGTTGTCCAGTTAGGTTGTAATTAGCCACCAGTGTTTGCAAGTTTGTTTCTGCAGTAGCTATAAGAAACATCTTGGTACTTTTCAAGCATTTTCTAATTGACCCCTCTTGACTGGTATAGGATGGAAGACCTCTCTCTTGTTTGGACTCCCTCAGTGTGCTATGGTCTGCATGATTAGTTTATCTACACTATCATGGCAAGGCAAGAATAGCTACCTGAGAATGCAATTAAGAAAGTCACCCGCCTTGCAGAATCTTGTCCAGTTTTCTTGTACTTTAACCAGTTAATTAAGAGTATTCATATTGCAGTGGTCATTAGAAACTTACATGCCTTGAATATATAAGGCTTTGCCCTATTTATGTGGAAAAACTGATCTTTCTTTCTTTGTTTTTAGATTGTGATCGACAAAGAGAAACAAGCAATTACTGTGGACATATTGTGCAGGCTTCGGAGAGCAAGATCTTGATTTATATTTTTTTAGTTTCAATGAAACTTTTAACTTTGTTTTTGGGTTTTGTACAATATGATCTATTGTATTTAGTAAACATGTAATTTGTTATATTTGGGTATTAGTTGGTGGTGTATATGATTTAATTTAATTTGTATTTCTTGGAATTTACTAAAGAATGAATCATAGTTTAAAGAAATAAATTGCTGTTGGTTATGGTTAATTGTTTGAAACATGTTTGAATTTATAAAAATTAACAAAAACAAAATAGCCTTTTTTATTTTTATTTTTAGCGTCGGATGGTCCGTCGCCATCCGTCGCTAAAAGTCTTTACCAACGAAAAGTAAACTTTTAGATACGAAAGTAATTGTTTGCTGCTCCGGTATTAAATAGGGGGGATGCTCCACACTGATCCAGTCGGCACTATCCTCCATGCTAACCTTTCATATGCAGGTTACATCGTTTTCAATACATGTATGCATGCAAATTGATCGTATTCCAGGTAAATTCTAGTGGACGGGCGATCAATAGGGTCATGGCCTCCACTGGGTTACATGGCTCTCCTTCTATGGACCCAAATCTAAGAGGGGGCTAAGTTTTGATCCACCAATCTCTTCAATGTCGCCTTATTAGCTAAAACAAGCTTGCGCATCTTGACCCAACCACAACGGTTGTTGTCATCGTTGTTTTTGACTCAAATACTGCAGATCACAACCCTTTCTTTATGTTAAAGGCAATTCTACTGTATCGTGTTCGTGGGGGTGGCATGGGAATCTAACAAGTATGGATTGTCTCTTACTCGGCGTTAGATGGTAGGTTAGAAATAGACAATGCATACACATATGGGAGGTTAGGCGGATCCCGTCAATTGAACCACAAGATATTACTGGCTTCCGGACACAGACAACTCCTTGGACAACGGTGAATGAACTTATTACATGGACTGGGCGAAATGTTGGCATCGTAAACACTCTTTATGTATCAGCCGCAGGCTATGGAGACCAAATTTTATGGGGATTGGAGCTGCATGGGTGATTCACGGTCAAGTCTGCCTGCCTACTTCTTTTGGCAATCCTAGAAATTGACTAAGGCCAGTGCGAACCAACCCCACTATAATTCCGGCACTGCCATTCCCCCCGTACATCTGGAACCATATATGAAAGTATACGAATTTCCATTAAAATATAGATATTTCTCTATAGTTAGCGAAGTAATTCGACTCCACGTTAGCAAAGTAACTTGATCCGTGGAGTTTAGCCATTTCATTCGCGAACCTTGTTAAAAGAATTTCTACTGTACATATGGAAAGATGATAAAGAAGTAAGCGGACACATTAATTATCAAGTCATTTAGTAACATGATGCTCTTTCCAAGCACAAAAAAGAGTACATTATTTCGATGGCTTGGAATCATTCGATTGATTGGCTAAGCCTTTGGTCTCTGCCCTTGTTCCGCCCTTGATGTGTACCACATCAACATACTTGGCATCCGACTCGGACTGCATTCTTTATGGCACCTCTACGTCGACTGCGAACCCACTTTCCTTGGCATCACCTTTTTATGTGGAAATTTTTCTGTACTACTTCGTTCTTCTGTACTTTTTTATAGGAAAAATTGCGCAAAATATCCCTGTGATTTGGGGTCGTTGCAAAAATACCCTCGTTGTTACAAAAATTGCAAAAAGACGCATGTGATTGCAAAAGTGTCGCAACAGACGATTTCTGTAACGAAACAAAAAATTTGTCCAAAATACCATTCTATTTAAACCTTAAGATTGTCTTTGTACGCCAGAATTCTCGAGCAGAGGGGCGGCACCACCAATGGTGACATCAGGGGGTTTCAATCGCACATTGCGGCGTTGGGCGATGATGGCGTTGGCGGCGGCAATGGCTGGCGGGGCCTTGATCGAAACCCAAAACAATCACAGCAGCAAACAACATCTTGATCATGTCGAATTCAACCAATCCGCCAGACCAAGCCCTAGAAATCCAGCCCTTTCATCAAAGCCTCGACGATCACATTCACAGTGGCGAAGAAGAATGGGAATCAATGGCTCGAGCTTGGCCGTAGCTTCGGCCATTTCTTCCGTCCATCTGCCGTCGTAACCGACGACGTGGTGGTGAAAGACCGAATCGCCGCCGCCATAATCGCAGCAGCCGTGGCTGGGTCTGCGCCATCACCACGGCTCTGCATCAGCTTCAAGCGGCACCGTCGCCGTCTCGACATGCAGCGCCATCACCGCCACGACAGGCAACGCCGACATCGCAAAATCCCAATGGCCACCGTCGCCCTTCTCTGTCAACACTCTTCGCGAGGCATTGGGCCGAAATCAAGCCCATCTCGTACACGACGGCACCACTCCGTGCACGAAATGGGCGGTGGTGGTTGTGGATGGGGCTGGGTGAGGGTGGCGGCTAGGGTTTTGGTTGGGGACTAGGTTTAGGGCTTGCTTGGATTGGAGAAGAAGATGGGACTTGGGTGGGAGAGGAAAAAAAAAGGGAGGGTAATTTTATCTTTTTAATATATTAAAATATATTAAACGCGTTTTTTAGGAAAGTGAATATGACGCTCCGTTAATTTGGACGATTTTTCTAACGGTTGCAACAAAATGAACACCACAGGTGTCTTTTTGCAATTTTTGTAACAACGAGGGTATTTTTGCAACGACCCCAAACCACAGGGGTATTTTACACAATTTTCCCTTTTTTATATCTATGCAGTCAAAACTTAAAAAACATACAAACAAAATAAAAGGGATCAAAATAAGTTTTCAGCAATAATATTAGTCTGGTAACTCAAGTGGTTCCCCTTAGAAAAAAAAGACTTAGAAAAAAAAACTCAAGTGGCTCTGCTAAGCATTAATACAATGGACTTTTTTGAATGTACGAACCAATGGCCCCAATTTTCTTCCTGAGACCATTGCCCATAAATGGTAGGAATAGGTGGGGACTCTGTTAACTGGGAAGAAAGTCAGAAATGATAGTAGACATTCATAAGATGAATCAAGTTTTGATTTTTGGCAGACCCTTTTTTTTTTACGAGAATATCGATTTTATTAATTTTGATTTGAGGCACATCATGCAAGTTTGAGAGGAATCAAAAAATGTCGAACCGTTTCCAACCAAATTATTACATTGTCAATAAGTTCGACATTCGTAATAATTAGCTTATGAGCCACCCGACCTAATTTTCGGTTCATCGAACCAAGCAAGAACAATACTGTCAAACACCCTTTTTACATAGTTTCAAATCTCCCTAATTCTTAAACCAAACAAGAAATGATAATGATAATAAAGCTAAACACACCGTCATCGCATTATTTTAGTCATTCATACCTACCATGAAGAAGCTATACAGCCTTATAGGCCTGTATCCATGAAATAAAAACGCTTAAAAGATTTGTCTCGATTGCCGGAATAAGGAGAATATTATCTGGATACCATTTATTTATTTGGTGCCAAGCTGAAATTATTGAAGATGGCGGATGCAGATGGAAGTTAAGGGTGGTTGAGGGGACAATGGTGGCGATGGTTCACTGTGCATGATGGTGGTCGGTTCGTGCACAGCTGTTTGACCCCGTTGCAAGCATCTCACCGGTGGGTCCTTTGGCCCCACGTTTCCCTTGTAATTGGAGGCTAAAGAACGTACAAAATATAATTGGCCTTCCATTTATAGCTTAAGTTTTCTATGGAGTCAAAGATTACAACGTTACCATTTTAATGCATACATGGTTATCAGACTTGGGGTAACTAGTTTAGACTGAAGTTTTCTATGTCAAGTTGTACGAAGTTAGGAGATTGATCATTTTTTAGTGGTAAGTTGGTATCGCAGATCAGTTGTGTGCATCGTACTTAATTCACCTTTACGAACAGGTCAGAGACAAGTCATCCACGTCTTTTCTAGCCAGTGAGCCGCCATTGTATAGTTCAACTTATTAGTATGACTTGAATTAACTTTCACAAAAATGAGAATCTATGAAAACAAAACAGAAAAAGTCATAAAACATGAGGTGGGCATGCGTATCACTGAAAGTGAAAGTAATGATAAAATGAGTGCAAAATGTGCAAGGGGCGGCATATATAATTGCTTTTAATTTAATGGCAGTAACTATTCAACCCTACAGCTCCTCAATAATCAATATATATAGCCCCTCTATTTCCCTTCAACCCTGCTCATAACTTCAGCAGACCTCTCTCACTCCCTAGACTCAACCATAGCCATTTTAGCAGAGGAGGAAAATGGCCAAGGAGGGCGGCGAGATGGCGGCGAAGGACTACCAAGACCCACCACCGGTACGGCTCTTTGATGCAGACGAGCTGACCAAGTGGTCATTTTACAGGGCCATCATCGCCGAGTTCATTGCCACACTCTTGTTCCTGTACATCACTATTGCTACAGTCATTGGACACAACAGCCAAACTGACCCTGCTAAAAAGGGTGACCCCTGTGGTGGTGTTGGCCTCCTCGGCATTGCGTGGGTGTTTGGTGGCATGATCTTCGTCCTTGTTTATTGCACTGCGGGTATCTCTGGTAAGTTGCACCCCACCCACATCAACACTCTCATGTTTATGAAAATATATGTGCAATGGTCTGCTGGCAAGTCTTAGAAGCAAACAAATGTCACTAATTATATTTATCAGCATCAGTTTCTTTTCCTTTGTCTCACTTTCACTAGAGAGATTGTGGATCAAGAGCAAAATTGCTGCACCTCATAGCAAAAATCATGTTTCCATGGAAACTGTACCACACGAAGTTCTTGAAAAGGCGGAAATGTTTCAATTTTTTAGTGCGTTGAAACTAAACCGACTTAATTTTCCTTTGCGAAATCAAAAGATCGAAACTAACCACAGCATGACCGAAATGGTCAGAAGTTCTTAGAGACGTTTCTGATTTTAAGCCAACCAAAACAACCCATTGAGATGAAACTTTGACCTACGACCCTAGCCAGTCCCACAAAGAAAGTAAGGTACTAATTACATATAGTTACAATGATGCATAACAATTAGAAGACCTCGTCACACGTACGAAATTTTTGTAACACGTCGTAATTATATACGTATGCAAATAGGTTGGAAAATGTTAAATGTTGCAAGGATTCGGAATACTTGTGTATGATTGTAAAACATGCCTCCATGGGAGGAGTACCTATTGCGGGCAATAACATGACTATTCCTAGCTTAGCGTATGTAGCGATTACAAGGCTAGCTGATAGATGAGCGCGATGTTTTCGCTGCTAATTTGCAGGAGGCCACCTCAACCCTGCAGTGACGTTTGGGCTGTTCTTGGCTCGCAAGGTCTCACTGCTCCGGGCAGTAATGTACATGGTGGCTCAGTGCTTGGGGGCCATTTGTGGCTGTGGGTTGGTGAAGGCATTTCAGAAAAGTTACTACGAGAGGTACGGGGGAGGTGCCAATGAACTGGCCCCCGGCTACAGCAAAGGCACTGGACTGGCAGCTGAGATAATAGGCACCTTCGTCCTTGTTTACACAGTCTTTTCCGCCACCGATCCCAAGAGAAGTGCACGAGATTCCCATGTTCCTGTAAGTCCATTCTGCATGCATTCAATCGTCTTTTCAGGACCGTGATTAAAGTTTTGACACGAAACTCTCGAAATAGTCAGAACATGTTCTTTTCTTAGGCTAACAAAACAACGTTAGGAGCTAACTTTGTATTCTTTTGCGAGACCATCAAAATCAAGTAAAACGTGACCAAATTGTTGAAAATATCTCAAAAAGGGTTTCTACTTTTAGGCAAACGGAAACAAAACTTTGATCCGTCTTTAGAATCTCATTAATTGTGGTGAATGTGTCATTTTTTTTTACTTTAAGCTATGAGTAAACATGTTGATTGTTGGTTCAAAAGGTCTTGGCACCACTCCCCATTGGGTTCGCGGTGTTCATGGTTGTCTTGGCCACGATCCCAATCACTGGCACCGGAATCAACCCCGCTCGTAGTTTTGGAGCTGCAGTAATCTACAACAAACAGAAAGCCTGGGATGATCACGTATGCTTCTGTAACAAATATTTTATCCCATGAACAAACTGCCCGAAAAACCTCAAGCTTAATATTTTCATGTGATTTGTGGCAGTGGCTGTTCTGGGTTGGACCGTTCATTGGCGCTGCCATCGCAGCACTCTACCACCAGTACATATTGAGAGCATCAGCAGTCAAAGCTCTAGCATCTTTCAGGAGCAATGCCTAATCAGATGCTCTAGTCTTTGCAATTTGAGTCCTGTGAAAACTGTAAATAAGTAAATGGCTGGAAGGATCTTCCTCTGCCCTCTTTTTTGGCATCAAATTGCATTCTAATAATATCTCAGCAGTTGCTTCTGGCTCATCACAGCCTCTCCTTTACACTTTCTCCCCTTTGAGATATGAAAAGATCGAATTACAAATGAACCAAAAGAAGTAACCATCTCTTGGACATTGCAGCTCCTTCATTCTGGACTGTTGTTGACAGATACTACGTATCTAATACTTTTGTTTAATTGATGATGGACTCATCAATGGCTTCAGCATGGTTTTGAGATTACCCTGCAAAATAAATATCCCAATGCTGCTTTGAGATTCCAAAACTTGTGCTTTTGGCCCTAAACGTGTTTGATAACGCAATTAAGCACTTAAAACTTAAAATGATTTTCAATTAAGTGTGTTTGATAACGCTAAATTTTGTATCACTTAAAAAAATAATTTCTACAAAAAATAGACTAAAATTTTAAATCAGGATGTACTTACTAATATTGATCACTTAATTCTAAGTGAGATGGTTAAAAGTTATTAAACATATTTTTACATAAAAAAAATGAGTAATTATCACCACGATGCCGCCTCAATTAATTTGCTGACAACACCGCCTCCACCACACTACAACCACCACTACAATCATTATTTCATTTTACTACCACCACCACAATTACCATGACCTAGCCACTATCACCACCACCACCACCTTCACCACCACAATGACACCGCCACCTCCACCATACCGTTGTTGTCGTCACCATGTCCATTTACATCAAAATCATCTAAATATCTATCACACTACAACGACTGTCATGTCGCCGCCTATCGCTATCATCATAATTAACAACACCACGATTTCACGCACCATTACCGCCACCATTGACATATTTTCGCTGCGGCCACCACCACCACCAGTATTACTCCATCGTTTGGCACCGCCCACCACCAACACGATTTTGGCCCTCCAAAAAAGTTATAAAGTACATAAACAAATGCATAATTTTGGTAAAATTGATAAATTTGTAAATAAAAAAATTTCAGACATCTGCTTTTGGTTTACTAAATATATTAACTTATTTTTCAGTAAAAATTCAGTTGCTTTAAATTTTCAGTTTTACGAATTCAGATCTTAACTTTTTCAGCACTGAAATTTCAGTTTTATCAAACAGCTCCCGAGACTTCTAGCTAGTAAAACTGCAAACGCAAGAGAAGCATTAATGAGCCTTTGTGTTCAAATCACGTGTGCAAGAATTCCTTGTAAATCCTCATAGTAGCATGGTTGAAAAACTTTGGATTTCTAGTTCCCAAGTTGCCCACAATTAAGATGGCAGCTGAGTGGGTCAAAATGTCTACTCTTCTCCTCCATTCAATTCATCTGCACACAGGATAGGGCAGTAAACTCAAAGACTTGACCAGAAGCTTTTGCTGTCTTTTGATTGTTAATTTGGCCTGTCAGCTGTTTGCTTCTTCCAACAAAACAATGTTACCAGTTGCTACTTCTATTAAAATGAACACAACCAGGACAAGGTGTGATTACGAAGAGTATTTTAATAAACAAACGTATGCACACCAAAAAAAAAACCTAATCAAAATAAACACGCGCACATGGAAGCTAACCATTTAGTTTATCATCGAATATGTCGTTCGTATGTCTCGACAGGCTGTTGAATATAACGTTAAATATTTATCAATTTTCTTTTACTCTGTTACTCTCAGCTCTAGCTCCGGCTCTTGATCCGACGGTCCTAAAAATGAACGGAAGTTGCTGACCGGTTTAACAACTCCATGGACCGTTCATGCCTCAACAACCTAATGGCTCCTGGCCGTACATTAATTGCTATTGACTTTTGATGGGGTAATATATTCCAATTTGGGTCCATGTCCAATGCTGGGTTTTCATATGAAACTGTTTAGTTTGTCAACTTATAGGTTTGGGTCCAAAACTATTGGGCTAAGAAAATTATAAAATGCATCGTGTGTACGGAAGCAAAAATAAAAACAGAAGGTTAGCACCATGATTAAAAAGGAAACGAGAATTAAATCACATGTCAATAATCAGTCATCATAGTATTTTGTGGAAGTTAAGCAACACGATTAGGAGGATATTTTCCCAAAAGTAGTGATATTAACTTGGGATTAAATATTGGTTGCAACTTAGATTGTAATAATTAAGATGCTACGATCATAGTATAGTGCGAATTAATGATTGCTAAGTATTGTTACTGATATTGTAATTAGTGAAACTAGAAAAATACCGCTGAAAATCGTCATTGAAGAGTGTATGGAAAAATGTCACTTACCAGATTAAGCGATCATCGGTCATCACTATATAAAAGATTGTAACCACCGATCATCACTGTATAAAGGGTTGTAACCTCTTGCTATAATTCAAGTTGCTGTAGATCTTTATAATAAAATCAATAACCCATATCAGACTCATAAGTAACGCCTATAAAGGTGAAGAGTCTCACCGTGTTCTAAGGCCATTTGAGATTGATTCTAAAATGTAAATTTTGATTAAATTTTCAGAATTAGCTTTATACCATTTTAAGCATAAGAGATTAAAAGTTGTTGAAGGTGTTTGGATAAAAATGGATTAAAGTGTATTCAACTTGAAATGGAGCATTTATTGTCTGTTTATATGTAAAGATATTTTGGTAATCCTCTTGGTCAAATCTGATTCTCCAAAACTGTGAGGATTATGAATTTAATCAGTTTTGAGTACATTTGGAACAGGTGTAATCAGTTTACCTTTTTTTTTCCAAACACTTCAAACCTGATTTTATCTGAATTTAATCAGGTTTGACAATTTTAGAATCAATTCCAAACATTCTTTTAGTTAGCGGTCAAAACATGGTGAGGTCTCTTCACTCATAGAAATATTGATTTGGTGAGTATTTGTCCCATCATTTTGGAACCATTGATTATGTACTAAGTATAAATTTGTCCATGCTTCAGGCACCTTAATTCTTCTTAATTCAGTCTTAAATGGTGGAGACTAATAATAGCCGAGGACTTAATGCAACTAAAAATTTTGTTCCAAGGACAAAAACAATTTAAATAGTTATAGCAACCACAAACTTATTAATGAACTTGTACCGACGAATTTTGGACTTTCCTTTTGAAATGCCACCTCTTTCTGGCGCACCCCTTTTTTTCCTCTGAATCTTTCACCATTTCAACAACGAACACCCACTTCAGATCTCCAGGAATTCCTTTCTCTTGTTAAACCGCCATCATCCTTCTAGTTCTTGGTACGTTTTCCTCTTGTTTATACAAAAGAAATTTACTCACACGATCTTAAAATTGACGGAAAGGGTACGTATGTTTGTGGGGTCATTGCTGAATATTATATTGTTAATACAAATGACCCTTTTAACTTCAGCTTATTTGTGTGTGTTTTTGTGTGATTTAGGGCTGCTTTATGAATTTAAGAACTCATCTTTTTTCCTTTGCAGGGGAATTGGTTTAATAAGACTTTGAGTTCAATCACTACTGGGTTTGTTTGCAATGTTAGATCTTTCTTTTATTTTTTTGTTAGAAAGACTAGTTTTATATTCTAAGACGATAACAAATTAGATTGGGCATTAGCCTTTAGGTCTCAGTTTGTGTGTTTGGTGATTGCTAGATGCTTTTTCCTTTTAAATCATCTTTCTTTACATGTTGCAACATTGTATGAGGATTCCTGCATCTTTGATTCACACTGCGTATAGGTTTCTACGATGGGTTGTGTGGTTCTAGATATAATTGTTGTCTCAAGGGACTATGATGTGATCCATTTCTTGTAGACTTTGAGTGGAAGGCACAAACTTAAATGAAATCGAAGAATTTCTGGTGCGAAACTCGTATAGACAAACATAGCTTTTTTTAGTCATCGTGATCAGGTACCCACAATGACAGTCATTTTCTTTTGTATCACGTATCGTCCATGCTGAATTGAGCACTGCACTCGTTAATTGTCTTACATCCCATTCTAATGTTGAAAACCAAACAGTGGCATCAGTATTTTCCTTCATAGCATCTCTTCTTTGCCTTTGCTTTCTTTAGTTACTCCAATCTACGCCATTGGTCTTTGGCTGCTTGATGGAGATGAAATCATGCATGTCATTGACGATCATGACTGCCACTTGCTTAGGGCTGTAGTCTTATTGCGTGCATTCTAGTTTAAAGTACTCTATTGCATTTGTTTGAGCCTTGAGACAATGGTCACCTGTCAGGTCACAGGGTTGAAGAATGAAAGAGTCACAATGTTGGGGGTAAGGTTGTGTGTATTAACCTGCCCTTACTCTGGAACAAGGGCAGAATCCTTGTGCACTGTGGCCGCCCTTTGTTTTACCAGATTAACAGGAAGGGATCTTGAACTGCATGAGCTCATTTATTATGAGCAAAACATGAAGTAATGAAAGTATGGGTGATGAAAATTTGGCTTTTCTGTAGTTGGAACTATTATATGAAATAGTAGTTAAAAGAAGTCTACATTGCAGAAGAAGGAGATGTATGCCGGTGGGTTGGGGACGGGGTTTGATAAAGAGTAGGCATCTAAAGACTCAAAGGTTGGGAGAAGCTTCAGTAGAAAAGTTATCAAATATTTAACGTATCTGCGAACGTTCGAATCCTGTTTTTGTAATTCTTTTCCTTCACCTTTTTGCACAAGGAAGCTCAGCTATCATCGTCATACAGTTTTAGTGAAATAACATGAGAAGTTAGGTTAATGACAAATCTGGGTGATGTCAACTTTTCTTCCTATTGGTATTGTTTGGTCGAAGCTCTTCGAATAGCTTCATTGAGGTCCTAAGTGAGAAACGCAGAATTGTCAATCGTCATCCTCGGTTCCTTTGTATCTGTGATGGTCAAAAAATGACTTGTGTCTTGTGCTCCAAATTTAATTACATCACCTTCTTTTAAGCTTAACCCTCAATTTTTATGGTTAAAATTTGAACATCAGTGCCAAAAATTATACTAAATTCTAGCAAAGTTCATCAAATAACATCCGTTAGTCTTTCAATCCTGGTTTAATTACAATCAGGCTTGTTTACTGATAGATGATATGTGAAGCCATATTGTTTAATTATTTAGTAATGTCTCATTATGCATTAGTCAACACGTTGAACTAATACAGAAAGGTTGCTTTTATCCTAAGTTCTTAATGGGTAATAAATGTCCCCTGAATATTGCTTCTTCCCTTAGTCCGATGCTCCTCACTTACCCTTTATTCCTTTGACTTGTAAACATTCTATTTCTTTCTTTCTTAATTTTTGAACACCCTTATTTTCCCACCTCTCCTCAGTCATTGTTCTTGATTTCATGAATTATCTTTATGTTTGCTACAGCATTTGCAGTGAAGTATGGAAACAAATATGCGCCAAGGTGGAGTTCAACAACTTCTATTCGCAGAACAAGAAGCTCAACAAATTGTTAATGCTGCCAAAAGTGGTAAACCTCTGCTCATTTCTTGGTAGAAGTGATTGCACGCTGTTTTTTCAATTTAACAACCTATTTCTGTGTTTATTAACCACATAAGACCCAGTGCGAGATGTCTTTCTCTGTTCCTGAGATATATGTTAGTTTGCTACCGTCTGCCTTCCCCAGACAAGGTCTAGGGCTTAAGCCATGGCAAGGGTATTGGTGCCTGTGTAATTGCTTATCAAAAATTATATTTTTTGCATCTGCATATTAAATATGAAGAGGTTCGCTCGACTTTTTAGAGCTTTTCTGTAACTGTTTAATTCAATCTTCCTTTTTTTCCCTGTTTTTTCTAAACCACGTGGAACTGTGCTCTTATAGTTGTCAAAGCCAGATGTGAATCACTAAAAATGGCATGTACCCTTTTAATTCTTATGGATTACTTCACGAGTTCACGAGAACGCAGTGACGAGTCTTCGTAATTTGGTGTTAAACATCTAGTGTTTTAGGCTAGGTCCGAGGAGGAAATTAAGGGGTGAGAGAGAGAGGAAGAGAGGCGAAGTGCTATTTTTATGATCACAAGTACATTTCAAGTCTACAAATATATTTTTGTAAAATTTGAATCCTTTTAGGAAACCATTTAATATGGTGCATAGTTGCCGTCTATGCCCAACTTGCATTTGATAGGATGAAGTACTAAAGATTTGGTGAATGGATCAGCTAAAAGACCCTTGGGTTTCACTAATTGGATGTCAATCCAAGTACTGTTTACCTTTCATTTTGACTTGTGCCTATTAATCTTGACGTGTACATTACATTGTCATTTGGACTGGGTTGTGATCAGTATTATTGGTACTTGCTTTGCTATTCACAGGCCGAAGAACTACTTAGTCTAAATAGTCTGCCTATGCCTTGAATATGGCCACCATTTCAATCTTCTTGCTTCTGCAACACTAGATTCACTTCACTATACGTGCAATAACTGAGTGCCAGAGCATGAGCAATCTGCATTAGCATAAAAATTAGTTTGAGGACTTAATGATTGGCAATTAAATTCCAATCCTGAAGCTGGGTTTAAGTATATAGTTGACACGGTGAGCATCTTTAAGAAGGAAATTAAGAGGGTCATGCATGAATGGATGCACAATTTTAGTCACATCTATGGTACATAGTCGGGTTTATAGGAATATATCAGCATATCTAGGAATCTCTGGCAGCTCTCCTCTACCAATATATAGCCAACGTCCCCATTAAGTGACACTAGTGACTAACTTTGATAAAATTCTTCTCCATGTCTTCGGGCTATAGCTTAGTCAAGACTATATCCATCCAGGAGATCAGAAGGGTCTAAGAGAACAATATATTTGAAGATTGAACTAATGGGTGCAAGCAGTGTATTGCTCACGCCGTTTTTTCAGTTCTGAGTCAATATTAAGGTTTCTGATGAAAAAAGAAGAATGAACCCTTTAGAGTTTTCGATCGCGAGTCCGGTGAAATGCTCACCTCCTCTCCTGGATAAATGGTAGGTTTCTTGTGACTCTGTCCTTATACTAGTTCACCCTCTTGGTTGTATTGGGCATGTGATACTTTCCCGAATCTATTAGTATTTTAAATTCATTCAAAAGTCTTCCCAGATTCCTCTTTGAGTCTACTAATAGAAAAGCTACTCTTACCAAAGAGGAAGTTTTGGAGTTCTTCTTCGAACTTTGTCAACTTTGAATGTACAATTTTTGTTGGGAGCCACAATAGTACAAAGGCTACTTTGAAGAAATTTAGTGCCCACCTCATGCAAAGTTTCTGGTTCCGCCGATGACTGGAGAGATGTAAGACATGGAAAATATTTAAGCTTTCCTGTTTTAGTCTATTGAAAAGAAAATTTAAGTCACACAAAGATTGCTTTTGTTTTTGATCTTCTGTTTGATATTGGTTTAATTATCTGCCTTCAGGGAAGATGGGTAGACTAAGACAAGCTAAAGAAGATGCTGATAAGGAAGTAACTGAGTATCGAGGGCAATTGGAGCGTGAGTTCCAGAAGAAACTTGCAGAGGTAATGATGGGTTTCCTGAAGCCAATTGACGTTGATTTGTATATTCTTAAGGCGTTTAAATGTGTTAATTATGGCTATTGAACTGCCTCAGTTTTTATCTACAATATAAAATTTGGCGAGACAAATACATTTCGAGATTGAACCAATGGGTGCATGCATTGTGTTGCTCACCCAGGTTGTTCGGTTCTGAGTCCATATTAGGATTTGTGATGAAAAAAAGAATGAACACCACGATTCTGGTAGCTGAATCTATGTCGATATTTACGGCTGTTTTTCGTATTATGTTCTATTTGTAGCAACTTCTTTATTTTCTTGTTCACTACTATGTGTGATCATGAAAACAGAGCAGTGGAGATTCAGGTGCCAATGTGAAGCGGCTTGAGCAGGAAACAGAAGCAAAGATTAATCACCTGAAAACGGAGGCTGGCAGAACAAACAAGAATGTGGCGCATATGCTTCTGAAGCAGGTGACAACGGTGAAAAATTGAGCTGCTTGAGGTTACGTTGGTATCGCCATTATCATCTCTCTTGGAATTCAACTTTTGTCCTTTTGATGTGAATAAGATACTTAAAACAGTTATTTGTTTTATGTGCTAGTGATCAGAATTTTAGTCCATGAGAATTTTAATTACTTGCTTCATGTACTACTGATCAGAACTTTAGTCCATGAGATTTGTAGCATTCTTCTGTTGTCCTGATATTGCCACACTTCATAAGCATATTTACCGGAAAGTAAGAATATAGGGAAGGAATAACACTAGAGGAATTTACATGATTAGAGGACTGGATGTTTATCTTCAACTTGGGTGGTAGGATTTCACATAACTATCTCAATTTGTATTCAATGGACAATACATTGGACATGTAACTACAGCTCGCGCCTAATAATTTTGATTTTGCCGACGTATAATTTGTCCTTTTGACAATGAATAATGTATAAGTTCTTTATAAAACACATGATGCATCATAGTCAGTGTCCGGTTCCTTACGGGGACAGGCCAATGAACAGCAGTTGCTTTAGTGGATTTGTTAGATCAACATACAGTGTTACAAGACTGTTGCATTAGTTTGGAGTAATTTCAAAGAGATTTTCTCTCGCGGTTTTGTTGTCTTTGGAACTGAGATGGGCTCATCCACTTCTTTGAATGTAATAAATGAATCTACTCGATGGGGGAAAAAAAAGAGAGAACACAGAGGAAACGCGAAAAGGTCAATGCAAGTTCGAGGACTTACCAATAAACTGCTCCTTAGTTAGAGCATCAAGCCATAAAGTATGAGTGAATAGCACTCTGCTGGTCAGAATTCTTGTGGGCTAATGGATGCCTTCCTGGTTTCCAGAATGACATTTTGATCAGGCAGTGGCACAACAGTTTTTCACTCCATCACACTGACAAGCAGCAATGCTTACTGCATTCCGTACTTGCTGCTGCATAGTCTACAATATGATAAAGAGGACCCAGGCCAGTACTGCAAAAGTTGAACTGAAGTGGTGCATGTTTTGGCGACCGTACTGTTCACTGCAAGGAGGCTGCTATCGTCTGGGGGCGTATGTATAACCTACAATGCAAGCAAGCAGTCTCGGAGCCTAATATGGTTGAGTTGCATCCGCTTGCGATTTATTTGGTTTTAAGTGATTCACCGACAAAGCAAGTTTCTGAGCCAAGATGGTGAGTTAAATTACAACTCTCGGGTGGCAGCTTAGCCTCGTCAATGACAGATCTCAAGAGGGATCACGATAGTTTGGCACATAACAGGTGAAGGAAGAAGAGGGCTTCTGGGTCAGTTTAGTCATAGAACTTAGTTTGCAAATTAGCCACTTCAGAGTCTATGATGCATGTCCTGCCCACTGCTTCCGAGCTCTAGGTTTACTTTAGTATCGAATCTTCAAACTTGAATTCAAGGTCTGGCGTGGATCCTTACCCTCAGTTTCAGAGGTTCGACATAATGCTAGCTGTCGAAGATTTCTTTCTTTTTTTCCAGATTTTGATTTCCAGATGAGGTGCCAACTGTGAGCTAGTATTTCGAAGTAAGATCCATTGCTTTTAACATCATGAACCCGAATATGCCGCCTCATTTGGGAATAAAAACTTGGAAAACCGTTTTGTGTTTTTATTTTTGTCCATGTATTGTGCCTCATCAAAGTGGGGATATGCAAAGATTGTGAGCCTAATCAAGGCCGGTCCCTTTCGGGATAAGTTTTGCACAACCCAAAGCTCACAAGCCTGCTGAGGGGTTAACATTCGAGCTGATAAACTTAACCGAGCATCATTTTTTGGTTTGAAAATAGCTCGAATTTGTACATAAGGCGATGAGATGAAATCTTGAGCAGTTACATATCCAGGCGAGAAAATGGCAACCAACAACAGAAAAAGCAAAGAAAGAAAAATTCACATGCTTCATTCATGTAAACTCAACTCTCCTTACCCTTACCCAGCTCTTGAGGAGTGGGCTCAGTAAACTTGCTAGCAGCATGATTGAAACTCTGCGCAATTTCATCCAAATGCCGCCCCTGCTCAACTTCACATTGACGAATCGCCCGATGAAGTTCAGCAATCTTAGCCCCATAATGATTACGAGCACGCTTGCACGCAGCCAAATAGTCTTGGCGCTGAAGTTCCGCAATCTGGACATAGGCAATCGTTTCAACGGACATCCCCTGACGCGATCTCTTCTCCATCCTCGCCATCTTGAAAATAACCTGAATAGCCTTCTGCCCATCCTCAACCTTCAGCCATCTGCACAATCGAACGAAGGACTTAACGTTGATCTCATCACTAGACTCCAGAACCCCGGCCCTGACAGCAGACGTGATAATCTTGTCGACGATCTTGGCGTCGGTATAGGGCTTGAACACCTTGACCTCCTTCAGAAACTGCTTCACTGTAAAGCCCAGCAAATTGATCTTCCCAACGGTGAAATCTATCAGATCTAGCTTGGTGAGACGCAGCGGCGAAACCGCAAGGTCCACCATGGTCTGGTAGTCAGCAGTAGTCTTCTGTCCAAAGTATACCGGCGCCGGCGCAGTACCGGATGCCCCGACTCCAACAGGTTGTTCGGCCATATCAACAACCTCGGGAATACCAGCAAGACAACTTCGTATACTTTAGTTGTTACTAAACCCCGCCAAAACCCTATTTATCATCTTAGAAACTGCGGCTGCTTTCGAAGATAAGTACAACGTTTGGTGTAACTACGATTAATGATTATTAAATGTCTTTCTTGGTCTTGATGATAGATAATAACCATCAGGAATGGCTGAAAGTGTTGGTCATAAATGTTATTAAAAATTATTGTTATATAAGTGTTACCCCGAGGAAGGGGGGGGGGGGGGGGGGGTGTTTCTTCTATGGAACTTTGGTATACCCTAGTTGTTACTAAACCCCCCAGAACCCCATTTATCATCTTAGAATTTTTTGTTGTTATTGAAGTTGTAGAAAGATGAGTACAAGTTCAGTGTAACAATAATTAATGTCATTAATTTTTTTTAATAGGTTTTTTTTTTTTTTTTTGTAATGATAAAAAAAATATTGTTAAGAAATATCGTTAAAAGTATTAATAGAAATGAAGTCAGCAAACATTAATTGTTAATATACGAGCAGTTGTAACTACTTTTTTTTTTTTATTACAATCGGATAGCAGTAAAAAAATTTCCTTCCAAAATGATCATTAAACTTAGGGCTAATTACACCTATATCCCTGAGGTTTGGAGGTAATTACACGCGAGGACACAAAGTTTCAAAATATAACATACGTGACCAAAAACGTTAAAAAAAGTAACACTTTTATCCAACCATCAGTATTCCGTCCAAAAAGTGTAATTTTTGTCATTACGTATTTTGAAAATGGCAATACTACCCCTGTACAGTATATCGTGAATAATTTGATATCCTAATTTTCTCTCTCCACAATTTAAACCCTAAATCTGAAGTCACCGCCGGCAGCTTCCGCCGCCCCACGCCGCCAGCAGCCCCCCTCGCCCCACCATCTTGCAGAACCACCCCACCACGCCGGCAAGCCCCTTGGCAAACCCAAGCTGCCGAGACGCCTCCGGCAAGCGCCTTGGCAAACCCACGCCGCCGGCAGTCCCCCTCGCCCCACCATCCGGCAGACTTGCCCCACCACGCCGGCAAGCCCTTGGCGAGGGAGGGAGGAAGACTGGATGAGAAGGAGACAGATCTGGCCATTGCAACGACGGCGATCGCACCGGTGGGCGCGATGGCGCTGCCTTGCTGGTGGTCACGATGGCGCGCATCTCGAAGGAGGAGGCCGGTGTCGCGACGTAGCTCGGTGATGCTTGCGATCTCGGACAGTGCGGGGTGCGGAGGTAGGTCGCGGCGGTGATGGTGGCGACCGGTATGGCGACAGGCAGATCGGGAGTGAGACCGCAATCTTGCGACGCCGGTGCCTCGCCGGAGGGCCTGCTACTGCGCTGACGGTGATCGGGCCTCCTGACGCTGGGTGGCGCAGATGGATTGCCTCGGGTTTGGTGACAGCATTGACTCGGTTGCCGCCGGGGAAGGGGGTTGTGGGCATGACGGGGTGGGCGGGTGAAGGGGAAGGGGGAGGCAGATGGCGTGGGGAGAAGAAGAGGCAGACGACGTGTGGGGGGGGGGTATGGGGAGAGGAAGAATAAACAGTAAATTAAGTGGGTAATTTATTTTAAAGTCAGGGACAATCAAGTCTTTTTGTCAAAACCGTTAAGTATTTTTGTATTCCGTTTGTCAATGGACATAAGTGTTACATTTTGAAACTTTGTGTCCTCGCGTGTAATTACCCCCAAACCTCAGGGATATAGGTGTAATTAGCCCTTAAACTTATAACCATTCCAAAGTTTGCTTTGTGCTCATTCTTCTCTTTAGATCCCCACCTCGCCACGTTCTTCACCGCTGTAAACACCAGACGATGTCTAAATCAATTGCCATCACTACTTAAACTATCACGACAAAGGACATCAAGTATTACCCAACGCCACCACCATAACCAAATTACGCCATTAATTTGAGGCGAAAAATAGTCATTGATCTCTATAGTGGGGTCCAACAACAGCCAAAGTGTAACAACGATACATAAAGGTGAACTTGATAGTCGTTCATAGTTTGAGGACTAGTTTGTCTAATAAGGTTCAAGGACTTAAGGCGGCGAATGCGTACTAGTTTAAAGATGTTTTGGAGATGGATTGATACACAAGTATATACACAGTTCATGCTCTATCGTATGTACCCCAAAGTGCATTACTGACAAAATATTATACTTTTTAACGACCGATGAGGTGTAAAAAAGTATATGAAAGTCTGGAAGTAGACGTTCGATCTTTCCGAAAAAGAATATTATTGGAAAGTCAAAAATAGCTTCGCCCTAGAGGGTACTCTCTTCCTTAACGATAGTAGTGTAGTTGTCTGAAAAAAGCCCAAAATGAGCGCCCCTTGCACTATATTTTCTTGTAAATACTTTGCAGTTGCCTCACATTATTTTTGGTTTGGGCCCTTCTCAGCTTCAGAAGAAAGTTTATATCTCGTTTGGGCCAAGTAGCCCAGTCCTCCGGGATTTGAGACATGACAATAGATGGGCTACTTCTCCTTGTGGACTGGACGCAGGGAACACCCATGCTGGTTAAGAATGACAACTAAGAGGTCGTTCGGTATTGATTTTTCTTTTAGAGTACATCTTGATTAAATTAGAATCAGTTTTGATTTACTTTAAGTATATCAAACTAAAATTTATTGATGATGTTTGGATAAAATGGGATGAAAGTAGGTTTAGTATGACAAAATTACCATATGGTGTGTTAAAATATAAAGGAACATTTAATGTATGTTTATATGTGAATTTTTTTTGATAAGTCTTTTGGTCAACCATGATTCTCCAAAACAATGCAAGGACATGGAGAGTATGGATTTAGTCACTTTTGAGCATATTAAATCAGATTTAATCAGTTAACCTTTTTTTCCCAAACGCTTCAAACCTGATTCAATCAAGTTTGACCATTCAGTAACCCATCCCAATCATCATCTAAAGAAGATTATACATAAAGAAAGATAATCTTGCAAAAGGTTGTCAAAAGTTTATGTTTATGAGGAATAAAACCATGATGAACTCCTAATTTGTTAAATTTACTACCTATGTTAACAAAGTTACTTTACTTTTGATGTTGCTTTTCAAAAGTGGACTCTATGCATGTACGAATTCAATGTTTAATCATAGCTCAAACTGCATGTGACACAAAATAAATAAAATAATATAAATTTTAACGTTTTGTTGGAAAAAAATTCCTACCCTCATTAATGAAGTTCTTTGCTTTTGAGGTTTGATGTTGACGCGCATCATGAGAATTCAATATTCAATAAGAGTCTAAATTTAATGTATTACCAAAGGTAAGCAAATTAGTCCAAATTAAGATGGAATTCCACCGTAGAACTCAAAAATGACATTTGTAACAAAGTCAGATACCAACCCGCCTTTTATATCTTCAATTGATGATTGATGATCGATGATTCGTATCGATATTAATGAGTGCAAGGTTCAATTATTATAAACAGAAAACTTAAAATAGAATTGAAACATGATATCTGTTCGAGCCCACCCATGCATGTACACATACACAATCTTGGCTGGATTTCAGACAAAACTCCTGGCACAGAATGAGCAGATGCGGACGACATGCCCTTCTAAACGAAAGCTCAATTGGCCAGCAGCAAGGCGGAGGAGACTCACAACAGCACATACACACTGAACTTTGTCAATTGCTAGAGAGGACAGGAGCCCCCCACCAAGCAAAACCGGATCACCTTTACATATTCTGTCACATGGTCTACCAGATTTGCTTGCACACCGGATGTGTACAAGATTTGGACTGACCCTATTTGTTTATGTTTGACTGAGGTGTGCACAACAGAAGAGGCATGGCACTGTTCTGGCTTGAATGAAGCAGTTTGACCATGGCCAGCTTATTTTAAAGACAGGATGACCAAGCAGCCATGTGAGTACGTGATGCATCTGGATCGTGAGTTGAGGATTTCTAGGATGGTTTCTGAAGGGCAGTAAATGGCATCCCAACGGTCGTTCGGAATGTTGAGCTTGTACATAAGTACACCGCTCTCTTTTTCGCTACGTTAAGAGTATATACAAATATACATATTGAACACAATAAAAAAAAACATGATCGTCTGAATCCTGATTTACCACCTTCTGTCATGGCGATTGTATGCTGATTGAATGGTTAGTTCGAGCCGATCACCAACTCCTGTGAGACAGGCTCTATCATTTTCTTCATCCTTATTTTGTACCGCGGCTAAGTGTAACCAATGTGTACCATTATCCAAGGTGTATGGATTAAAAGATGGGAGAGCAAGAACCGATACATTTTATGGCAAACTGGCATCTTGGGTCACATAGGATAGTTCTTGGACGAGTGACTAACAATTTTTTCCTATCTCATTTGGGACTCGTCTTTTTCTTTATTTTTACACGAACAATAAAATTTTCTTACTCTTCGGTCGCCGTCTCTTATGAAACTCGAATCAACAACCTAGCTTGCACTAAACTTTGGAAATTATCAAATGTTAAAAGGTAAGATATGATAAATAAGACTTGAAAAAAGTTGACTTCTCAAGTAACAATCTCTAATTTGGGACCTGAAGAGCATTAAAAAAATTTCAACATGGACTTATCCTAACTTCTAAATACTCATGGTTACAAGATCCGAGTTTCCAATATAGTAAGTTCTTAGGATTCTCATACTTGTGCATTAAATTAAACCCCTTTAAAGACAAGACAAAGAGTAGTTATTTCACGTCCATGCTATTAAAAATCATTCAAAAGAAAAAGCTGAGACTGACAAGCATGTGCATGGCAATTAGGTAATAGCCAGTCCAAGCCTTCCCTGTCACTAGCATTTAACAAAAAACACAAACACAATCTTTCTTCAATAATAAGTTTTGTATGGCAACCTTTATTGCACGCTTTCATGTACTGCAGAGGGTAGTACTATTTCTACGGTTCAGTCTTTGGTCAGATTGCTATTATGCTTTTAATCGAGTCGAGTCGAGTCCGGTCCAGCCCCATCGAGCTTATTTTTAAGTCACGGAATTATAAATTTTTACTAATGTTGATTCAATTTTCAAATAGTTTTAAGGTAGAGTAATCTAATATTTATTCATCGGGCTGACCTTAGTGAGGGTTAAAAAATGTTTAGCCTTTGTTGGTTTATTTTACCTTCCCATGGGATAAGATAAGTGGCAAGGCCTCACTTAGGTTAATGTGGGCATTTCGCGGACTAGGCGGCCACTAGCACTTGATGAGCTCGTAGCGATGAAAGAGCATTTTTGGAGAAGGCTAACGAGGGGAACCGAGACCTGGAAAGAAGGCATTTTATTGCGTTTGATGGTCACTATACGTTTGGCGAACCCCTTATTTACATGTAAAAAAAAAAGGAAAACATTTTCCGGAACAATTGCATAATATCATGATGGTTTACCCACCTTAGATTGGAGAATTTTCTTCAATAGTTGCGCACCGCACAAAATGTTTCTGGCCTTGTCACTGCCAAAATTTTGCGCTTTGCTGCTAAAATTTGTAGCGACGGTCAAATGAACCAAGCACAGTGCACCACCTCAATATCAGTCAGCAGTAACTACCGCCCTCAAACTGTATTTGAAATTCTAAGGGTAGCTGTAAAAATGGTGACAGCCACTTTCACTTCTAGGCAGCTTCAGAAAAACTCCAACTTCATCAATCAACACCAACAAGAACAACAACGTCCATGACTGTACTATCTGTACTGATTCAAACCCATCAAATCCCAATCACCTACTCATGAAGAAGTCCCACAAAACCCTCCAAGGGTTCTTTCAATCTCCACCTGCTATTCATCTCCCACTCCTCTGCTTCCTCTTTATGATTGGATTTGCATCTGGGTTTGGATCAATGGGTTCCATCTCTGCCGCATTCGGCGATAACAGCTTCTTCTGCGCCATAGACGCCAGTGGGAAGCAGACAGTAATCTGTTGGGGCAAGAACAGTAGCTCTGAATCATCAAACCCATCTGTGTACTCCATCGATATCCCTCCAATGGCTGCTCTTGCAGGTGGTGATGGTTTTATGTGCGGCATCTTAGCAAATACTTCGCAGGCATATTGCTGGAACTTGATCGGGTCTAGCTCTGATCTCGTCCCTCCGATCTTCGAAACGACATCTTACTCGCATATTGCTGCAGGTAAGGATCATATCTGTGCAATTAGAGGGTCTTACTACTCGGATAACGAGTATGGTACTATTGATTGCTGGGACATTGTTAAAATTTCGAATAGTAGCTTTAGTTCAAAACAGAGTACTCTGTTTTATGATCAATTTATTAGCAATCTTGTGTTCGGGAAAGTTGTTTCTGGTGAAGGGTTTAGTTGTGGTGGTACTAGAGAAGATGGCATTACATGTTGGGGACCAAATTCATCAAGATTAGAAATTTCAGGCGTATCGGAAAATTTTGTGACCTTAGCTTCAGGACTGGACTCACTTTGTGGGGTGTCTGAAGTGTCTGGTGAGGTAAAATGCTGGGGTGCTAATGCTTCATTTGTCACTCCACCAGTCGGAATTCGGTTTGTGTCGTTGGCTGCTGGTGCGCATCATTTTTGTGGGATTCGAGAAGACAATCATGGGATTCAGTGCTGGGGGCAATTCAATAACTCGTCCATTCCCAAAGGGCCTGGTTTTCTCTCTCTTACTTCATCCGATTTTATTACATGTGGTATTAGGGAAGATGATTTGGTGCTCGATTGCTGGTTTGCTAATGTGTCTTCTGCTAATATGTCTTCACCGCCAGATTACGATCCTCCGTTGCAATTGTGCAGTCCAGGTATGTGTACACCTGGATCTTGTGGTGAAGGGAAGTTTGCTTTCAATGCTAGCCTTCTCCATGAGCCGGATTTGACTAGCTTATGTGTTCGGAAGGATCTGAATATTTGTTCTCCTTGTGGGTTAAATTGCTCAGAAGGATTCTTTCCTTCTAGTTCTTGCAGTAAGAATGCTGACAGAGTGTGCACAGAATGCTCTCTTTGCCAAAACAACTCGTGTTGGGATATTTGCAAGCTTCAGTCGTCGCCAGAGATGCAACGGAAGCATCAGCATCAATTGCACAGGTTACTGCTCATAGTTGGGTCTTCTGCTTCAGGGTTCTTGTTGATTTTAGTTGGATGGTGTCTCTTACCCCGTCTGATTGCCACCAGAGACAAAGAAGGAAGCAAGAAACAATTTGCATCCTGCATTGGCAAGCCGGAGCTGGAAACTGACGCAAGTACTAATTTACATCCTTCCGTGTCTCTGGCCCCTTGTCCTGGAATGGCTCAAATTTTTCGACTGTCTGAACTGAAGGACGCCACTAATGGATTCAAGGAGTTCAATGAGCTTGGTAGGGGAAGCTATGGTTTTGTATACAAGGCTGTGCTCCCGGATGGGAGACAAGTTGCAATTAAGAGGGCCAATGCTGCTACAATAATTCACACGGATAGCCGGACGTTTGAAATGGAGTTGGACATCCTGTGTAACGTCCGTCATAGCAGTGTTGTGAACTTGCTGGGATACTGCGCAGAGATGGGAGAAAGGTTGCTGGTTTATGAGTTCATGCCCCACGGAACCCTTCACGACCACCTCCATGGGGGTCTTTCTCCTTTGAATTGGACACTCAGGTTAAAAGTTGCAATGCAGGCTGCTAAGGGGCTCGAGTACCTTCACCATGAAGTGGAACCTCCAGTTGTCCACCGGGATGTTAAGAGTTCAAATATTCTGTTGGATGCTGATTGGGGAGCACGAATTGCAGATTTTGGGCTGCTTACTATAAAAGAGAGGGATCTTGCAGGAGACATGAGAGCTGATGTCTACAACTATGGGATTGTACTGTTAGAGATCCTTAGCGGAAGGAAAGCGTACGACAGAGATTGCACGCCTCCTAATATCGTTGACTGGGCAGTGCCTCTCATTAGACAAGGCAAGGCAGCTGCGACAATAGATCGATATGTGGCTTTACCAAGAAATGTCGAGCCGTTGCTAAAACTTGCTGATATAGCAGAGGTTTCTGTGAGGGAAAATCCTAGCCAGCGTCCTACTATGTCAGATTTGGTGCTTTCATTGGAGAAAATAGTGAAGGATGGGCTAATATTATAGTCCCGAATTGATTTTTGTACTTGATCATACGTGAAGTGTTAAAACGGAAAAGAAGAACATAAGTAGCAGCATCTCCAACTGTACATCTGTGCTGAGCCTCTTGTAAATTATGCTGCTTATACTCATCTGTTCCTCTCTCAAAAGTTAAATAAGAAGTGTCTGCAACTCTTCTTGTTTCACACGCCTGCCTAGAATTTTTACACTTCGGAAGTTCAGACAAAACTTTTGTGGCTAGAGCAGTACTGTGTGTGGGTTGGGGGGCGGGAAGGGGGAATCAGAGCTGCGTAGTATTGAACAACTGTCATTCGCTGTGTTCAAACACAGGAGAATTTCTTGCTGTGAGTGAGGTTGGAAATGTTAACATTTTGAAAGAGATTACGTTACTTTCACTACCTTAGTACCTTCGACGATGTAGTTCTCGCAATATAGCAACATCATAAGGCCCGCTCAGATAGAACACCACCTCTCATCTCACAGTTTTATTGTGTTCTGCTGCAATGTGGTTTCGCCCTGCAATGTGCTTTGAGGTTTCAAAACCTGTCCGACAATGCTATACGTTTCTGCCCAGTTTTCGTTGTTGTTGATGCTGGCAATGAACAGATAAAGAAACAATTTAATTGGCTTTGTACGTGATGTGTAACGTTGTAGTAATTTTTTTTTGCGGTAGGCAACGATTTACATTGCATAACTTTACAACTTCGTATGTTGTGGGATCAATCAACTAATTTTGTCTGCTGCAAATGCCAAGCTCACTGTGGACTTGTTTAAAGGAGTTCCTCGTAAAGGACTTTGTTCTTGCTTTGGGACGAGTTCCTCTCAGAGGAAAAAATGATGGGACTCAAGAGTGACCGAAGAGGATACCAGTCAATGTAATGAGGAATATATATTAAGATTTTTTCTTTTGTTTGATTAAGACTTAATTTAGGAAAGAATTCTGGATTTGAATATTTGGTTTCAGAATTCCTTGATTCGGAAAATCTTATCAATGAGGATTTTGATTTGATTATGTTTCCATTTTTAGTTTAAGCCTTCTCCTATAAAAGGACCCTGGATACAATGTACCAAGTAAACTGCTTATCAATATTCCGTTCTCCCTGTCTCCTTTGCTCTGCAATTTCATATTACTAGCTCCTCTCGTCAATGGATCTCTGCAAGTTTTATGACAGATTGTGGAGGAGGTATGTTATCCAAATCCATTCTTTGTTATTAAATATGGTTCTACCCTTATGGTTGGATGTTTAATACAAACTTCACAGATGCTCTTCTACTTGTGTTTCATGTGTTACGTTCCAAATCTGCTATCACTACGGAATAAAGTTGAAAGCTTTGGATTTGGAAGAAGTAAAACCTTTACTTGTGCATCATTTTATCCAGAGCTTTCTCCTTTTGGTTGTTCATTCCCGAAAATAAGACTGGTAAAATCTAGTTGCAGGCAACTTTGCATCTGATCCTTGAGCCAGCCATTACACCTTGGTTACAACAGGCTTCAGTGAAGAGAAAACCACCTAAACCAGGACTTGAACCTCCCATAATTATAGGGGCTTAGTTGTGTTCTTTCATGAAGAACATGAAGGGCAACTACAGCAAATGCAACCGAGGATTTACATAAAAGCTGAAAGTGGAAAGGAAAGACAATATTGGTTTATCGTAGAATTAGTGCTCGATTGACCAAGAAAAAAAGGGAAGGCCATCAAATTAGGAAGAACAACCTAGCCACTTTGGCCTGGTTGTAAAGGAGGGCCATTTGCAAAAGCAGCAAAGAATGCAGAATGTACATGGGTCGTTTGAAGGTGGAGTAGTGTAAGCATTCCTTGTTGTTGGGGGAGGGGGGTGGGGTGGCTATACCATTACCATACATGAGATTACATATTGAATATAGTAGCATGTGATGGAGAATTCGAAAGTAAATGGGAAAAAATGGGAGGTAAGGGCAGAATAGGAAGAGGGTAGTTGTCCTTGTGATAGAACAAGCTTAGATGAAGGGAATCCAAGTCAATCCTCATCCAAGCACTTGCAGACAAATCAGTTTCAGAAAAAGAAAAGAGATGCTTGCTTTGTGATCCATCCAGAAAGATAAGAAAATGAAGATC
This sequence comes from Escallonia rubra, assembly GCA_033065855.1. Classification (NCBI taxonomy): domain Eukaryota; kingdom Viridiplantae; phylum Streptophyta; class Magnoliopsida; order Escalloniales; family Escalloniaceae; genus Escallonia; species Escallonia rubra. The sequence goes on from JAVXUO010002536.1 coordinate 295,209, forward strand.
CTAAAAGTCATAAAGGTGGATATAAGTAACATGATCTCTGTTGTGTGTGTATGTGTATGTGTGCCTAGTTACATTTGAGTGACATAGTTTCCCGCCTCAGCTTCTCTCTTACTCCTCTAAAACCCCACCAGAACCCTACTCTCCTCACTTAGTTTAGGGACAAAAAGGAGGGTGGTGGTTCAAGTGAAGTGGTTTCCTCAGCTGTTTTTGCTTTATGCCAAAACAAAAATTGCCAACTCAAAAGCCAAGTTGGTTGGTTTCTGAGCAAAAAGTCAGGAAAAAAGAAAACAAGTGTGGGAAGGCAGGGGAAATCCATTAGATTAAGACTGGTTTAAGCTAATGACACCCTCAACCCCCACCCCACCCCCCCTATATATACTGCTCTCCTTCCTTTCAGCCTACAACATACATGATGTTTTCTCTTATTAAGCTACGATGCATCGTCAGTGCAGGCACTTGCATTTGGCAATCTCCAGTGCTGACGCAAGGGATGTCGCTTTGTAGATTTACAAGGTATGTGTGCATACATGGTTGCATAAACATGATAGAAAATAATGTGCCTGGCTCCCTGTATGCCATTTGCAAGATCCATCCATATATTGGTGGCTTTCGTGGATGGCGTATGAGGAGCCATGCATGCCATAGAATTGTTGTTTTAACAAGCATATGTTCCTCTATGTGTGTGTGCAAGCTCGTTTGTGTGTTTACGGATCTAATTTCCCATGCCAAATGCAGCGTAGGGCAATTTCCTCATGTTTTTCACTAACTAAAAGCTGCTAATATTGAAAGAAGCCGCTGTTTGCCATCAGACTCCAGCCAACCCGGACGATATCCACGATTCTCCGATACTGGTGCCAACCCTATTCATGTTACTAGTTTCTATTGTTTTAGTCATGTTTACAGGCCTAAGAAGCTCAGCTTTGGCACGAAGGAAGTTGCTCAAATTGACATTTCCTCTACACAATTTAAGGCTGGCAGCTGGCTTAACATTGTGCTTTAGACATTCAAACTCGGTTGTCACTGGGTCTGGACTCTGGAGAGAAGTCAGAGGCTCACCTGCTCATAGGGTCAACTGGAGGCGCACACTTAGCTCTCTAACTAAATCTTGAGCCTCTGACCAACCTAAAATTAAGTGTAAAAAATGCCTAAAGCTCTGATATTGGAGGTGAAATTTAGTTTGTGGAAATAGTAACGAGAGTCTACACTTAGTTGACCCATCTGCAGTACTTGGGACCTGAAAAATGGCCTCTATTAAACCATCTAAGAGCACATAGGATCATATAGAGCGCCCTAACGCTCCTCTTTTCTTTCTCAGTGTCCACAAAATAAATTAAAAGAAATTGTTACCCACTAATATCATTGTCACATGGCGCATGATAAGTTATAATGTTTACTTTCAGCATGAAATATATACTGATGTAAAGAATTGGAGAATTAATTGCAATTTTCCTATTAATTCCGAACACATGGATGTTCTTTGTACAGTGGTCCTATAGTTATCCAAAAAAGCTGTTTGAATTGCTTCTATGACCTATTTTAACATCCATGAGATCAGCGACATGTCCAGGTTGTGATATTGTGATATTTACTGTGTCAATCTCATTAGTCAACATCTGGATGGCTATAGACATTCGGGGCCGGAGCTTGGTCTTCTCTTGCACACAAAGCAGGCCAACCCTAGCGAATTGAAAGGCTTCTTCGCTCGGAAAATCTCCATTCAGTACAGGGTCCACTAGCTGCAAAAGGTTGTTAGCATTGTACATTTCCCATGCCTGCACATTCAAATGTGCACAAGGCCTCGTCTCAAAATCATAACAAACTTGTATATGCTTTCCAACATACTTGTTAACGTTATCTTAGCCAATCCTAGACAATTTAAGCTACAGGTTGAGGTCAAATCTACTCCCTCTGTTCCTTAAAATGGGTCTTTATGTAAGCCAACCAATTTATGGGCAATTATTATATCTAGAATTTGCTCCTTTCCAATTCCATATTTTCATACCATTTGTGGTCTTCATTTAATTATTGTCTCAACCAAGTTAGGGGTGACTAGGGAATGTGTCTATGGTCTCTAATCTCTTGATTAGGATATACCACAAATGAGATGAGGTCTCATTAAACGGTACATATAGCAGATTCATTAGGCCTATATGATTATTGATCTCCAGAACGTCGTTGGACAGCCAAAAAAAATCTCTAAAAGCTTACCACCGTGGCACCTGCAAGGGTCTGTGCATATAACCAAAACTATCCTAGCTTGATTCAATTTTATACAGATTAAAGCACTGGTTTCGTTTTGACAGTTGGGATTTATGTCTGCAGTTCTTGGAAACAAAATAAAGATGTGCTAAGAATCAGTAATTGGTAGAACTTCTTACCTTATCAACCAGATATTGCTCTCCATGTTCTACATCGAAATCAACGACTGACCGGCCGCTCATTATTTCCAATAGTAGAACTCCGAAGCTGTAGACATCCGACTTTCGTGTCAAATGTCCACTAATCGCGTATTCCGGAGAAAGGTAGCCTCTAGAAAATTAGCGAATGGGAAAACTCTATCAGCACCAGCACATAAAAAGCAGTATACTTAATACAAGTATACAACTCATGTACAAATAATAGTACAAGAACCACAAAATACACTTACAATGTCCCGGCAACACGAGTACTAATGTGAGAAATGTCATCTCTAAATAGCTTTGACAGGCCAAAGTCTGAAACTTTTGGTGCAAAATCCCGATCAAGAAGTATATTGCTGGCCTTAATATCTCGGTGCACGATATGTGGGTCGACTTCTTCATGGAGATAGGCTAGTCCGCGAGCAACTCCTAGTGTAACGTCCCTCCTCTGTGCCCAACTAAATCTTATCCTGTTATGCTCTCCACCTGTTGATCAACAATCATATAAACTGATTTTCTTCACCAAAATTCGTAACTATCGTGGATACGAGAGGTGGAAAAATTTAGAATTACCAAGAAAGCAGTGTGCGAGGCTATTGTTTTCCATGTAATCATATACCAGAAATCTTTTAGCTCCATCAACACAACATCCTCGAAGTCTGACAAGATTTTCATGTCTGATATCGGATAGTGCAGCTAACTCAGATATGAATTCTCTCTCTCCCCTCATTGATTCGAGTTCAACAGATAGCACTTTGATAGCCACAATAGTGCCGTCTTGAAGCCGGCCCTTCAATAGTGCAACCACTAGCAACACATTAGCACAATACATGAAAGTGAAATGCACGACAAATCCAAAAGCCAGAATTGCCTACTTAAAAACTAAAAGCCTAGCCCAGTGCAAGAAACTTCCGTGGAGCCAGTGTGCACAAAAAATACGCCAGTCAAAAGTTGGCTGCTCCTATGACGTAATGTTCCACACTCGTGTTCAAAAAATTCAAGCATCACAAAATTAGCTACAGAGGGAATCATATCAGAAACAAAAATTTGTCCACAAAAACAAGTTTCTCCCAAAGGGAAAAAGGGAGGACAATTTTATGCATTCAACACGCAAATACGAAAATTACCTTGTAAACAGAGCCAAATCCTCCCTCTCCAACCTTGTTCTTTGAATGGAAACCATTACTTGCATCCTTCAACTCAATCCGAGAATACACGCGAAAATTCTGCACAGGTTGCCCACCTGTTCACTAGATTTTGTTTTTAAGATATACCCTTGTACTGATCTCTTCATAAAATGCTTTAAAGCAATCAAACTGCATACTGGGTATGGATGAACAAAGAAGGGGAATTTTGTTTCAGAAAGTTACCGTGGCTGCTGTTCTTGACAAGCGTGGTGTCTGAATTAGAGCAGAAACAAAAAGGAAACTTCATGATGCCGCAGTTCTTCTACTTGTCTATCACTTTCTTCAATCATTTTCCTCTGGAAACTGAATTTCCATATTAATGGGAGTTGGCAGGTGCGCATATGAAACGGATACTTGGGTCAAAAGGGTAACAGGGGAATTTGAAGGAACAGAATCATACAATGCAATCTGAGAGAAAGAAAGATAGAGGATATGGGAGTGGGAAGAAAAAGGGGATGGGTTCATTAAAGGAAACATCTTTATAGCCCTCTCTGCCCTGGCTGCCAATGGGTTTTGACCAATTCTTTGGAATTCACCGGTTCTTTTGGTTGTTTCACTCTTTCTATGTAGGGATAATACCATTTTTATTCTCTTGAACTATTTCTGTTTTGTTATTTTGATCCCTGAACTTTAAAATTCGTTAAATCAGTCCCTGTACTTTGTGTCATCATCAATTTAGTCCCTCCGTGGCATTTTTGTTAAAATTCGGGGGTATTTTAGTCAAATAATGAAAAAATATGGGATAATATCATTTTAATCCCCTAAACTATCCCCGCTTTTTTATTTTGGTCCATGTACTTTAAAATTCGTTAAATCAGTCCATGTACTTTGCATCGTCATTAATTTAGTCCCTCCGTTAGCATTTCTGTTAAAACTCAGGAGTATTTTAGTCAAATAATGAAAAAATATTTCATATCTCTTCCCTTTCTGCCTTCCCCCAACCCATACCCCCCCCCCCCCCCCCGGCCGCATTTCCACCATTACTACCACGACCAGAAATCAACCATCACCACCAACCGTTCGATCACCACCATTCTCAGTCACAAGAAGACATGTTCATCATACCTGCCATTAACCCCCCCACTCTCCCCCATTCTTCTTCCCCCACATCTGCTGCGACCACCGTAAATCAACCATCACCGCTTCCGCCTTTTCTCTAGCAATTGGTGGAATGCATAAGCCCTCCATAGAGATGGATGACCTTCCTGGGTTTCCTTTGCAGATTCTTGTCATTTTTCGTTGCAGATCTGAGAATGGAAGAAATTGGGTGGGCTTCCTAGTTTCCTTTACTGTAATTGGGGTGTTAGTGTTGAGAGGGAGGACGAAGGGTATGTTTAATCAGGTAAGGGATGTTCCATGTGGTGAGTCATATGTAATTGTAGTGGAAGATGATTGATGAGTTTAGTTTTAAAGGGATGAAATTTGGAGTTCATGATTTTGGTGGTGACTGCTAGGATGGAGAAGAGAGGGAGGAAAGGAAGACGGGGAAGGGAGAAGAGAGAGAAAGGTAAGGGGGAGAGGTTGAGGACTATAAGGCTAGGGCTTGACTGAAATACCCCTGAGTTTTAACAGAAATGTTAATGGAGGGACTAAATTAATGACGATGCAAAGTACAGGGACTGATTTAACGAATTTTAAAGTACAGGGACCAAAATAAAAAAGCGGGGATAGTTCAGGGGACTATAATGGTATTATCACATATTTTTTCATTGTTTGACTAAAATACCCTCGAGTTTTAACAGAAATGCTAACGGAGGGACTAAATTGATGACGGCACAAAGTACAGGGACTGATTTAACAAATTTTAAAGTTTAGGACCAAAATAACAAAATGGGGATAGTTCAGAAAAATAAAATGTTATTATCCCTTCTCTATATTAATCAATTATTAGAACGTCAGCAAGGCTGGAATTGATTGGAGCCCAAAGATTCCAAGTAAACGGACTTTCAATGGAACTGGTTCAAAGCAGAGTTTTTGGCGTCCAGCATTAAATTAATACGGAGTAGGTTGTTTGCCAATTATCAAGTTCTTGATTTTCTTTGTTTCATCATTCAAAACTTTTACACAAGAATTTTTTGGTCAAGGGGAGAGGGGATGGGGCCTGGCGGCAGGCCTTTATGTCATACCCAGTGGTATACCCATCCTACTCATCTTATTCCCTTTGGCAACCAAAACAATCATCAATACAACTTGTTGTTATAGTATATGATTGTTCAGATGTAAACAAGTTAAATCTCCATTTTTTATTTGTAACCTTGAAAGAGACAACGTGGGCTAAATTTGTTACCAAACGTACACTTGTTGATATGCGGTGATGATCCGTTTTAACTCCTTATGGACGACAACTTGATAGAACTATGACTAAAAAGAGAACTAGCTTTGTCTCAGCTAACCTATTTTTCTTTCTTAGAATTAGAACCTTTCACTAAATAAAAGTTGTGTCATCTAAAGTCTTTCCTAGCACAGCAAATTCATGGGCCGCTTTGTTTGCTTCTCACGAAACTACGACGAACACTGCATTTCGAGAGACTGTTTTGCTCACAATTTTTAGAATCATTCCGAGTTTGGATAAAACCTCATGCTTCTGCCATTGTAAACCAGCACCACTTCAAGGTAATCTCCCCTTTGAACGTTACCGCTCCTCATGGATTTCACATCCCTTGTCAATCTCGTCTCTTTAAGACGATGGTAGGGTCTGATAGGAATTTTTTCAATAATTAGAGAGTGTGATTATATATAGAATTTTCATAGGGTTTCTTTTCCTTTTTTTTTTCCCTCTTTCAATTAAAGTTAAAACAACTCTTTACTCTAACAAAAACATATATTTCAATAAAGATATTTATGAGAAGTCAAAAATACCCTTATTTTTAATCACACTCTTATTAAAAATAGTTATTTAATGAAAAACAAAATTTTTAAGCCAAAAGTCAAAACAATTCTTAACTCTAATAAAAACATATAAAAAAACATATATTTCAATAATGATATTTATGAAAAGTAAAGAATACCCTTATTTTTTAGTCACACTCTTATTAAAAATATGTATTTAATGAAAAACAAATTTTTTAAGCCAAAAGTTAAAACAGTCCTTAACTCTAATCAAAACATATATCCCAATAAGGGTATTTTAAGGATAGAAGCTTTATATCCTATGAGAAGTCAATAACACTCTCATTTTTAAATAACACTCTAACTTAAAAAGGGTATATAATGGGAAAAAATGTTATAGGTCAAAAACACCCTTACTCACCCTTAATCTTTTATGGAAAGGGTTAATTACAAAACTGTCTCCTGATGTTTACATATTTTTGCACTTTGTCCCCTGTGTTTATAACTTTTGCAATACTGTCCCCCGAGGTTTGACAAAACTATTGCAAACAGCTCCAAAATTGAACCGAACGTTCAATTTTGGACGTTAAATCGTCATGTGCGGTGTACATGCCATTTTGGCGTGGGCAAAATTGTAATTTCTGGCATGGGAAAATTTGTGATTTCCCCTTCCCCATCTTCCCCACTGTGTTCATCTCTATCTCTCTATGTTCCCCTTCCCCATCTTCTCCTTCTTGAGTCCCAGCCGTAGACACCAATTGGAACAGCGATCGCTCGGCGGAGACATCGGGATCGGCGCCTACAATCATGGCGGCAGCACCATCACCGAAAAGAGCTTGCCCAACGAGGGAGTCCAGATGGGTGTCAGAGGATCCACGGAAAGTGACGACAGTGATTTCGGAGCAAATGACGAGGACGCAAGCACCAGCATTGTTCTCGGCGAGATCCTTGGCCAGGCGGAGAACGGTGTCGCCGGTAAAGCAGCCCTGTTGGTACATCATCAACCTCTTGACAGAGGGGCGGAGGCCGAGGAGCTTGGTGAGCTGGTAGTCGGCGCCGGGCATGTCGACGCCGGAGGTTGTGTAGAAGATGAGGTGGGTGATCTTGGACTTGGGCTGGCCCCGCGGTTCAGGTCCTTCCCCACCGAAATGAGCTGCAACCCACTACAATGAGGCCCAAGAGTCCTCGTAAGGGATTGGCAGCGGGTTCTCCGGAGCGAGCCTGTAGTCGACGGACACAACTATGACCCGGGCCAGTGAGACGAAAGAGGTTAAAAGTTGAGGGTTACGGCGTTGAAGGGTGATCCGGCATAGAAGGCTCCACCGTGGTAATTGAGAACTAGAGGGAGCTTCTCTTCTGGGCCGGTGATTCTGGGCATGAAAACTCATGCCTTGATGTTGGGTTCTGACGAGATCACGACGTCCTTTACCTCGTCGCCGGTTCTGGGATCGAGGGCTGGTTCAATGTAAGGGCTCTCTGAGTAGCGTTCAATGCGACCATCTTTGTAGACTCGAAAAAATGGTGGGAATTCATGGGTTATTTCAGCTTTGATTGAAGCCATTGCAAAAGTAAATGGAAAGGTGAAGAGGTGAAGGTGCTTCATGTAGGTCTTACAGAGAGAGATGAACACAGTGGGGAAGATGGGGAAGGGGAAATTACAATTTTGCCCATGCCAAAATGGCATGTGCACCGCACATGACAATTTAACATGGACGTTCAATTTTGGAGTTGTTTGCAACGGTTTTGTCAACCTCGGAGGACAGTATTGTAAAAGTTGTAAACACGGGGGGCAAAGTGCAAAAACGTGTAAACTTCAGGAGACAGTTTTGTAATTAACCCTTATGAAAATATCAATTAAAAGGAAAAAAAAAGATTAATCATTTAAGTTCATTCGTGCTTTTAAATTTGTATAGATATAGATATAATATAGATATCTATACTACCTATAAAAGTACGAATCCTGTAAATCTTTTTATTCCATTTTTGTCCTTCGTTAATCACTCTAATAACAATCTTATCCTTTAATAATCACTACTCCATTATTACCCCACCCTTTCATAAATACTACTCCATTATTACCCCACCCTTTCATAAATACTACTCCATTATTACCCCACCCTTTCATAAATAATATTGTTAATTACTAATTGTGTAATCATTTTGGGTTTTACTCTCCGTCAGTTATTTCAATAACAACATTACATTCCCTAATTAGTTTTTTTGGTACTATATTTAAGAAACATTATGTTATAAATTTAATCTAAATCAATATTTACATATTGGGAAACAAAATATGTAGTTGTTAAAAATATATTTTTATATATATGTATGCGTGTGTATAGGTGTATGCTTGCGCGCACTACCTCTAAAAGTATAAATTTTATAAATTATTTTTTGACGATTATGTCTTCCGTTAATTATGTTAATTATATTTTTACCCTTATTTTATTACTCCTTTTTAAATTTTGATGAAATTAAAATAATATTGGGTAATGAATATATTTTATACATTGATTGAAAAATGAAAAGTGTGATGAGAAAGAAAAACATAACAAAAAAGTTCCTTTATTATATTCTTTTAATTTAGTTAAAATAAAATAAATATTAGATATTGACCTGGTTAATGAGAATTGTAATTTTCTTTCTTCATTTTAGGTTAGTAAACAATTAACCAATTGAAAAAATAAAAAATGAAAACAACATAAATAAACTAAAAAAAAGAGAAAAATCAATTAAGAAACAGAAAATTGTTAGGCAAACAAAAAAAAGGTTAAATAAAAAAACAAGGCTCAAATATGGTGCAAATTTGAATTGAAAATATGTTCGGTTATTGCAATTGAAGACTGAGTTTTTTGTGTTTCTTATTGATGAAACATAAAGGACCTGGTCTTAAAAATTACAAATCTTAACCATTAACCAATTTAATAATTTACAAAAATAAAAACGTAGATTCATTCTTTTAAGTTCTCTATTTGCTTTTATTTTCAACAGTACCATCAAACATTTCTTCAATCCAAAGCTTAAGAAGAATATTTTTAAACATTGAATTGATTACAATTGCGATCATCAAATAACATTTCTTCTAAAAATTTCACAAAAAGTTGAGAACATAATTGAATTACATAATTTTTTATCCCAAGTAAGATAATAATATCACCTCAAATATTTCTCTCGACTATATTCTCGTGCAACGCACGTGCTCTATACTAGTGTATATAAAAAGCCGGATAAATTGCCGTATTATGGGGGTTGACTGGGTGCTCTTAAACCAAATTTGGTAGGTATTCTAAGTCCCTGTACAATTTAATGCGTGGGTGGGGCACACTAAATCAATAATCTAACAGGAGCCCATGTCCAAATCAATAATTTAGTACGAGCTCGTGTCCAAATCGATAATTTTATCCAGCTCCCAGTTACGTTCAAGCTTGAAATTGATAGGCCAAGAGGCCAATCAATAGCAAAGTCAAAATAAGTGAATTGACTTTTATTGGTCGAATATCGAACAAATTGCAAGTCACGGCGCCAGCAACTGCTAAATTTCACATCCATAACAGTAAGAAATTTTCTAATGCTAATATACACCGAAGGACCCAAGGCCGATTGACTTAATTCTTTTGGTTAGGTTAGGCTTCAAGGTGGGCATCTATGCTTCGGATCGGTCTCCCTTGCTCCCAAACAAGTAGTATCAGAATTCTTGGTTGTGACTTGGGTCGCCTCTCCAATGGAAGGTGTGCTTGTGGTTTAGCAATTTCGCACAAAAGTAACGACATCGTCGTGTGATGGAGCAGTTTCGTGATGAGCGCCGAGAAAGATAGCCTTCTGGTGTGACAAGAGTTGGATATCAATTCCACCCCAAACACTTTTGAGGGGTTGATATATAAATACTAGAATGGACGCAATACATACCGGGTTAAGCCTTTATGTATCAACTCTTCTGCCCTTCCTCACTATGTAACAACCTCCATCAGGTTTTTATACAATAAAGCTAAGTTCAGTGAGTAACAAGCTTTAAAAAGTGTTCCAATTTGTTTCATTTTTCTCAAAGTTACGTATCAAATGAGCCTTTACTAAGCAAAGCACAAGCTAAGTGCTTAGTACTATTGACTCATTTTGTAGCTCTTGTGAAAAATAGTCATCAGAAGTCGATCTCAGTTTGAATAGTTGAACTAAAACAAGCTAGTTTACGTTTAGGATGCCTTGGGCTCTGTTCTTGATCGCGACAAGCTTAGATAACAAGTTCAACCTTTTGCTAAGTATGAAACTCGTAATCGGTTGTGTTGTGGCCAAAAATTGACCGGGACCGAAAGAGCACGCGAGCAGACCTGCAAAGCACAACACGAGCAAACGGTGACGCGCCGGGACCCCGGAGGGGGCTCCGGCGGAGAGTCTCCGATGCCTAAGTCAGTAAGCCATTTTGAGAGAATAGCTAAAAATAACTTAGATAGTTAGAACTTACCTTCTTCCCCTGTGTCACTTCCATTTTATAGGAATGTATAAAAGGTCGGTTACCTTTCATTAATGGGGAGTTCCTCTAATAAGTGGGAGGTTACCCGGACTTCATGGGCAGTTATTGCTGATTATTAAGATAATGGGATAGTGGAAAGGTGGACAAGTGCCACTCCCACTTCTCCAATAATCAAAGAGCAGTTTTGGTGCCACCTGGTAGTAACAAGTGTTACCTTCCTATTGGCGGGTATTTTTTACCCATATCATTTGCCCCCCATTCCGTATTCTTTTGGGAGTAAGAATGCGGAATTAGGACGATTGTCATAGCATCGAATTTTGGGCCCTTGTTTAAGAGTCCTCCGTGTTTGGAAGTTTACCAGAAGTAAAGGTCTCGTGTACTCGATTGGCAGAGTGGAGGCCTTAAACGTGCTCGCCTACTGCTGGCTGAGTAAAGAGAATGGATGCACTCGTCTACTCTACTGGGCGAGCAGAGAGTGAGATTAATGTGCTTGTCAGCTCGGCTTAGCGAGCAGAGGCTTAAGAGACTTAAAGTAGCTCGTTTGTTTGGCTGGGTAAGCAGGGAGACTTTGAGTCTAATGCATTTGTCTTCTCGGGTTAGCGAGCGGAGGATTGACTCTAAAGGCGCTTGTCTGTTTGGCTTGGCGAGTAGAGAGACTAAGAGACTAATGTGCTCCTCTACTCGGCATGGAGAATAGAGGCTTAGTCTCTAAAGGTGCTTATCTGTTCAGATTCGCAAGCACAGAGACTAACCTCGGAAGGAGCTTGTATACTCGACTAGGCGAGTATAGGCAGAGGGGTCTAATGTGCTTGTCTGCTCGGTTTTGCGAGTAGAAGCTTAGACCTCGAATGGAGTTCGCCTACTCGACTAGAGTAGAAGCATGGGTCTGTGCGTTCGTCTGCTTGGCAGAGGCTAAGACCAAATACGCTCGTCTACTCGGCTAGAGCAGAGGCATGGGTCTGTGCGCTCGTCTGCTCGGCAGAGGCTAAGACCAAATACGCTCGTCTACTCGGCTAGAGCAGAGGCATGGGTCTGTGCGCTCGTCTGCTCGGCAGAGGCTAAGACCAAATACGCTCGTCTACTCGGCTAGAGCAGAGGCATGGGTCCGGGCGCTCGTCTGCTCGGCAGAGGCTAAGACCAAATACGCTCGTCTACTCGGCTAGAGCAGAGGCATGGGTCCGTGCGCTCGTCTGCTCGGCAGAGGCTAAGACCAAATACGCTCGTCTACTCGGCTAGAGCAGAGGCATGGGTCCGTGCGCTCGTCTGCTCGGCAGAGGCTAAGACCAAATACGCTCGTCTACTCGGCTAGAGCAGAGGCATGGGTCCGGGCGCTCGTCTGCTCGGCAGAGGCTAAGACCAAATACGCTCGTCTACTCGGCTAGAGCAGAGGCATGGGTCGTATGCGCTCGTCTGCTCGGCAGAGGCTAAGACCAAATGTGCTCGTCTACTCGGCTAGAGTAGAGGCATGGGTCGTATGCGCTCGTCTGCTCGGCAGAGGCTAAGACCAAATGTGCTCGTCTTGGCTGAGTAGAGGCCTTCATGGCTTCTTTACTCAGCTTGGTCGAGTAAAGAGCTAGGAATTTGAAGGATCTCTGCTCGGTCCGATAAGTAGTGACTTAAGGATTCGAAAGACCCCTGCTCAGTCTGATGAGCTGAGAGGTAGGAGTCGATCGAGGCTCTTCCACTCGTTCTAGCAAGCAGTGAGCTAGGAATCCGAAGGATCTCTACTCAATTTAACGAGCAGAGATGTAGGAGTCCATTAGAGTACATGTTACTCCAACGAGTGAGAGCTAGGAATCAAAAAGAGCATGTTTGCTCTACGAGGCTTACATGACTCCTTAAGAAAGGAGTATGAGTGCTTAGCTGGACCAATGTTTAAGCGACCCTATATTGAGATGAGGCCGGGTGCCCGGCTAAACCAACGCATATGCCCTTACTGAAGGTGCGCCAAATGATTAATGGCACTGTGATGCTGAGCTTCTCAAATAATTGATCATGAGCAGCTAAAGCACGGTTAAGGTACTAATGAGTGAGCCTTGTAATATCTCTTTTTTTGGGTATTTTTTTTTCTAGAATGACGGCTCTCCTCGTCATTTCTCGTGATGCACAAGGCAAGATTATTTTTTATTTCACCGTTCGGGTGACCTTGGACGTTGGTTGCAAAAGCTCTCAGCGTAATGATGAGGAGGTTAGGTGAGGCATCACTGCATAGGTTGTCGTTGACAGGTGATGGTTTGTAGTGCTCAGTAAATCCGAGAGGGACGATTGACCAAGGCTTGAAACTGCTTGATAGATTCTTACATGGCATGAGTGGTGATGAGCTGGTCGTGCTGCTCAGCCATCGTATGAGGGGAAGTGGAGGCTCCGTGCAAGAGTGGTCGTAGTATTATATACATGTAGCCCCCCTGACTAAGAAGGCATAGATGTAAAGATGACTGCTTAGTCATTGGGTCTAGGGCATACTTACAAAACTTTAAGTACATAGCCTGTCGGCTCAGGTGGACGAACAGGTAAAGCTAGAGGATCATAGCTTGTTCACATGGCTAAACAAGAAGATAAAGGTATGGAACCATGATTTGTTGAAATAGTGTATGATCAAAACGTCACCGGATGGGCGTTGAAATAGTGTATGGTCAAAACGTCATCGAATGGGCAGTAAAAATGGTGTCGTACTCTGTCGATATGCTGGCCGGGGATGTGCAATAAACTTAGGCAAATCTGGCAAGTAAGGCCATTGATTTGCCGCCAGATTTGCCAGTTGCAAAGGCACGAGCTATCCGGGCTACCGAATGTACTAGCGATGTTATCAGCGTACGCATGCAATTATCTTAGAGCTACCAGATTGCTGGTAACGTGTGCCTTTTTACTGTGAAAGTCATCTTGTTACGTCAAGCCAGCATGATGCTATAGCTGAAGCTTTATGTGTAACTAAAGCCACAAAGGGCTGTGAACTTGTTTTTCACTTATAAAGTGGTTTGCAGTAAAAACCTCTTAACAGGAAAAAATATGTCGCGAAAATATATCAAGAGAGCGCATAAGCTGATAAAAACAACTGCATTTTAGCACTAAACTGGTAGTAATCATACGCTGTGACACCATTATTACCCTGTCGCCTAGACAAGTAAGATGTGTCGTATTGCATGACACAAGTGGGGCATAATAGAAATTATGAGCACTCAGATGGTCTGAAGGTGCTTCGCCAATTGAAGCAATTGGCCGACGCTAGACCAAAAAATGAATAGGTCTACGCTAAAGTATTTAAGTAATATGAGGGCATATGTTAAGCGTGCCGACACTTAGAATCATAGTTGTTGTGTATTATGTCGTGTACAAACAAGTATGCGTGTATACAGGTTTTAGCGACGAATATAGTCATTCATGCGCAGGATAGATAATTCATATTATAAGATTTAAATAAATCTTGATTGTGGGCAAGAACAAAAATACGCGAAAGTACGGGGTTAAAACATAATTTCTTAAGATGGAAAGAGTGCACCTGATAAAAGTCATTTTCTCTTTCACAAAAGGAGGCAATTAGAGCACTGCCGAAGCGTCGCCGCCATCGAAAGTGCCATCTGCCGGCAGTTTGGCACAGAGGGAGGTAGATCCGGCCACTTCTTTTCCAAAACCCATAGCAGCTGGCTGATATGTAGGTCTGACCATTTTCTTTTTCACGACTCAAGGCGATAGCCGTCGCCGTACAGCGCAATGTCAGTGTTGGATGTTGGGATGGTGGCCGGTGGAGCTCCTGCAGCTGTGGCGGCGACGTCATCGCGTATCTGGTGCAGCCCAGACGGCTTGTAGCCTGTAATGGTGGTCTGGCGACGTTGCTTTGCGTGACGTCACAGATTGGAACGGTGCGATGACGGGGGTTAGATCCGCGATTTGGCGACGCGGTCGTCGATCGTGGTGGCACAGATCTGGATGGATGTGCGGCGATCAGCCGCCGATAGCGTACGTCTGTCGAGATTGTGGCCACCGCCGTTAATTTTGACAGTGGGTTGGCGGCTGATGAAGGGCCCCACTGGCTTGCAGACCCAAGGCGGTAGGAAATAGGGGCGATGAGACAACTCGCAATGCCGTTTAGTGCGGCGATGGTAGCCGTCATTTGGCGACGGCACTGTAATTCGGTGGCGCATGGCCGTAGCGGTTGTGCGGTGGAGCTAGCGGTTGCGCTGGATCTGAATAGAACGGTTTTGCGGCGCTGCCATTGGTCAAGAAGAAGCGGTGGTGGCAGGCCTGTGGTTGGTATTGCGATGATTATTGTGATTGGTGTCACTGATTGGCCGGAGACTGAAGCAACCATGAGGAGTCGGCCGGAATGGTGACGGTAGCCTACCGCACGTTGCCGTGGCGCCGCTAGTTGGAGGGGGAGTTGTCAAGCCCGTGTTGGCGACAGTGGCCACGGTGGTGTACAGTGCCGGTCTTCTATATTTTATTTTATTTTCTTTTGGTATGGTCAGTGAATGCGCCGGTAATGGGAGTTTGGGCGAAAAACCGACGGCCGGCCAACACTCGGCTTCGGCATGTGTTTGTCTTCTTTGACGTAACGGCGGAGACACGAAGAGACAATCTCGACAGAATAACGACAACTGGCGCCGTGTCTCGCTATAGCGTCATCGTCGAAGACATTGGCCTGGGCGGTGCGGTGCTGCCGCTGATCCAGTCTCTGTCTTCTTTCTTCTTTTTATTGTGGGCGACCCCAATTTTGCGGAACCTCGGCGGCGCGACGTTGATGTGGCAGCGGAGGCTGACCGTTTTGCAGCGGTGCTGATTTTGGTTGCATCGGCGGTAGGGCCGAGATCAATTTGAGGACCCATGGTGCCTGCAGCGCCACTGTTCTTGGTTGTTGTAGCACCGTTCGCGCCGCTATTTTTTGTGGTGGCAGGCCATGATGGCCAGATTGATGACCCATGGTAGTGGGTGACCGGAGACGGTTCCTGTAACAGCGGCAGTGGTGCGTGCCCACTGGCGGAACTTCGTCCGACTTGAAGGTCGGTCTTGGTGCTTGGTCTTCGTGAGACTTGGTCTGAATATTGTTGTCGGCTACCACGCGATTAACTGTTGATGGTGTGCCGGCAATGCTGTCGGAGGTTTAAACTTTTCTTCAAGGTCTGCCTGGCTAGTCGGTCCCACGGATGGCGCCAAAATGTTGTGGCCAAAAATTGACCGGGACCGAAAGAGCACGCGAGCAGACCTGCAAAGCACAACACGAGCAAACGGTGACGCGCCGGGACCCCGGAGGGGGCTCCGGCGGAGAGTCTCCGATGCCTAAGTCAGTAAGCCATTTTGAGAGAATAGCTAAAAATAACTTAGATAGTTAGAACTTACCTTCTTCCCCTGTGTCACTTCCATTTTATAGGAATGTATAAAAGGTCGGTTACCTTTCATTAATGGGGAGTTCCTCTAATAAGTGGGAGGTTACCCGGACTTCATGGGCAGTTATTGCTGATTATTAAGATAATGGGATAGTGGAAAGGTGGACAAGTGCCACTCCCACTTCTCCAATAATCAAAGAGCAGTTTTGGTGCCACCTGGTAGTAACAAGTGTTACCTTCCTATTGGCGGGTATTTTTTACCCATATCAGGTTGGATAAATCTAAAAGTATATGGCTCCATTTCAAGAAACCCTTTACTCATCTTTGTTCGGGAAGAAGCAAACTTCTACCTAGGTATTCAAGCTCGATGAGTTTGACCGAGTCATGTAATCACGATGATCCACCTGCTCGAATCATGAAGGAACTAGAGAAGGGCGTATACGGAATCTGACATGTGCAGTTGGTACGTAGTGCACTAAACTTTGTTTTGACTTGTTTAACAAAAAGAAACTGAGATCTCCTGATTAGCTCGTTTCGACTTGTTTAACATACAAGTGAGTTGAGCTCTAGCTTGTTTCACTGCACCGTAAGAACCAATGTATTTTCTTCGAGAGGATTGAGCTAGATGCCTAGCATTAGGAGTTTGCATAAAGAAGCAATACATAAGGACGATGGCTAAAGTCCATAAAGTGATTCTAGAAATGTAATAGAAAACCTATTGTCAGAAGTCAGTGCATCAGGAAGCAGTCTCAAGCAGTGGCGGCAGGGCTACGTCCTAGGGTTGCAACTTGGGCGGGCGGGACACGCCCAAGGTTCAGCCTACTCTCAGAAACTCGTGACCATGTTCAATCCAGTCCATCTATGGGCCGAATAATATTTGTCCACGTGCAGCCCATGAAAATTTTGCTAGGCACGGTCTTCACATGAGTTGCGCATGGGTTGTCCATGATTATATATAAAGTTTTGATTTACTTAACTTTTAAGTGATCAATTATCATCCAAGGGAAATCTCAAAAACGAGTTTCAGTATAAGCATGAAAACAAAGTTTTTAGGACACAAAAAAAGATTAAAAAGAAAAAGACAAGAGTCTCGAAACAATTTTAAGAAGACTACTTTTTTTTTTAAATGTAATTTGTAGAATTGCATTTCAAAAACAAGGATGGTGAGATTGTTTCTTTTGATGTAGCCACATGTGAGACGACTACTTTTTTGCTAAAAAGAAGAAGTATTCGAAGGTCTCCAAACCCATACTTGGAAGATTTTAAAGACTTAAGAAAAAAAACACGTATATTGTACACATAATATCTGTCACGCCCCCCCCCGGAAGGGAAAGTGCAACGCTAACCAACTGGTTAACACATATACATCAAGGAACAACAGAGCTTTACTACAACCTCAAATAGAAACATAGTAAGCATGATTAACCATTACAGTCGTCCATAAGTGGAAAGACTGAACATAACATTATATTACAAACAACCTCTCTTCTATACAAGTAATACACTCCAAAATAAACGAAGAACAACTAAAACGTTGCTCACCCAGCGTAATACTCTTGAGTCTCCCTGAGGTAATCCTCTTCGTCCTTTGACAAGTACTCCGACTCCGAACCTAGAAAAAAAAAGTATAGGGGATGGATCAGCCTAATGGCTCAGTAGGGTATCCAGTGCTTTTAAGTCTAAACATGACTTGATCATATTATGTATAGTTAGTATGAACATGCAAGTCACTTGAACAGATGATACCTACGTACTTAAGAATAATTTAACATATTGAGTAACACATGCAAGCATCTGCTCACACTTGCCTTCAAAAGAAACGAGAATAACATATCGAGCAAGATTTGAAATCTTGTAGAACATACACGAGAATGACAAGCAAGACCTAAATATTAACTTGATCTCGCCAAGAATAACCAAACAGTACAAAAAATTTCAAGACAAATATAAGCCAAGTACGAGAATATCAATATGCAAATATGCCCCTCATGCACGAGCCAACCTTCCCTGAGTGCGAGAGACTTTTCGTATCGCAACCAACTGATGTAGCGGGTTCGATAGAAGAAGTCCAATGTCATCACAGGCACGCCAATAATTCCTTCCGAGAAGTAGTACGCATAGCTAATGCGTACTATCAAGACATGAACGAGAACCCTGGCCGGATAACTTCCAACCCTAGCCGGATAACTTCCAACCCCGGCAAATAACACCCTCAACTCGCTTTTTTCCTCCTCCTTCATGTGATATGCATAATCATGTACATACATCAACATGAATGTCATCAAGTACTTTAAAATAGGTTTAATCCCCTGTCGAGTCATACTTACCGTATTATCAACAATACATGCCAAACATGTAACATAATCTCTAATGCACAAACTAATTCGGTAATCAAGCAAGAAATGATTTGAGGTTCTTCCTTAAGTACCCTACTCCTATGTATACTTACATTATTATGTAAATAATTGAGTATCCATTTAAGACCTGTAATTTGCCTAGTTATTCACCATTAAGCCCAACACGAAGGAACTACTAGTTTAGGTTACCTAATCTGCCCAGTATTTCAAATGGCAGCAGGAGTAGTCTGTACTCCGAAAATCATAACAATTTAATTACAAGGACTCTACAGTAAAACTATATATTTCTGAAAACTAGACTTAAAGATATACATCCCAGTATTTTAGTTGACACGAAAATATTGTTTTAAGATCATATTAAGCCCTAAAAAAAAAAAACAGACTTCAGAATCTGCCTAACAACAGTTTCCCAAGATAGGTTCCAAGCCACGAATTTTAAACCATAGCAATAGTACTTGAAATAATATGAAATTTGGTATGTATACTATATACATGTACTAGTGTAACATATAAAATAACCAAGTCCATATATTAACTAAAAGCATACCTTTCTAAGCATCAAAATTACTCTAATTCCATGACTGTACAGTTTCACAGGACAGGTTTCAAGCCACGAATTTTAACCATAGTAATAGTACTTTAAATAATCTAAAATGTGTTGTGTATACTCTACACATGTATTAGTATAACATATAAAATCACTAAGTTCATATCTCAACTAAAACCAAACATTTCTAGGCACCAAAGTTATTTCATTTTCATGACTGTTTTGCAGGTTTTGAACATATCTCGCTCTTAAGACCATTACAAGCAAGTTTATTAGTCTTCCACTACTCATAATACTTCTCTAACATGCTTTAAAACCTAAAAGAACAAGATAACCTACCAAGAAAATTAAGCTCAAGCCAATAGGAGAAAGTTGATGCAAATCCCCCTCCTTTACTCTTCCTTTTCTTCTTCTCTTCTTCCTTTCTCTCTTTTCTTTTCTTCCTTCTTCTTTCTCTCTTTTCTTTTCCCACTCTTTCCCTTCTCTTTGTTTCTCTTGGCCGAATGGTGCTCTTCCCTTCCACCTTCTCTTTTGTTTCTAAATTATCCACTTAACTTCTCTTCCCATTTTTTTATTCTTTCCTTTGATTACTCACCACCAAACATAGGTGGCACACCAAAATGCTATTAATCTCACACCCCTTCGCGTGACCCTTTATAGCTAACTTAGGGTATTTTAAAATTGACCCCAAAATTTTACATAATTATATTTTTGGCCCACAACTTAATTTCGATAGTTATTTTATGAAAAAAATGATATAACACAATTATATTACTTCAATCAAACTTAAATATGTTTAAACTTAATAGAATGATTAGAAGCTAATTAAGATTGGGGCCTCACAATATATATCTATGTACATAATTTATGTAATAAAAAAATTTGGACGGGCTAGATTTTCCACAAGCTGGACGGACCTTTAAAGACATTTGCACATGCCTAGTCCATATCTTTGGCGGGTTCAAAATTTTGTACCCGCATCTATCATTGTTACGGACCGGCATAAATTATTTTTAAATTGCTCGGTTCAAGTTGCACTCCCGCTACTTTCCGTTCAAAATTAACTCTTTTTCCCTCCTCTCAAAGCAATGAACTCACTGAGGCTGACATTCTAAAGAAATTCCAGCATGAGATAACAGGTAAAACTATAGAATGTTGTATTCCACCAAAGAATTCCAAAAGCTGACCAGATTCTGCAGACTCGAAGAATTTTCTAGAACCGTGAGGTGGACGTCCAAGGAAAAAAGGAAGACTATTTGCTTTTGACTTGAATTGGCCCCCAAAAAGAAAATACTGTAGAAACTATGAGGCTAATCAACTCTTCCTCCATGAGCCACATGGCTTTTAATCTAGCTCAAGGAAAAGTTTGGTTTTCTAGTGTAGTCTTTGCATTGTTTGAATTGATCAAAGTAAGTAGTAGTAACAATGTCAAGTTTTTGGTTCAGCAAAATGACATGTAAACTGATACAAACAATTTTTTTATGTATGTGTAGGCTAAGAGTAGATTCATCTCTCTTTTTTTTAAACTTCAGCTCTTTTGTTACTAAAAGATGCGTTTGTGACACGTTTTATCCCTTTAATGACACACAAAAATTGAATTTGACAAAAAAAAAAAAAAGTATGGATTTGATTCGTATGCATTGTATAAATTTGAATGAGCCAAGGTCTCCCATATTGCAAATTTGATGTAAAAGTTATGTACATCGAATCCTTTTTAAACCCACTTCCTGATTGGACCAATGAAAATAACAAGTCTAGAAAGTTTCTTGTACTGAATCGCTAATCACAAAAAACCAAACATTGTTCAGATACGATTTCCAAATTTTAGGAAAGAAATTATTAGTGCAACTAACAAACTAAGCAAAAATTTGGGAGAATATACAAGGTCTGCCCTCCAACCTTCACATTGAAGATGGCCGATGAGGTCAAAATTTTGGCAACATGGAAGCTAATTTTTAGGTGCAGAATCTTTACACGTTATAAGTCACGAGAAACCACCAAGGAGTTGGTTCAACAGTTCCCAAGTTCTCAATCCAAGCACACCACCTGGGTTCGAGTCTCCTGCTCGTCGCTTAGGCAAACGTACGTCCTCACCCTACATATGCCCCACACACGAGTCTTTCATGCACTTCGCCCCCAACATAAGTGCGGAAATCGGGAGCTCAAATGTATGTGGTGGCCTTGTAAGTCACCAAGACACAATACTCTCTGCCTGTTAGATCAGAACTTTGCAGCCCCATCATTTTTCCTCTGTCCCCAAAGAGGATGCGTTGAGCCCTCACGTTCTTAACTAGTTGGGACCAACATTACACTTTGAGACCGTTTATTTAGTGTATGGAACCATTTATTTAGTGTTTAATTAGCCTAATCTAGACAAATGACCAGCTTAGGTTTGAGCACCTTTCCAAATTTGCGGCATGTAAAGAAACACGTGAAACTTTGTTGTCCAATTTTGACTCCATTTTCTCTAAATAAACCCGCCATAAAGAATCTACTTGTTGAATAACCTCTTCCATAATAGGACCCACATCGCCACTCCCTCTCAATCAATTCTGGCAGCAGCACTACGAGTAGGATTAGTTTTAAACTCTTTTTATAGTAAAAATTTATAATCGTTAAATATATTTAGTGATATTTTTTTAAGAAAAACTTTCTAGTATAATTACGCATAACTTACTTAAGTGACCGGCTTGTGGAGCGTAACTGTGAGTAAGAGAGGAAGTGGAAGCTTGAGAGCGAGCTAAGTTGTCACATGTTCTGTAGTACGAGAGTCGTAGCAAAAGCAAGAGCGAGCGGAAAGCATTGTTCGCTTTAAAAGTAATTGGTGCCTTTAGGGCTACACAGAGTGCCATAAATAATATAATAGTGGTCTAAGCTCAGGCCCATGTGAGCTCCCCAAGCTCAGCCCATAACTAGACAGTCCACTGGACTTATCCGAGTAAAACCTTCCTTAACACTCACTGCCCGCCCATAATTCCGTGACGCAAATTTTAATTTTATTTATTTTTTATAATCAATAACATTTTGGGTTAGACATAAGGGTGAGCGTCAAACCGTCCAAACCGAACCGAACAGCTCAAATCAATCAAATCGAACCACTTCAATTTGAACCTTCTAGAATTTTTAACAGTTCGATTTTTCATTTTTTAAACCGATCTCAGTTTGATTTGGTTCACGATTCACTTTTTTGAAACCGAACTAATCCGATCTATATGATATACTATTAGTCAAATTTAGTGACATTCATATTAATAATCTTCACCTACATGGTACTAAGCAAATCTAAATATACAAGACCTTGAAAGTTAAGAATATAATGAGAGCAGTTATAACGCAATTATCTAGTGATCAATATTTCTTGTATATTTATTAATTATTTCTCGTACATCAGTGACAAATGCATAATTGAGTTTTCTTCTAATATATATTTGGAATAATACATGTATCTTATGTTAATACGAGCACTTAGACATTGAACGTAACAAGATTATGTACAATTTAGAGAGATTATAACTCTAGTTTTACATAATAATTAGATCCAATAGTAGGTGGTGCAAGGGGACAACTTTTGCAAGTAGGTGCAAACCGTTTAAACCAAACCATCCAAACTAATGGTTTTAGTTCGGTCCGGTTCAAGATTTTTTAAACCGAGGGATTAGGATTCGGTTTGACCCCCAAACGAAACCGTGCTCACCCCATTTGCCAAAACTCTAGTATTAAGATTGAAGTTAATCCTGTTATTGTAATTTTCCGTGCACTATTAGACGTTAGGCAACTATCTATTATATGTTGTATTTATTTAGTAAATTCATGAAAAGTGATGGTGGTGATTGGAATTGATTAATAGGTTTCCGTTAGCCCGAATATCCACTTTTTCGCCTAGTTGTCATCCCTAGGCTGCCAAGATGCTTCGCATAAGGGCTCTTGGTTGTTTGCCTAGGGGGTGGACTGTTCACCGCCTCAAACTACTGTCTATTTCCATCGCCATCACCATCCAATCAACCACCTTAGAATTATAGACAATATCGATGTCCAGATTGTTGTGGAAGTTTGGTTCATCGATTGGTTTGTTCACTTTGTTGTTTCTTTTATTCTAGGGAAGTAGTTATCGTTTGCAAAATGCTGCCTTATAAACATCGTTTGCAAGGCAAACTTGTATCAAACGTACTGAACTGGCTGACAAAATTTGATTCAATATCTTTGCATTATGAATTGCATTGCTTTCTGGATTGCGATTAGCTTGGATAAGGTGGAGGTTTGCATCTGGATTGCGATCTCAGTACCCTTCGTATGATGACAGAGACTGCATGGTTTGTAATGCTGGTAAACTATAGTGCAAGAAAACACCCTAGGGCATACCCTAGTGTGTAGATGAGTTTCGTGTGGACGAGCGAGATGCCACACAAGGGAGGATAGATTATGGCCTGGGGAGTTGCAGTCGAGGGAGCACCTCCTCAGATGCTTTGGTCATATCATATATAGGCTGTTAGATGCTCCGGTTGGAGAAAACAGACTGTTTTCTCTTGTTGGAGTAAGGAAAGGCAGGTGTTGACAAGTCACTTGATAGCTAAGAAATTATGAGACAATACTATGACTGATTAGAGGAGAGTTGAGGAGAAAGTAACTGTTTTTATCTAGTCCATTAGTTTGGGGCAAATCGAGTTAAGTTGAGTGTTGATGCCTTACATCGTTTTCCCAAAAATCATAAAGAGTTGTGCCTTATGCTTCATGCTTTTCCAGCTTATTGGGTCAAAATTCGTGCTTAGATTTGTTTTCTTCTAACAGGTTGCAGGAAAGTTCCCTGCATTAGCTATTAAACGTCATCTCATCCATCATGGACGTTGTGATGGATGTTAGGGAATAGGGAGGTTTTACCCCCTGTTAGGATGGAAATTGCACATTTGGAAACTTGATTAAGCATTCTTGGAAGTTGACATCGGATTGAGGTGTAGCTGGCTTTCGCGAGAATGCTGTGGTCGCTTATCTTAGGCGCATTGATTTTGGTTGTAGTTGTAAGTTACAAGATTTTATCCCTTAGATGTTTGGGTCAACATGAGTTGCTGCTTGAAGCCCTCTCTATCTCATCTATCACAGATATGAAGAGCGAAGAGTAGCTTTTCCCAATCGAGATGAGCACAGGAACCAAGATTCTTTCTCTGTTCCATTCGCCTATCTAGTCATCTTAAGAGAACCCCCTTTTGTTTGATTAGATGACATGAAAAGAGTAGTTTGGACAAAACTACGGGCGTTCAGGAGAGACTCTGCTTCTGCCAAAGGCTGCAGCTTTGATCCTTACAGGGGATCTGTTCTATGTTTCATGGCATTGCCGCGGAAAATAGACATCCTGTGCCAGGTGACTGGAATCCTCTGAGGTCACCTGAACAGGCTGCAGTCAGCAGAATATGCTGAGCAAAGCTGCTGGGTTGAAGAGCGAGGCTGATCCCCAAAAGCAACTGCATAAGCCGGCAGGTCTGTCTTTGAAGCTAGCAAGTTTAGGCAGTGAACCAAGCAAAATTAGGCCCCGTTTTGATACCCGTTTTGTTGTTTTCATTTATGTTCTTCTGTAAAAGTTATGTTTGTTTACCATTTTCAGATTCTGTTTTTGAAAACACCATATTGAAACAATTTTCACCCACTCATTGCGAATCTATTGTTGGGATTCCCACTCGATTTGCCATAGAAATATCAGAAATTGGTATCAAAACCACACAGAGGTGTTCCCATTATTTCAAAATGGTCTGTTAACTGAATTTGGTTGTCTTTGCAATTATAGAAATGGTATAGAAACAAGTTAAGACATGTTCTCATCTTTTCTGAAAGGTCATCTTCTTCATCTTTCTCAAAGTACCAAAAGGAAAACAACGAAAATGTATGCCGGCAGGGCACTTGCTTTCTGTAATCTGGAGTTAGAGCGTGATAGCTCGTAGGAACAGCGGGAGCTTTTTTGGTTCAAGTGGTTAGGGTTCCAAGCAGCTATTGTTGTGTGTGTGGATTCCAAAGCAATAGCAACATATGCCCAAACGCTCGTTTTTGCCCCATTCCTTTGTCCGCATACGTTGAAGTAATGACTTATTATGGCCTACCTTTTTGTTCTGTGCTTCGATTCTTGATTGCAGGAAAGATTTGATCCGAGAGACTAAATCTGGGCGCGAAGGTGATGGCAAAGAAGTGGCTCATCAGACTACTCATAAGTTCGATACAGGTCTGTGTTGAATCCTTTATTTCACGCAGGTTTCACATTTGGTTTGTGGAACTACAAGAAACTAATCTAACCCCCATCAGTGAACCATCAGTGATTGTCATCGCCCAAAATACTTATGCCACTTACTTTTGCTTGGTCCATAGTATACTTCAACTATGGATCCTCTGCAAGCGCAAGATGCTTACAGTCATCTATAAGGAAAATATGTCACACCATCATGTCCCCAAATCAATGGCCTCTATCGGACGTGCCTACTATTTCCGAATCATGATTCCCTTGCTCTAAAACTCATGTTAGCATAAAGAGGGGGGGAAAGTGGTGTGGTTAGAGTTTCTTGAAACCTTTGGGCTTAGTTCATATGAGAAAGTTGCAAGAAGCTTTTGACCATCATCTTTTTTGGAATTAGACCTTAACTACTATGAATGCGATAACTAAGGGTATGATGCCGAAAATAGACCATTATTATGTCACTATTCAGTTTGAACACAAATTTGCATTTTTCCTCGCATTTCCTTTACTGTTGGCAGTGTAATTTTTAATGAACATAGAAATGTTTTGTTTTTTTGTCCACTTCTTTTCTAAAAGTTTGTTTAGATCTTAATGTAATCGAATTTTTGTTGATGCACACACAGTGTGCGGCCCGAGCACTGGTACGTATATATAGATAGACTTGGGTTTGAGTAACAGAAAACCCCGAAAGGTTGAATCTTTGCTTGGCTGATTTACCTTTTGGTGGCATATATCTGTCAACCATGCTTGGTGTATTTGCTGATGATAATCTTTTCATTTTTTGACTTGAATGACTTTGTTAAATATATTTTGGTTCAAGATTTAAGTTCTATGGTACTTACTAGCTCAGTGAGTGAGAGTAATTGCTCCGTTATTTTCTTTACTATCTCGCTCATGTTTGCATGGACACCGTGCATTGGTTTGTGCTGCTTATCGGATTAGGGAGTCATAGTTGAGGCGAGGTATATTTGTTTCACTGTTATCGTGCCTCCCCAGTCATGCATATAGCTGGTGTTCGGTATAAAGGACTTTGAACTGAGATCAGGCCACAACCTTTTTAATGGTCTGTCATCGAGAGCGAGCAGAATTCATCTTATATATCGATTGGTTATAGTGTTATGTATCTTTTAGGGCCTTATTACATTGCAGGTGTGGAGTTGAGTCCAATTATGTGAAGTTGGTGATCTCATCTTGCACTCCTGGAGTTAAAAGTTGGTGTTCTCATCTAGGATTATCGTATTTTGTTCTTTAGGAAAGCTCTTGTTTCAAGTTAAACATGATCGTTGCATGTTGGTATTTATGTCGCAGATTTTATTTATCTATAGCTCAAAACTTCTTGTAGTAAGCTAAACATGATTCGTAATGCAGCCTTTTAAATTTTTATGCGCTTCGTTAATTTCTTTCGATGCCATTTTTCTCAGTTTGTTGCTTTTGTTCCCACATCACGGGTTGCACTGTGTGTTTGTGTGGTGTAGGGGAGAGGTTGCACTTTGCCGCTTAAACAGAGTAACAGCCTTTGTGATTGCTATCTACAAGCTCCTATTGCCGAAGGCCTTATGTGAAGTTGCCCCGAAGCTTTAGGAAGGCGCTCGTTGATACAAATAAAAACTTGGGATTGGATACAAATCCGTTGCTGAAGAAAATTCGAGGCTAATCCAAATATGTATGTACGTGAACACTATATATGTGTGTGTGTGTGTGTGTGTGTGCTGAAAATTACGCACACGACAATCTCCAGGATCTGGTCGCTATTTCATGTGCTAATAAACATCACGAACAAACGCTTCGCGATGAATTAGGCTACGTGAGCTCGATCCATATTTCCACCGTTCAAAAGTCTTTTCAACTTAGAGTCATCTCCCTTATATTTTCTCACAAAGAGTTATTATTAAGAAATAAATCTGGTAAGGCTTATGGTATTCTTGGGAGTTACACCATTAACCATCTTCAAGCCCTTTGCCTTTCCAGGTCATGGGTTGGACCCGACATGGGTGTAATGGGCTAGACCCGAATACTAAGAATTGCAAATGAGTTCAAAATGAAACGACAATTAAAAAGAGTGGGCATAGATTATCATGGAATTTTTTTTTGCTTACCTACAATCCCTTGTATAGCGACAATTCATGGTTACTAAATATTTTTAGTAATTTTTCTGTTAATTAGGCGACAATTTTTAACATCACTTTTTTAGCATCACTAAATAAAAGTTACTAAAAATTATTAACGACAATTAATTATCGCTATACAGGGTTGTAGGTATCTTTCTATAATTCAGATAGCAGCAAAAAAAATTCAATTATCATGTGTCAATTCGAAAGGGTTGTTTTAGTAATATATCTGAGTCTACAAAATTTGGAATTAAAACCTAACTTTATTTACTCTCTACTTCTTGCTCTATCTTTGCTCTGGTGGCAGCCGACTGCCACTGCCTCGACCTCCATTGTGATACTTTTTTCAACTCTAATCACTACCACCACCAAAATCAACGGCCATGGCTGATCTTTTACATTTTTATTGTACTTACTTGCAGACCCTCTCAATTGTAGCATGTGCATATAACATAATAATTCTCATCCAAATTTTTCCTACTGTTGTTTGATTTTGGATCCAATTGCTAGCATTTTGTAACCTAAGGGGTTCAGCGGCCGATCTAGAACCCTAAGGTCTTATTTGCAAAAAACAGACAAACCGAGCGGGGTTTAACGCCATGTAGCCCTTGTGGAAGTTCAAAGTTTACGTGTTTGAGATAATTTTGCATTTGGTAAATTTTAAAACGCCCATAGGCATTGCTTAGAGAGGAGTATTTCGTAAATTTTGTCAACAGAATTTCTATTTGCATGTTAATGTTTCTTCACAATTTTAGATGCATTCTTTGGATCTCCATTAAATGGAGCATCGGAGAAGGAAGGCGATCCATGTGCATGGTCAATGTCACGTTCTTACTTGCCTTGCTTATGATAAGGGATGTTTTCATAATTAATTAAGTGGCCAAGAATCCTGCTCCAGGCCCAGAAGTAGGGATGGCAATGGGGCGGGTCGGATGCGGATCTTCTAAAATCCGAACCCGCCCCGCTCGTCATGGAACTTCGCCCCGCCCCGCCCCGCCCCGCCACCGGGTTATTTATGTGAAATACCATAACCGATCCTATGAGACTGTAGAAAACCCGCACCCGCCCCGCTCTCGCTGAATCGAAAAGCATGTACCCCTCACCCCTGAAACACGAGCCTTCGGCAGAGAAGAAGGCAGCGGCGCCGGCGTAGCCTTCGGCAGAGAAGAAGGCAGCGGCGCCGGCGTAGCCTTCGGTGGAGCCATCGCAAGCTCGACGCCAGCGTTCGGTGGAGCCGTCGCAAGCTCGACGGCAGCGGCGCTGGCGTAGCCTTCGGCAGAGAAGAATGCAGCGCCACCAGCGTAGCCTTCGGTGGAGCCGTCGCAAGGTCGACGGCAGAGGCGCCGGCGTAGCCATCGGCAGAGCCTTCGGTGGAGCCGTCGCAAGGTCGACGGCAGAGGCGCCGGCGTAGCCATCGGTGGAGCCGTCGCAAGCTCGTCGCCGTGCGGTGGAGAGTGGGCTTAGTCGGTGGCTGAGTGAGAGTGAGAGAGCTAGTGAGAGTGAGAGAAGGTTGGGACAGATCGTGAGAGAGAGAGCCAGAGAGAAGGTTGGGACAGATCGTGAGAGTGAGAGAGCCAGAGAGAAAGTTGAGACAGATCTAGGGTTTTGGGAGGAAAAGAACATATATATAGTATAGGATGGATGGCTAAGATCAAATGATATATTAGGTAAGTATACCGGGGCGGGTCGCGGGGCGGTTGGGCAAAATACCATACCCGGTCCTAACCCGCTACGGGTTTTTTTTTAAAATACCATACCCGCCCCGTAGTCCGATCAAAGTAAAAAAAACCCGCTCCTAACGGGGCGGAGCGGGGCGGATATCCGCCGGATCGGATTTAAATTGCCCTCCCTACCCAGAAGTGGGTGCCTTGCAAAGGAGTCTCAAGCAGTGGCGGCAGGCTCATTTTCTAAAAGTATTCCAGCATTACATAATCAGGTAAAAAATAAACATTTTTACTTATTTGAATGGAGTTATCATCCAAAACGCCTGCTTTTGCTATACTTTATCGAGGGCTGATGTATCATCTGTAAATTCTTTATCCCTTCTCTATTATATATTTCTATTTTCACTCAAAATAAAAAAAATCAGGTAAAACATAAAACTTTGTATGGCGCTTGGAATTTGCTTTTGAATTGAATTGGTCCCCAAAACGAAAATAGAAACTACCAATGAGACTAATCAACTCTTCATTCATAGAGTCACAAGGCTTTTATTCTAGCTCAAGGAAAAGGAAAATTGTTCACGTGTAGAATTTGCATTATTTGCTTCGTTAGACAATGCATTATTTGCTTCATTAGACGAGCTTTCCTGGATATGGTGTAAAATTGTGAAGAGTAAAGATCAATTTAGCCCATTTTTCAGTAAAAACTGAAAACTGCATTTCCAATAAAAATAACGAGTCCATAGAAAATTTCTTGTGCCAAATTGCTAATCGCAACAAACAATGAATACTGTTGCTGCTAAAAATATGCTCCGCGTACATTGCGGAACCCGAGCCCGGACCGATGACCTGCAAGACAGAAAACGAGTGACCGCCGGGTGGGGTTCCCGGCGGAGAACTCTCCGATGCCTAAGTCAGAGCGCAGCTACATGATAATAACTCTGAAAAAGCATGAATTGTGTAATCCCCCTGATACCTGGAGGGGTAGACCCCTTTATATAGCTGTAGGAGGAGAGTCCTAGTAGGACTGGGCCGTTGACTAATCCAATCAGGATCGTGTTAGGATCCTCGAGGATCACGTCACAATCTTTAAAGACTCTTTTTAGAATCCTGATAAGATAATCATAAATCTCCCAGTTTGACTAGGATTCGCTGGGTGTTCCCCAATTATTGGAAGTTATATTTGAGCTATATCATAAGCCCCCCACTTCCTTAGCTAAAACGTTTGGCTGAGGAAGTTTATACCTGGTGTCTAGAGACACGCGTCAGATTTGTAAGTGATTCTCATCCACTTGTAGGGGTAACAATATTTCTCTCCTCCATGTGCTCCGACCTAAGCGGGAGCTTAAGCCTTGGAACTTTGCCCAAGTAGAGTGCTAGAACCCTAGCTCTCGAGAGCCAAGTCTTAGAGTGTCGCCCGAACAGGCTATTCAGAATCATCTTTCGGAAGACGAATCATGAAATTTCAAGATCCTTTACAGGCTGTGCCCCATGGTAGCCTAACACAAAGCTGTGCATGCAAGTTGTTGCATGTGCTAAGTGTTTGAATGTCCCCTTGAGGGGTCACCTCTCCTTGGAGGGTGTTCATTTTGTGCAAGTGTGTGTTCTTTGGCTCGAGCCGACCACATCATGCTTGCGTTTTACTTTGTCGCGAACTCTTATCATCAGCTAAGAGATGGCAAAGAAGCCTCGCACTCACGCTTGGCTGGGTTTTGAATTGACAAAGAATGGTGGGGGGATGAAGTCCCATAGTCCTTTGCCGTTTCACGGGTTAGAACTGTAGCTAAACCGTTCGGATAGAACTCGAGCTCTATCCTATTGCCCTTGAGGGTGTTTGTCCCTCGAGGGACCACCCTTGAGGTTTGACGGAACTTAAAGTCCTCATCATACGTGCCCTCGGGGGCAGACGGAGCGCAAAGCTCATGAATATACCCTCGAGAGTTTGACGGAACTTTAGAGTTCTCATCATACGGGCCCTCGGGGGCAGATGGAACCCTCGAGGGTTTGACGGAACTTAGAAGAGTTCTCATCATACGGGCCCTCGAGGGCGGATGGAGCACAAAGCTCATGAATATAGCCTCGAGGGTCTGACGGAACTTAGAGTTCTCATCATACGGGCCCTCGGGGGCAGATGGAACCCTCGAGGGTTTGACGGAACTTAGAAGAGTTCTCATCATACGGGCCCTCGAGGGCGGATGGAGCGCAAAGCTCATGAATATAGCCTCAAGGGTTTGACGGAACTTAGAGTTCTCATCATACGGGCCCTTGAGGGCGGATGGAGCGCAAAGCTCATGAATATACCCTCGGGGGTTTGACGGAACTTAAGAGCTCTCGTCGTACGCGCCCTCGGGGGCAGATGGAGCTCGGAGCTCATGAATATACCCTCGGGGGTTTGACGGAACTTAAGAGCTCTCGTCGTACGCGCCCTAGGGGGCGGATGGAGCTCGGAGCTCATGAATATACCCTCGGGGGTTTGACGAAACTTAAGAGCTCTCGTTGTACGCGCCCTCAGGGGCGGATGGAGCTCGGAGCTCATGCAGATACCCTCGCGGGTTTGACGGAACTTAAGAGCTCTCGTCGTACGCGCCCTCGGGGGCGGATGGAGCTTGGAGCTCATGAATATACCCTCGGGGGTTTGACGGAACTTAAGAGCTCTCGTCGTACGCGCCCTCGGGGGCGGATGGAGCTCGGAGCTCATGAATATACCCTCGGGGGTTTGACGGAACTTAAGAGCTCTCGTCGTACGCGCCCTCGGGGGCGGATGGAGCTCGGAGCTCATGAATATACCCTCGGGGGTTTGACGGAACTTAAGAGCTCTCGTCGTACGCGCCCTCGGGGGCGGATGGAGCTCGGAGCTCATGAATATACCCTCGGGGGTTTGACGAAACTTAAGAGCTCTCGTCGTACGCGCCCTCGGGGGCGGATGGAGCTCGGAGCTCATGCAGATACCCTCGGGGGTTTGACGGAACTTAAGAGCTCTCGTCGTACGCGCCCTCGGGGGCGGATGGAGCTCGGAGCTCATGCAGATACCCTCGCGGGTTTGACGGAACTTAAGAGTTCTCGTCGTACGCGCCCTCGGGGGCGGATGGAGCTCGGAAAAATACCCTCGAGGGTTTCGGTCGAAGCAACGTGATATGGCCGCTACTATGAAGCCCCCCTGTCTGAGAAGGCACAGGGCATTAAGCTCGTAATATTGCTGACATCATAAGATATGAAACTCCCTGCCTTTGAGAAGGCGTAGATATATAAAGACGTCTTTTCGGCTTATATGTAGGGCCTAATCGCAAGAAGACCAGATGCGTTGGTAGCATGCGCTGGTGTGAACATTTGACCGTTCATAGTCGGTCACTGTATGACAGGATAGATCACAAGATAATAAGAAATGCCGAGTCGGCAAGATGCTGCAGCAGAAACCCTAGGCATGACTTCCAGTTGCAGGGTGCTGTGAATTTGTTCTTCGCTTTATGAAGCGGTTTATACGTCACCATTTAATGTTTGTTGGTGCGGTCTAAGCCCTTAATTCTTTTAAAAGGTGTGGCATGTGTGAAATAAAGGAGACCTCGTGGGTCTAAAATATAAATATGCCTTTTTGTCTGTCCCCTTTCTTTCATTGACAGAAGAGTAGGGAGCTGGTGGCCAAGCGATGCCGTCGCCGTTTGCTCACGGTGGACGACGCGACGTTGGGAAAGGTCGCCGGCGTGATGACGGCAACGGTGCGGATGCGAATCTGCAGTGCCATCTGCCGCGTGGCACCGATCGTTGTAGACGGCGATGTTCCGGCAGCGAGTCGCGGTGGTGATGGCGCTCATCGCAATGGTGGCGATGAAGCCTTTTAGTAATGTTGTACCAGGTACCGTGGTGCCTCTGCGAGTTTTGCGGTGGCGCTGGTGACCGTCTATGGCGGTCAATCGGCGAGGAGGTGCTAATCCGGTAGCCATTGCTGACGGCAACGTCGGAGGCTCTCTCTTTTTTACCGAGTGTCTTTTTTACCGAGTGATGGTCATGATTATGGGCAGATCTAACCACCATCGGAGGAGGAGGTTGCGGCGCTCCGGCATGGCAGCGACGGCGCGAAATTGCCGGCAATGGCCATGGATGGCGACGAACAGAGATGGTGCTCTTCCAGGGGCAGCGGTAGTGCAGATCGGGTGCTCACCGTTATTGGCTTATGCGTGGCGTCTGTGCCCTTGCCGGCGGCAGTGATGATGGCGCCTTTTGATTCCGGCGATTGTACCTTATTTGCGCTTGTGGTGGCACCAACTATGTCGGCTGGTGTGGCAGTCGCCTGGGGGCGTCGCCACTGCTGATCATGGTAGACGGTGCAATGAGGCCGCGGCGGTGCGGCACCGGTGTACAGCGGCGGCGATTTCTCTTCTCTCTTTTTGTTGGTTATTGTTGCAATAGCTTCACGACGGTGGCGATATGTTGTGAAGAGTGACGCGCTGGCGCCGTGGAGGTTGTGGCGATGCCGATAGCGCCAGTATGGCGGCGCTGGCTCCGTTTGGCAGTGACGGCCTTGTCGTCTCTTCGATTCTTTTTTATTCTTTTTGGTTGTTGAGTTGTATTGTGCAGCTGCTCCGGCAGCTTAGCGGCGGTGGTCGGCGGTTTATGGTGCCCGCGATCCCGTTGGTGATGAGGGACTGTTTCTCCGTCGGCCATCTCGAGTCTTCTACAAAATCGGTGGCGATGGCGCGATGTCAAGGTGCTTGGCAGTGGTGCCATTGTCGTAGGTTGCCGTGGAATGGCTTCTCCATGGTTCTCTTTTCTTTGTTTGGCAGAAACTTGAATATGAAACCTGTGACGATAATTCAATCTGGAAATTTGTGG
Source organism: Escallonia rubra (assembly GCA_033065855.1). NCBI lineage: Eukaryota > Viridiplantae > Streptophyta > Magnoliopsida > Escalloniales > Escalloniaceae > Escallonia > Escallonia rubra. The sequence continues at coordinate 329,118 of JAVXUO010002536.1, forward strand.
TGGCGGCGGTGGTTGTGTCAGTGGTTCCAACACGTTGTCGCCGGCAATTTGGGATAAATTGTTAAATTTTCTTGAGATCAACGGTTAGGCTGGTGGGTCCCACGGATGGCGCCAATCTGTTGCTGCTAAAAATATGCTCCGCGTACATTGCGGAACCCGAGCCCGGACCGATGACCTGCAAGACAGAAAACGAGTGACCGCCGGGTGGGGTTCCCGGCGGAGAACTCTCCGATGCCTAAGTCAGAGCGCAGCTACATGATAATAACTCTGAAAAAGCATGAATTGTGTAATCCCCCTGATACCTGGAGGGGTAGACCCCTTTATATAGCTGTAGGAGGAGAGTCCTAGTAGGACTGGGCCGTTGACTAATCCAATCAGGATCGTGTTAGGATCCTCGAGGATCACGTCACAATCTTTAAAGACTCTTTTTAGAATCCTGATAAGATAATCATAAATCTCCCAGTTTGACTAGGATTCGCCGGGTGTTCCCCAATTATTGGAAGTTATATTTGAGCTATATCAAATACAAAATTTAAATTATAGTAACCAAATTGTTGGTGCAAATAACAAACTAAGCACAACTATGACGAACATAAAAAGTCCTCCCTCGGTCCCTCACCATAGAGATGGCCGACGAGGTCAACATTTTAGCAATAGAGAAGTTGTACGCTTACCATATTTGTTTTCTGTTTTCATTTTCTGTTTTCATTTTCACGATTTTCATATTCAGTTTGAAAACATGTTCCTGTACTTTTATCATTTTCACAAAAAAAAATTTAGCTATTTTTTCTTATATTGGGTTAAGTTTGAGTGAAAAACAGCTGAAAACATGTGTTTTCAGTTTTTTGTTACTATTTGAGTAATTTTATCCAAAACGAAAACAGAAAATGGTAAAAGTACGCAAAAAAAGAATCTTTTTCATCATCATTGCTAAAAACAGAAAACGAATATGATAAACGTACGGGGCCTTATTTTAAGCGCAGAGCCTTTATAACGTCATCTGCGACAAGAAGTATGAACCACTTTGATGGCTCCATATAGGGAATGTGGGAGACCCTAGGATGCCCAGCCTTCATAATCTTAGCTAGGATGGGGACCAACATTAAGTATGGAACCATTTACTGTTTGATTAACCTAATGCCGACAACTTACCAACTTAGTTTTGAGCGCCTTCCCAAATTTGCGGCATGTAAAGAGAAACGTTGTTATCCAATTTTGATTCCCTATTCTCTAAATTAACCCGCTGCAGAAAGCTTATTTGATGATGAAGAACCTCTTTCCATTATGGGAGCCACATTGCCATTCCCTCTTAATCAATTCTTGTTGCAACTCTACGAGTAGGGGTGCAACTTGAGTGGGTTAACTCAATCCAGACAAACTGATATGCATAAAAAATTCAACGAGCTTTAATTCAAGAAAAAAAACTGGATTAATTGAGTTGGGTTGGGTTGATTGAGTATATTTGAGTTTTGATGGGTCGATCGAAATAAAGTAAAAATTTCTCTCGTTTAGGCAAAAAATGAGTGCTGGTGGCCTCGCAATGACTGCCAGGGTGATGGGGGCAGCAACTGCGGCAACTGACGGTGGAGTTGCCGACAACAACACCTAGGCGAACGATAGCCGGTGGTGACGGCGACAGCCAGAAGCAGTGGTAGTGGCCAACGTCGGCGGCCATCAGTGGTGGTGGTGTCTAGTGGTTGTTCAAAAACATAAGTTCTTACCCAAATGAGTTTCATAAGCCCAACCCGAAAAACTCTCTAAAATATGATCTTAATCCATCCTAACCCCTTTTGTATCTAAGCGGGTTGGTTGAGTAAAAACTCACATTTTCTTGAGTTGAATTGGTTAAATTCATAAAAACCCAACAAGTTGCAGCTCTATTTGCAAGTAGGAATAACTTACAACCCTCGTGTAGTGATAACTAAAAATTATTAGATATAGTTAGTGGCATTTCTGTAAATATCTTTAGTGACAATTTTTTGCAGCATTTTTTTAGCGTTCCTAGTTAAAAATCACGAATCATATTTAACCACTATCATTTGTCTCTATATATGGACGATTGTAGGCTTTTCTTATAACTGTGGTTGTAGCCAAAAAAGTTTCAAGTATAATTGTGCATGACCTTACCTAAGTCACCGGTTCACGGAGAGTGAGAGTGAGTAAGAGAAGAAGTGGAAGCGTGAGAATTAGCGGAAAGCATTGTTCGCTTTCAAAGTATTTGATGCCTTAGAGCTTCACCTCTCTAGTATGCTTTGTCCGCTCCTCACTTGTCGCTAAAATATTTATACTTTCTCTCTAATGTACTTGTTAGCTATAAATGACAAAAATTAAAAAAGTACTGTATCATATAATCTGGAAATAGACTTTCGATTAATGAATGTATGGGCTGTCAAGCAACCCTGATTAAGCTAACACTCTGCCCCATAATTCGGTGACGCAATTTTCTTTATTTCTTTCTTTTTTTTATCAATACCATTTTATGTACTAGATATTTGCCAAAACTCTAGGATTAAGATTGAAGTTAATCCTGTTTATTTTAATTTTAAAGTTTCTGGGATTGAAGATCGCAAGTTTCAAACATCTCATGATTCTCAAGTACATACCCGTAGGGCGTAAACCGCAACAAAGGCTATATTACATGCCAAAATACGCGATGAAATTGAAATAATCTAGCATGAAATAGCATAGCCAAATCCAAAGTGCATACGATCCTTGAGTAGCTAAATCAGAAAGCACGAGTCCCGGTAAAAAGTAGAGGTAGCCTTGCTAGCGAAAGTTGCGTCTCAAGCAACTTTAAAAGGCGAAGGAAGAGAATAGATGGTGCGCACAAACTCTTATGGTAGAAAGTGAAAAAACCCTTCCTTCTTTTTCTTAAATCGTATGTGTAGCTAGCTGAACCTAAGAAAATAGCAATTACAACCAAGAATGGTTTTGTATTTTCGCTAACCCGAAGGTCTAGAAAAGTTCTCAGGTACCAAGCTATTAACAAGTGAAAGGCCGAAAGAACTAGATTTTATCGGTTGTATCTTCTTTTAGTTAAAAAGGAGTTGCTCATTCATTGTCAAAAGACAGTTTGGTACATGTATCTTGATGGAAGATGTGGGAACTCGAAGCATATATATAGCAAACGTATGATAATAGGGGGTTCTCTGTGAGTATAATGTCTTTAGCACCTATCAAATGGGATAGAAGGAACATGGAATCAATGTGATAAAATTTTTAAGTTTTTGTGCACATTTGGTGGATGGCAAGGACGAGCGTATTGTGGATATAATGAGGTGGTATAAGAGATGGGTATGGACGCTACTATCTTGCCATTCTCAAGAGAAGTCACAATACTCGAGCCTGATTGAACTTGTTCTTCATTCTATTGTAGGCTAAATTGAGTTTGAGGCCAATCTTTAAATTTGTGCTTAAGCTCATTGAATTGTATTGAATAATTTATGAGTATGATCAAACTCATTTTAAGAACGAATTAAAGAATCTTGCCGAGGAGATCAAATAATGTTGTTTTGACCTACTGTTTGTAGTACGAGCATTTTTAACTACGGAAAATGAGATGTCGTTGACCTATGACATGAATTTTTCAAGGTCAAAAGGCATACCCTAGAAGATGCACTCATCTTTTTTTTGGTGTCGTACTAACTAAAGTTTGGTAGAACACAAGCATACCCTAGAAGATGCACTCATCAAAGGATGTTGTTTTGACTTAATATGTATAGTCTGGCACTCTGGCAGTAGACTTTTCCAAGCCAAGCACTTCTTATCTGTGGACACTAAGTATAGATATATGATGCTATCTCACTCTCGTTGTTGCAAAAGGGACACCGATCATCTTACGTGATGTTAAACATGTGCATTTTCCAACGAGAGTCTGTCTATAAGCCGTTGTCGAGCTAATAAGATGATTTAAAGAGGAATGCAGACACCATAGAGTCAACCAAATCCAGATACAAAAAAAAAAAAAAAAAAAATTTGGCTTCGAATAAGGCTGGACAAGCATGTGAGGGTACTGAAATAAACATTTAATTGTGCTTATAACTTTTTGGTGGACATACTGCCACTCTCATTTTGGTTAATGCACTTTTAATGCTGTTAATTTATGCACAAGATAAAGAACACATGTAATTAAACAGGCTCAATGTCAATAGTCAAAATGGAAGTACCATAGAACCACACTTAACTTTAGGAGGTAATATTTAAGCTTTGCGATGGTCGCTATAACTATTACACTATCTCCGCATGCTTTCCAGATCGTCACTAAAGGCATAAGTGGAACTTGAATGTTCCCAAACTGCTGCATCAGTCTTAGATCGATCGGTGCATTGGTCCCAAACTGCCAAAAAATTTATCGGTCATAATTGCTAAAAGCTAATAAATGTTGTTTTTAAGTATAATTGGTGTAGCTGTTGTTTTATTTGGTCAAAATTAGTTCTCCCAGAGCGCTCGAATCCAGAAGCCATACTCTTTTATGTTATTTCTCGCTTTTCGACTTTTTTTCATTTGTAATTTTCTTTTTTCAGATTACTTAGTAAAGTGAAAGGATGGAAATCACTCATTGATCGACTTTTCATCCATAGAGTTCATTCGGCGCTATGAAAATGCAAAAGGATGGAAAAGAGTGATGGAAAAAGTGGGAGGGAATGTGAGCAAGAAGAAGCGCAACTACAACGAAGAAATTATGCTTTTGAGCTAGACATATTCTTTTGTCCATTTTCGGGCACACAAAAAAAAAAAAAAAGCAGTAAACGAAAGCGACTTGAATCTTTTGATTTTTCAATGGTCATAAATGTTCACATCCAATGCATTTAAAAGGATAATACGAAGTTATTAGTGTCATCCATTTCCTTACCTTTTTTTTTAACACTCAACCAAAAAGCCAAAAAGAGAGTCGGTCCCTCCCCGTGATCCCTCCCCACAGATAGAAATATGGATGAAAATGTGTCACTTCCATCGCGTAGGTAAGAAGAAAAACGGGGTGGGGGAGGAATAAGTTGTCATTGTATCACAATCTTTATCCTTATTAGGTAAATTAAATTAAGACATTCGCAAAGAAAGTGTTTCTTTCATTCCACTTTTTGTCGTCCCAAATGAACGAAAATTTATCCAACCATCCATTTTTTCTCATGCTTTTCCATTGCTCAACCATACTTTCTCCCGTTACGTAACTATTAGCTAACATTATATAGCCTTCTGCGACGAAAGTGGCAGACTCCTAAATACCCCAAACATAACAAATTTCACTGATTTTTTTTTTTTGTATACTGATTTTTAACTGTAGGGGATTGTACTTTGTGCATGTCACCCAATGAAAACGGGTCATTTATCTCTATTATCAGCCTTGATGACTTCTGTTATCTGATTTGACAAAGGAATCCAACATGAATAGTTTGATCATGTATAGCATGTGTCGTCCCTTCCTAAACTTGGTATGTCGCTTTGATAATTTTCTTAGTGGTGTTTTTCGTTCTTATAATTAGTTGTATAAATCCCTGATTTCTCAGCAAAAATAAAAAGAAATTGTCCCAAATGGGGGCTGCTTCACCTTTAACATAATTTTCTCCTAACTTATTGATGATTGGGGGTATACCGGGTGGAGCTTTACGCAACCCCATTACCAGTAACCCAACTCCCCCAACCATCATAAGATTCCTGTTCCACTTCCTCTTTTTTCACTCTTTTTCTCCTTATATTCTATGCACAATCATTCATCAATATCGTTCATATCTCTTCACTTCCCCTAAAAATCCCAGAAGTATTACTGTCAATCCCATCTTATAATCCCCCATAAGTTCCCCCTCCCAGTTTTCCTAGACCGAATCACCCCAATTTCAAAACCCACATCTTCTTTTTGGTTTTCACATGTGTTTGTAATAAAATTGGGTTTTTTTTTTTTGGAATTTTCTTGATACATGGGTAATATAGGAAGCAGTGGCGTGAACAACCGGCGGCGGCACGGCAGCCGGCGGAGCCACCCACCTCCGCCGCCGCAGCCGCAGCCGCCGCAGCCGGAGATCACCGCCAATCGCTACGTGTTCGCCGCGGCCTCGCCTTTCCCGGCCCAGTACCCGAACCCTAACCCTCCCCCGTACTACCAGTACCCGGGCTATTACCAAAACCCGCCGCCTGTGATGCCTGTGCCGCTGCCGGCGCCGTACGATCACCACCATCGCCCGCCGCCGCACATGGACCCCGCCGCGCAGGCGAACTGGGTCGGCGGACGATACCCTTGTGGGCCGGTTATGCACACGCCTCCTCCATACGTGGAGCATCAGAAGGCCGTGACTATAAGGAACGATGTTAATTTGAAGAAGGAAACTTTGCGGGTCGAACCGGATGCGGAGAACCCTGGTCGGGTCCTTGTTGCGTTCACATTTGATGCCACTCTCGCTGGCAGGTATAACTTTTGATGAAACTATGTTCTCTTTCTAGTGTTTTGGTGGCAAATGGTGCATGCTTGATGTTGTATATTATGATGATGGGTGAGATTCTTCTACCCAAGAGGCAGAGCCGCAGAGGTAAAAAACACTTCGAAGGATTATTTGTGTGAAAAAGTAGGGATTTCTGTTCATTTATTTATGTGTTTTGGTAGAGTTGTTAGTGGGATGTGATGGAGTTGCATTGAGTAACTACAATTGGATGGGGTTTTTAGTTTGTTAATTGACTTAATTCGACTTAAGCTTTGCTTATCGATGGATACGAAGAGCTTTTCTGTGTTGTAGTGCACTCGTCGTGTGAGTGTTTGTGTAAGAGAGAGAGCATGTGGGTGACTGTCTGTTTGTGTAGTGGGGGGGTTGAGATTTGTTGGTTGCTGTGGGGTGAAGTGAGAGCGCATGCATGCAGTTTTCAGGTAATCTTCAGCTTGTTTCCCAGTAAGCTGATGTTGGGTTGTTAGAAGAACCAGAACATGCTGGGCGCAGTGGCAAATATAGGAATTAAACCTATATAGGTTGAGTTTGTATGAGAGCCTGGGAGGAAAGAAGAAATGTGAACAAAGAGGACAACACTTTTGATAAATGACGAAGGACAAAAGTAACGCCAGGAGATAGTCAGGTAGATCTTGTAAAAAAGGTAAAATATTTTAACGTCATAAGATCACATACAACACTTGTCCAAATATTGGTCACATATGCTAGTACATAGTACAAGAGTTGGTAGAAAATGGTGTGAAACCACATACCCCCGTCCCCAATCCCCAATCCCGGGTAAGGGCTGGTCTGCCTCTGCTTGGACGTTCTCGTTAGAAGAATAATGTGGCCGTAGAATGGTCATGTCTCAAGTTTTGCTGTGTACTTGGTCCTTTTAGAAGACATTAGACATCCTTGGTCTTTGGATGCGCTGATGCTTTTCAAGCTCTGTTTGTAGAGCTGATGAGCTTTCAGCTTTAAATGCTTCCTTTGCGGGCATTGGGGATCTTTTTGGAAGACATTGGATGTCCTTGGTCTTTGGATGTGCTGATGCTTTTCAAGGACTGTTTGTGGAGCTGATGTGGCTTTCAACTTTAATCACTTAATTTGCTGGCTATGGGGATCCATAAATCGATATGGGTCTGTATGTCGACTTATCAACTGTAGGATATAGGTCTGTAAGTTGGGTTGTTATGATAAGAGGTCGATCGAGGGTGAATTCAATTCAACATTTCCCTGCTCCAGTTCTACTATATGGAACATCAGGTTTTTTAGCTTTATTGAGCTTGGTGGTCCATAGCCGTTTTAGGACAGGCTAGATCTTGAAAGAGGGAGAATCAATGGCAGCACAGTGGTTTGATTAATTTCATCCAGTGACTTCGACAGATATAGGAGTTTTAGTTTTTTCTGGCCAAAGATTTAATACTACTGAACTAGCAAACTTTAGCTAAAATTCAGCATGTTATGGTGAGAGACGGACAAAGTGGTGATAGCGTGACTAAACTATCCATTTTACGTGTTTTGACCTCTTTAGATACTGTCTTCAGTAAGTTTTCTGCTTTTGGACAAGCCCATGTAAACACTAGTTTCAAAACCAGACGTGCAGACTTTGTTTTGCGTTAGAATTGAAGCTTTATGAAACGTATTTTCGCTTATACCCAGACATTATTCATTTGATTGGTAACTTCTTCTGTTTGCTCCTGATTGGTTTTTGGTTAAATTTAAAATATGTTTTGGGTTCGTCATACCTAATGTGAAGTGGTTATATCATATATGAACCGTTCTTATGACAGCCTAATCTTGTGCCACGATCTAAAATGTAGTCTACATATTAGCTACTTAAGATTGGTTTTTTATGTTTCTACTTGCTTGTTTTAAATGTGCAACAAAATCCGCATTTTCTATTTTACAAGCAAAATGATGGCTTCAGCTTGGTTCTGCTTGGCCAACTTATATTCTTATTTGCTTTCCCTGTTCAGTTTGCTATTCAAACATCACCATTATTGTTGATGACAAAAGAAGATGGATTTTATCGTTTTTAATAGTCACATTTACTTTGTTATTCATACAGCATCACCATCATTTTCTTTGCGAAAGAGGGTGAAGACTGTCAGTTGACCCCAATGAAGGAAAACTTGTTTCCACCAGTGACAGTCCATTTCCAACAAGGTTTGGGCCAGAAGTTTAGACAGCCATCTGGAACAGGGATAGACTTCTCAATGTTAGAGGATACAGAATTAATGAAAGTCGATGACATGGATGTGTATCCTCTAGCAGTGAAGGCGGAGGCGTGTCCAGTTAATGAAAGTGTATCTGTAGAAAACCCGGATTTAGGATGTAATAACTCTCAGATAACTCAGGCAGTGTTTGAGAAGGAGAAGGGTGAATTCAAGGTGCGAGTGGTGAAGCAGATCCTATGGGTCAACGGAATGAGGTATGAGCTACAGGAGATATATGGGATTGGGAATTCGGTGGATGCTGATTTTGATGGGAATGATCCGGGGAAGGAATGTGTTATTTGCCTATCTGAACCTCGGGACACGACCGTTCTTCCTTGCAGACACATGGTTCTCTCTCTCTCTCTCTCTCCCTCCCTCTCCGTGTGCGTGTGTGCGTGCGTGCGTGTGCAGGTTTGCACCATTATACCGTTTATTATTGTACTATATATTGGAAGGATATATTGATTGTGTACGAGGAAGAGGAAGTGCATATTTAGTTTCTTGATATAGACAACTGATTGAAAAGAAAATAGCAAAATATTACTTGACAAGACCAATGCTAGTTTTATGTAGTAGGCTGCAGCACCTGGCTTGATCTCTCTTGACTTCCACTCTCAAGTTTCAACATTTCTAATGTTAATGCGCTTGGAATTTGAAGTAAGCGACACATGCATCGATAACAGCTTTGTCGTTGACATATTTTCTTTGGGTTCTTTTGCTTGGTGCAGTGTATGTGTAGTGGGTGTGCAAAAGTTTTGAGGTTCCAAACAAACCGGTGCCCAATATGCAGACAGCCAGTTGAGAGGCTTCTCGAAATCAAGGTCAGCAATGGAACTGAGGATTGAGCGGAGGAGGATGCTTCCACCACCGTGCTGTAAAGTTCTTTGCTTCCGTATTGCCTTCCTTCTACCCTACTATATTTCGGCCTCTCCTGGATTTCCTAGTTTGCAATAATCGGACAGAAAATCTCGTTGATATGCAGTTTCCTCCTTGAACATAAGTTGGATTTCATCGTCTTAAGCCAATGCCTTTTGTCTGATTGGCTCGAGTGCTTAGTGGCATTCACCTTATTTTTTTCCAGTGAATTGTATTTAGTATGATTGGTCTGTTTCAGAATCACCCATTTGAAGTGATTTTCTTTCTTCTACTGGATGAATGAATTGTTTTCGATTTTTCAGGGTTTGAGTGAATTAGTTTTCCAAGGAGAATGGCCTTGGTGTTGGTTGTATACAATGAGTATCAAAGTGTTTGAGCTAAACCAAATCCTTCAAAAATCTTAAGGGTTCGGTTTTTACATTTTTATATCCGATTATAAACTGAACTGATCTGGCTTGTGATATATTAATATGTTTTTAGTGAAATTAATTGATAATTTTCACATATATGGTACTACTAAGCAAAGACAAATAAATGAAATATTGAAAGTTAAAAGAAAAGAAGAAAAATGAGAGCACTAATGATACAAAAGTCTAGTATTCAATGTCTCTTCCGTTACTACATTAAGGTAGATTGCAATTTTGATAAGATACAGTATAACTTTAATAGCTATATGAAAGTTAGATCTAATAATAAGTGTGACCGTGTACAAATACAACTTCTTTAAACGAGTGTAAACTGATTTAAACGAACAAACTGAACCGTTTGTCAAATTTGATGGTATTTGGTTGGTTTGTTCCAAAAAAAATTCAAGCAAAGGGGAAACGAACTGAACAGTGTTCACCCACTTCACACCTGCCTCCTTGTTGGGTTGGAGGTTTGAGTTTGGCCAACATCTGTGGCTTATAGCAGTCTAATCCTCGGTGTTTTGGGAGAAGAACCACAACAGTCCCCTTCTATAATATCCCAATTCTCAAGCATAAACTACCCCTGCACAAGATTCTGGACCCAACCCGCAGCCTCCACCATCATAACCCCCCCTCCTCTCTCTCTCTCTCTCACACACACACAACACGCGCGTGCACGTCACAAGTAAAAACACGTGTGACGACACACGTAACGCCTACAATTTTGCGAAATACAGTTTTTAGGCTAGTTAATAAGAGGTAAAAACAAAATGCAATGAACACTGTTCAGTCAAAGTTCTACAGTTACCCAGGGTAAGATTTCACCAAATTGGCTTCTTCTTTCCAGCACTGCAAAATCATGTTTGCTGGAAAGGCTGTCTTAAGGGTCTCCCAGACTAGCTATACATTTCAAAATCTGATGGCGAGCTGCTGGTATTGTTTTAGTCTGTCTGCTTTGCCGAGGGTTTGTTGTACATTTCTTTTGACTTTGATTACCTTCTTGGGTCGCTTGTCTAGATGACCTCAGCAAACTTATAAACAAACAACCCTGCTTAGTCCGCCTTTACGGCATTTCACTTTCACAGCAGGAAACAGGAAGCTTCCTGTGGCGGAGCTGAGCTAAGAGCCTGAGACTGTAGGTGACCAACTTCATCTGCTTCCGTAATTTGGATATGGATCCCCTGCTGTAACCATGGGTGTTTTCCTTATGTCTGTGAGAGAGGGAAGAGAGAGAGAACCATGGTTACAGCAGCACAGGAGAGGACATCAATACATGACAGCACCCCTACAGCAGGGGATCCAAATCCCCGTTATCTGCATAATCTAATGGAGAATTTGCAGAAACACGTATACCCATAATTATTCTACTTCTGCCCTTCGATAGATCATGTATAGGGTGAGAGTGGCAAACCATTTTGGACACTAGAATGTCGATTTGATCTTTGGCGACAAAACAAATAACCTAGTAACAGAGTAATTTGTTGCTAAAAGTTTTCTCTGACCACCGGACTTAAATTGTAGTATGAAATTGTATTATTTCATTTCTTCGATAAAACGTTACATGTAATCTTTTCTGCAAGAAATGATAACAGATAAGTAATATTCCATCTGTCTCAGAAAAATTGATCATATTTTCTTTTTGAGTTGTCCCAAAAAAACCTGACCACTTTTCAAATAAGAAATATTTCATTGGTGTTTTTTTTTATATTTACCCTTCTTATACTTTTTTTTTCATTTACATCTGCATATTTAATTCGCTACCAACCCATTTCTCTCTCTCATGTCTTACTTTCTTCCCTCTTTCTGTCTCTCTCCCTCCCTCTTGGGAAGAACGGACAAAAAGTGAACCAAGATCAATTAATTAGGAACAATAGCAAGATAAGATGATGTGAAATAGTAAATATAACTTATTGACTTCTATAATCATATCATGTTTGAGATGTCTTCTCAAGTATTATCCCACCACATCTTTCGATTAATGACATTCCTATCGCAAATACGCAACATACCGTTTAATGACATTCCACATCTTGGGATGGATATCGTTTTCGTATTTCTAGTTTGAAACAAAAAATTTGTTGTTTGGTTTACCTTTTCTGTGGGTTTTGAATATCTTTTACAAATGTGGCCGATAGTCTATCGATGAACTTCCCACATGGCCCTCCTGTCTTTTTCCTTTTTCCAGAAAAAGCAGCATTCCCAGCTTTCAAGATTTCACAAATTGCCCATTGATTTCCAACTCAACCATTAAAAACGCAACCACTTACGTTCATCTTCTTCATGGGGAAATTTTGGAGTTTCGGATTTCGGAGGTGTATTTCTAGATAGATTTAAAAGTGATAAGTAAACAACAAAAGTATAACCCGAAAATGATTTGAATTTGAAAAGGGGAAATTGCTTAGAGCCGTCTCTTAAAAAAAAGAAAAAAAAAACTAGGGCATTTTATTGGGTTGTCGGTTTTATCCATAAACGTACTAACTTGATACCCCTTTTAGGGATGGATTGCTAAGGGTTAGGGTCACGAAAGTAACCGTTTCAGATGATACCAGAGTTGACTCTCTAAGGAATTAAAGTCTGAACTAAGACTATTCGGTCGGGCTTGATGAAAATTTGAACATGAAAGCATATATAGCATTGGCTAAAGAGAAAATTTATGGGATCTGTTAATAAAGTAAACCGAGACTACCAAGATCCTCAAATAAAATTAATTTGTTTGCATTTGACCAAAAAAAAGGTATATACTACCCTCATACCCAGATGTCTTAAGAAGCACGGTGTCCTACATGAAACCACAAATTCGAGTCGGCGCAGCTAAAACTCCTAAAAAAATACGTAGTCGTGGCAAAAAGTTGGTCGGTCCTTCCAAACTCCTAGTGTAATATCACTTGGAAAAAAAATAATTTAGATAAGAAGTGGTAGGTGTTGTCACATTATTAATCATCATCAACCAAGATATCTACATGATGCATCTGTTGGTATTTGAAGTCTAACCAAAGTCTCTAAAAGTGTTATGATTAAGATTCCCCATTACCATCAAATCGCAGTCAATGGTGACAAGAAGAATAGGGAGGTCATTTTCAGACCAGATGTAGCAAAGCCAGCATCTGCTTTTAGTATTAAAAGATGGAAGAAAGCCTATGTTACTGTTTTGGACATTCTTTTGGTTCCTCCTGCCACGACAAGGATGGTATAAAATGCAATTATTTCGCACTTATAGATCACAAACCATTTACAACCGCCAAAATTTGTGTGTTGCCTTGAATGATTGATGCACTTGACCCACAAGTTGTTTATCGTTGGATTTACTATGCTCGTTTTATTAGGACAGTGATAAGGCTTTGCATTATCGTCGTGTCGAACTCTTTGCGTATGTAAGAGTTATGTTTTCTTGTCATTGTAATCTCCCTTTACTTTACTCAAAACTCGCTTTAATGTCAAGTGTCGAATGAAAGTAACCCGAGATGCCCCGCCTGGAACGGGCAACTCCATTAGGGCCCTAAGAATATATCTACTACACTTTTTTTTTGTACAAAAGAGCGAAATTATTTAGAAGAACGTTTTCTAGCGCGCTCGTTTCAAATAACCTTTTCATTGTTTTAATTGCACTTTTCCACTCAAGTTACATGTTTAACTCCCCATTGCCAATTAAGTAGAGGTGAACATGTTCAAATATTGGAAATTAAAACTTTTTTATGGTTCTGGATTATATCCATGTTTTATTCCTTCAGGAAGTAACATGCGCGAGTCTTGCACATTAATTTGAAGGATACAAACGTTGGAACCCCTCACACGTGGTTCTCCGAGACCACCTAAATATGCTTAAGATAATGAATATGGTAACGATCAAAGAAAAGCGATCCTAAGGACAAACGTACAAGGAGTCCAAGCTACCGTCTAGCTTGCCTTTACAGTAACACTACAATATCACAAAAAATCAGGCCAACCCAATTGTTAGGTACCAAGATTTTTGTGTTATGAATCTCCCTACCAAGTAGCAAGAGACCCACCCTAACTTTTCTTAATCCCGAGAGATGAACCAATCGGTTCAGGGTGAGATGAAGTCAACTGAGAGGGGATGATCAAGTAGGCTGGATTCTGATTTTGACACCATTGTTGTTTCATCCCAATCATTCTCCATCATCCTCTTCTCCACGCTAGGCTGGCTGTATTATTAAAGTAACATGTAAACTTACACTCGTTGACAAAGGGAATTATTTCTTTTATCATCACCCTTATTGCTTAGCCATTTTAGATACTGAGTGGTTGGAATTTTCACAAAGTGGAGCTCACACTAAAACTGCAAGATAGATCCAAGATGTTAGCAAAGCACTGACAAGTCCCCATCACCTTGTGCTATGCTTAACTTGTCCTTCTTGGATCTCAATTCTTGGATCCCAATTTCACCTTATGATTTTATTGGCACTCCTAATTATGCTAATGATACTTCTAGTTCATGAACTCTCACAAACACATCATTCTGAAAAATAAATAAGAATTTCTTTTATGCTAGAAGGTCCGAGAACTTCATTCGTAAAACGGAATAGTATAAAGAAATAACTGCATTTGATTTACAAGGCTAAAGACATTGGATAATAACACAACTTCATTATTCTCACTCTCGCTTCTTAATAGAGTCCAATTCAAGGATCGATGTGCAGAAAATAACAAGGTCATGTACAACCAATAAAACAACGCTATCTTCCTATATCAGCAAAAATTGCGACCCCCCCCTTCCCCCCCGCGCCCTGCATTATGATTTTATTTAAGTTCATCCACGTCACAAGTTCCCGGGCGCTACCAAGACTTGGTCTTGAATCACTACTCATATTGTTAATTCTTAAGGCGTTTTAACAATATTAATTTTCTGATTGCAGAGGAGAAACCTTATACATAAACACTTTGGACAATTTAAACTTAAATGTTTATTATTCAATGAATATAGGCTAACAAGCCTTTTTGTTAACACACTTTGGCCTTTTCTTTTGGGTTAATTTCGCGAGGCGCCCTCAAGTTTACTCGTGGTAGCGGTTCGTATCACAAAATTTATTATAGTTATCTCGCTCCACAAACTTGCATAAATGTAGCAACGTTTGGTTTCATTGGAGACGTCATTTTGCTCAAATTAGGAGGGCATTTTTGTCAAAACAACTAAAAATACACAGGGACGAAGGAAGAGAAAAGAGAAGATAAGAAGATGAAACCTTTGGGAGGCAGCGCTGGATTTGACGACGGCTGATGAGCCATAATGGCCGTAGATTTTGGTGGTTGAATGAACGGTGCATTAGAGTTTTGGGTTTTAGAATATGGATCGGTGGTCATTGGTGGCTCTGTGGTTGGATCGGTTTTGTGTATTTCTAGGTGCTGACGGGGGGTGATGGAGGGTTTGTTGGTGCCTGATGGTGGGATTCGTAGTGCTGACAGACAGGTGCAGACACGTGTAGGCTTGTTAGAGACAGTAGAGTGAAGGAGGTTTGCTTTTGATGCGGGTGGTAGAGGTTTGAGTATGGTAATGGTAGTTTGGGTTGCCGTTTTGGGTTTCATGGTGGTGGTGGACTAGAGGTGTTGGGTTTCTTGGTGCCAAGTGGTGCCTGGTGGTGGAGTGGCGGAGAAGAATAAGAGATAAGTTGTTTTTGTTGGCCGTTTTGGGTTTCATGGTGGTGGTGGACTAGAGGTGTTGGGTTTCTTGGTGCCAAGTGGTGCCTGGTGGTGGAGTGGCGGAGAAGAATAAGAGATAACTTGTTTTTGTCAAAAATGGCCCCTGATTTGAGTCATGTGAAGTTCTTTGCCTGGATTTTGGTCAGAATATTAGTTAATACCCCAAAAGCATAGTTAAAGCTTCTCCTCAATGGTCCCAACTCTGATGACGACTAGATGATAATCTGCAACACTGGCTTCGGGATTTAAAGGGGTAAGCTCTTCACCCTTGGACTCTCTTATATGTACTAACAAAAGGTGGCGTGGCACCAAGTTACTTTTGGCATGTCTACCCAAATCTTGCCTTTTTGTTTTGCTTCATCCTCAAATCTTTTTTGTAGGTCCATTTAGGCGGGTTAGAATGCACACTTTATATTTTAAGAACACCTATTATAACTTAGATTCGGTCCACGGGTGCCTGTGAGTCACTCACAGATAATTCTCGCGAGTATAGGCCTGACGTGTACAAATATAATTTATTCAGAGTTTCAATAGCCACGGTACCTCCCTGTGAAAGAGGGTTACGTAGCTAATGCGGTCAATCACACAACTACCAGGAATCTATTTTTTACCACCAAAACATAGGTCATCCTTTTTCTTCTTCTTTGCTAAACTCTTCCATTTCTGGAGTGAACCCGAGTCTAATAAATCATTTTTTTTACTGTCTGTGTCTGCATGTCCTTCTGTATGCCCATATGACAAGTCATTTGCGAACATTTCGGACGAGTAACATAGATCCATGCTCAACTTATCTTGGGCCAGATGTACCATGGGTAACTCAAGGTTTTTCCCTTCTTCTTTTATCCTTTCCTTCTGTTTCCTCGCCACACTTTACAAAACAATGCAATAGCAACTTTCACTTCAGTTGCTTTCAAACTTTCGTGAAATCTTGAGTTCTATATGTGATGCTTTCAACACGACAAAATACGATTATAGAAAGATACTAAAACAACTTCACCAAAATAGAACCAAATTAGTCTTGAACATAATCTTAAATTATGAAATGGAAACACAATCCACAAAATAAACGTAGACAAAATCTCATTAAGCTATTTGAAAAGTTTATTCTCATCATCTCAAGTATTTTCTCAGTGGGTATGCTCATGTATGATATGCTCTTACCCAACATATCCGGATACAGATAAAAGTATCCGCAAATTTACGAGTAGACAAATTAAGGTAGTGTTTGAAATTTATTCCGTTTTCAATTTTTTCTCCATTTTTGTAAACTAGAAAAAAAAACGCATTTGACACACATTTTTCGTTTTTTTTCCTTTTCAGTTTTGAAAACCAGTTTTTAAAACAGACATGTTTTTGAAAACTCTCATTTTGGAGTTTTTTAGGTTTTCAGTTTTGATTTTTGTTTTGAAACCCCCACCCCACCGCCACCGTCCGCCGGCCCCTCCCCCCACCACCCCCACCACCGCTCCCGCAACCACCACCAAAGAAAAAATTCAAAATAAAAACTGGATAATCAAACATCCATTTATTTTTGTAAAAATTAAAAACTAAACTGATTTTGATTTTTATTCTTTTGGAAACAGAAAATCAAAACTGGAAGTGATTCTAAACAGACCCAAATATTCATACTCAATTTTTTTACCTCAGGCCGGATCCAGCCGCGGGTCACGGGTAGACCATGACCTTGACCCAGAAGTTAAAAAAGATGGGAGTATTTTACGAAATCACGTAGGTTCAAGCAATGTGCTCAATGATTTTGCTGGCACTCGTTTAACTCGTGCTTAATAGGCCTCAATCTGAGCTTTCATAAAGCACCCTCCATTAGTCCCTTGAAAAGAAACCTTATGATGTGTACAAATCTCTTACTTTCAAAGCATGTGTGTTGTCTACGGCGACATGTAGAATGATTGGTCGATTTCTATGTATTCTTCTTTGTCAACTAAAAAATTAAAACTAACATATGACTGATTATAAACTGTCATTTGTGTGATAAGCAATGACGTAATTTCCTGCAACGAGTCAAGACGATGGAAGCATGCGATGAGGCTGCAATGCACTTCTAATGTAACATAGTCAACTCTTAGGATGATACTTGATTTTGCGTGCTCCGAAGACGTTAAAATGCATTCTAACGGCGAAAAAATTGTTACAAAATCTTAACGATAGGCACAAAAGACTTTAACATATATATTAAAGTCTCTAAAGATGTTAAATCATCAATTCTATATACCAGAGGGTCAGATCGATATATTTAGAATTTTAGTATCTATATGGAACAGTTGCAACTAAAGACATTGATGTAATACCAACCCCCCAAAAAAAAAAAGACGTTGATGCAAACAATTCACCTTTTGAAACCAATTAAATTTAGTTATGGATATTAAAGGTCACTCGCACCCAGACGCTTTTTTGAGTATTCGAGCAAAGAGAACGATGCACCCCCACCATATTCGATAACAAAAGGTCAACCATTTTGATGTCACGCTTGCATAATAAGAAGGTCACAAGATTGAGCTCGCGTAGGTCTATCATGCATGCTCATGGTTCTTGATTTGAACCAAGGACTAGGAACTGATTTATGATGTAGTTACGTGTGATTGTACTTCACATGCAATGTGATTAGCTAAATAAAATACTTACAGTCGTATAGTGACATTTGATGGCCCCAAAACATAATATTTATATGTAATCAATGACGCTCAAAACGTACTTCTAATAAGTATCTTACTTTACTTTAATTGCAGAAAGAGTAATACCAACAAAGATTTATAGTATTATAATTTTCTCCTGGAAAACTTATTAAGAGTCCCAAGTCATTTGTACCAGCCGTCCTGCTAATTTGTTGTTGCCGACGCTTAGCTAACAGTATCCAGCAGGCAGCCCTTTCGTTTCTCTCTATCCCCCTCTCTCTCTGGTTGGTACTTGGTACTTGGTACTTGGTCCATTCTTCTCTTCTTCTTCTTCTCTTCCGTTTCCTTCGGTTTATAGCCTTCTTGAAGTTGAACCAATTTGCCTCTAATCCATTTTTGCTAATACCCAGAAAGTTTTGTCCCAGGTTTTAGCTGTAACCCATCTGCCTCTCTGCTCTCTCACACACGCGCAGACATGGAAGCTGCTGAAGATAATTTGGTGGCTAAAGATAGTGAGGAAAACCCAGTTGCTCCTCCTCTTCCTCCTATTCAAAAGGTATGTATACCAGGGGTGAATTTGCTTTTAGTTCTTTGATTGGTAGTCGAATTTTATTCCCCTTTTCAAGAATCTTTTTTCCAGTGATATCAATGAAAGATTTACCTTTATTGCCTACAATTTGTTCGGTGCCTGTGTTTTGGTTCTTAGAGAGCTATGTTTGTGGGAAGTGTTGAAATTTAGTTGCTTAAGCAGATCCTCTACCTGATCATTCTTTTTTGGCATTTTTGGGATCATTCTCGCTATTTTTCTATGATTGTGTGTGTGCATTTACACTAGTTCCAAATTCTATATTTTTGTGCAATGTGAATATGTTGTTCTAATAGGTTCTACAAAGTCGACCTTCTTGCATACAAACACATCGCTTTAGCATTGTCTTCTCATGGAAAACAATTTTGGAATTATGTAGTTCTGATACTTTTGAAGCCGCAAGGTATACTATTTTGGAATATGTTGTTCTAATAGGTTCTACAAAGTCGACCTTCTTGCATACAAACACATCGCTTTGGCATTGTCTTCTCATGGAAAACAATTTTGGAATTATGTAGTTCTGATACTTTTGAAGCCGCAAGGTATACTATTTGACTTTATATATCAAATAAACGAAAAAGCAAAATTGTACAATCACAATGGAGTTTTAGAGTAAGAAGGAAAGCAAATCGTAACCTCGAGAACTTTTTTGAGTTTTTTTATTTTATTTCTGTGACTGCTATATTATGCGAAGATCGAGCCGAGTGATATGCTTATACCTTTGTTTTCAATATTGGCTTATAATGTCATAGGTTGGAGAACCGAGTGAAATAATGGAAGAAGACATGAGCAGCCAACAGCAGAGGCGGCTAAACCTAGTCGTGGAGATACCCAGGAAAACACTTGAAGGCTCTGGAGAGGATTTCGTAAGAATAAACATGCCACCAACGCCAAGTCGAACTCCCAAAAGAGTGAACTTTTCGCCATTACCTAGCCCAAGTTATGCGAAATTCAATGGATCCCCAAGTCCATCATCATCTAGAGTTAAATCAACAATGAAAAACCTCCTGCCTAAGCTGAGCTTTAAGTTGCGGAACACAACTTCAGAGATTGAGAAGGCTGCCATCCTAGCTCTAGGGGGTTCACCACAAGCGTCACGGGAGAAGACTTCGATTCCGAGGACATTGTCTCTTACAAAACTCTTCACACAGAAAATGAAGAGAACATCATCATTACCAGTGACTCCAATTGCACACTCAAATCCAGAGTCTATGCATGGAGGGAACACAGCCGATGCAGTAAATTCATCTGTAAGTATCAACCTCTCATCATCTTGAATACTATGTCAGCATTGTGATGATGCGCGACGATACACTTTTGGGGGACCTGTAGTGTGTCTAAACGGTACATCCAGTTATTCAGCGGCGGTGGTACACCTGTTTTAGGTCAATAGATAATCAAGTATGTAAATCATGGTATCGTTGTTACAGTATAGCTGAGTAGTGGTAGTCACGTACACCATTTGAAGGGTCCCTTTGCAACCTATCACTTTCCATCATTACCATACCGTCCTTTAAGTCTTCCTCTACGTGTAATTATTGTCAACAAGATCAGTTAAGTTCCCACTGGTGTATTACATATGATGCCAAAGCCATTAAACTTTTGGGACCGGGAGTTCCTGTATCACTTACTGTAATCATTTTCCCTCAGTTTTAGTACCTCTTCTATCCTTATAGCTCCGAACATTTGAATTCTAGTGCTAGTTTATTCGACATGTCTCGCTTCTTGTGGTGCATATCCTTGATATTTTGCAAATTAGTCCTTCAGTTCTGGCCACAAACTAGACGTGATATTGAACTTCAACGAGGCATTTGCGTCCTACTAGTTTTGCTGTTGACATTATCCTCACTTTACCTATGTTGTTCAGTGTTTTTCTTTAAAGTTGTTAATTGTGGGCTTTGCGCCTCATGTTAACTTGACCTATGAGATCAAGTGTTTTCTTTGTTGTTTGGACTTTGCCGCTAATGTTATGAATTTCTCCACCTCTTTACTTGGTTCGGATAACTTGATTCTGATAAAAGTCTTCACTTGCAGAAAGTTGTAACCCGGCCTTCTATTCATCGCTCACGCTCGGTTCCTTTGTTAAATAAAGATGGAAGCATAAAACAGATGGATTCTTTAAGTGCTATCATTCGTGTAGTTCCTACTCCAAGAGCGGCAGAAGGAAGTGCTGCAGTATCAAACGCAACCCCGCCAGTAAATGATGGTAAATTTGTTCTCCTACTCATCTGATTTTATTTTATGCAATTCAGATACGTCTGTATATAAACCCTTGCTTACCCTTAACATATTGTCCTTTATGGTTTATCTGGCCAAGCACACTGAGGAGTGGTTAAAAATGGCCAAGGATGGTTCTTGAATAACCTTCTGTTTTGTAAGTGAACTTGCAATAGTTGATTATATTTTAACTGGCTCCCTAACATAGAGCTGTGACAACTGATGTGTGTTAGAATATGGTTGCCATTTCCTAAACTCCTATTTTAGTTGTAAATGCAATTTACAATAAGTAATATGGTATCGTGGACTAGCTGGAACAGGAGGCAAGAGATCTACTGTACGCCAATTACTAAAAGTATTGCACTAGTTAATAATTGCTGATAACTTGGCTGTGTAATTCCAGACTCCTTTTTTTTTTGGCTTTAACGTTGACTAGAGCTAGTAAATTTGCTCTTCTATTAGTTTGAAACATGACATTTGAATTTTGAAATGCCGGAAATGTTCATGTTGTCTGCATTTCGACTTCTGCAGTAACATCAACCCTCTATTTTAACCTACCTACACCTTATCATAGTTTTGTGATTCAGATGGAAATGATAATGATGGTGAAGATATTCCGGAAGAAGAAGCTGTTTGTAGAATCTGCTTAGTCGAACTGGGGGAGGGTGCTGAAACCCTTAAGATGGAATGTAGCTGCAAAGGTGAACTGGCACTGGCCCACCAAGAATGCGCAGTAAAGTGGTTTAGCATCAAAGGTAATAGGACGTGTGATGTTTGCAAGCAAGAGGTCCAGAATCTGCCTGTCACCCTTTTACGAATTCAAAATGCTCAGTCTCGTAGCTTGGGAGTAAATGCAATTTTGCAAGCTGAAGCTGCTCAGTACAGGCAAGTAATTTATACTTTCATGCTGCAACTTCATACAGAAGGCAATAGATTGTGCGTCAATTTTCCTAAAGCTGACAATCTGTATCAGGGTTTGGCAGGATGTACCGGTTCTTGTGATTGTTAGCATGCTCGCTTACTTTTGCTTTTTGGAACAACTTTTGGTAAGTTGAGAATCTTCAAATGTAGTAGCTCTTTTAAACCAATCAATGTTCCGAATGTTGATCCATATGTTCAGGTCACAAAAATGGGATCTGGTGCAATTGCCATATCTCTGCCATTTTCCTGCATGTTGGGTCTACTTGCCTCCATGACATCAACGACCATGGGTATGTGCTGCACCACAATTCCTTTCGTGAGTTAGTTATCTTCTATGTATTACTGATTTCACATTTCTATGCTCAGTAAGGAGACGATATGCCTGGATTTATGCAACTGTTCAGTTTGGGCTGGTGGTTCTCTTCGCACATGTTTTCTACATGCTGGTAAGTAACAGTCCTTGTAGAGGAGTTGATTGATTTTCACGAACCATTTTTCAGCCCTTGGTGTAGACTAAGTTTGAACATCACCAAGGAAAAATATTCTCCCGCATTAAGGAAGCTGGATATTTTCTTCTGATACTAAGAGTTTGAATGTTTGTGTGTGGAAACTGCAGCTTCACGTGCAGGCAGTACTCTCAGTTTTTATTGCCACATTAGCTGGGTTTGGAGGTGCCATGTGTGGGACCTCTCTTCTGTATGAAGTCTTGAAATGGAGGCGGCGGTGGCAAGCTAGGTCAAATCCCCAGCCCGGTTCCCAGGAGGTGATGCAGCCGCAACAGTCCTCAGAAACCTCTCAAACACCCCAAACAGATTTTCACCACGAAACTGGAACTGGAAGCTCGGGAATACTGCATCCCAGCTGATTACATGTTCCCACACTCACTCCATTAAGGAGCTGAAAATTGGTGATTCAAAAGCCCAGGTGTCTCGAATTCCCCCGAAGTTGAGTTCTACTATGAGCACAGCAATGGTGGTTTTACCTTGTATATAACCCCAAATTACGTGAAATCTCAAAGAATATCAAGTGTGGTTCCTCTCGAGCAGCCGTATAGGTGGTTAGTCCCCATTGGATGTGAAATGGCATAGATCATCCAGTATCCAGTATATGAAGAGGCGTTGAACTTGAGAGTAGTATATTGGATCTTGTATTTAGATGTGTTCGTGTGGTGCTCCTAAGAGTCGGATGGTGTTGTGAAGTTATAACATTACCATCAATTTAGCTAGTGTTGATACTTGATGATAGTCACTGTCAGACCATGGCAGATTTGTGTAGCTTATTATGTGCTAATACCAGTTTTGTGAAGAAAACATACATGAATGCTCAAAAGATCAAACAAATGTCAAATCCCAGAAATGCCTGACTACAAATTATAAGTTTCAAAGAAGCAGCTTCCATTATTTTTGTCATCTAATGTTCAACTTACAAGGTAAAGTGTGTACTCGTCCCAACCTCGTGGGCACTATCGATGGCGTTTCAGGCCCAGCTATACAATGGGTGAAGTTGGTCACTCTCACTGAACATACATCGTCTATGTTCTTTGTTGCTAATATATACGCGCAAATCCATGGAAAACAGCTTGCTTTTGCCGCAGATCTGCTTATCGTAGGTCATTGCCTGTAACTAGAGCTGCCAACTTTTCCCAATAATGATTGCTTCTCCTTCAAACTTTTGCTCAATAGAGAATCAGAGTTTTTGGATTGGCTTTCTGCAAAACCAGGTCTCATCCAGATTTTGATATGCCCTTCTCGGCAGGTGGTAAGGACAGATTCCAGAGTAAATGTCAAACCAGAGAGAGGCTCGGTGTGAACGCGATGAGCGACTAGTGGGGAGATCTTCGGAACATCTAGTATGCTCGGAGCAGGTTGCAGAATGCCCACAGGAGAAGCTGTGTCCCAATGAGATGATTGACTTCCGGTACTTAAAGTGGGAGACCCACCAGGAGGGCGGCGCACGGGTACTACAATCTCATCCATTTCTAGATCCCACAAAAGCAATTGCGTGTCCTAAATGATCAAGATGAATTAGCAAGAATTTAGACAATTGAAGACAACGGAAACATCCGCAAGCGTGATGGTTTCTCTACTTCCAATGAACACTGAACAAAGTATACATAAAGTACAGTAGTTTAAATATCCGCGAGCATGATGGTTTCTCTACTTTACCAAATTAGATCTGTACCATTACCAACTTACCATCTTATCTAAAAGCTTGACTTGTTAGAGAATAGACCTAAGTACGCATATGAAAGCTTTACCATGGAAAACATATAAAAGATGTAAGCAATCCCAAATATGTTTACAAACCTGACTCTAAATGATATAGCTAATTGCATCAAGGGTCTTAAATGGTCTGTCATTGTTGCTTACCATCATTCCTAAATTGCCATCAGAACATTTGGGGTTTCATTTCAACTAGGCATTACTCCGAAGTTTACGTTGGCATTTGGAAAAACAACTGCGCCATGAAAATGCATTTATTACAAATGAGCATTACTGATGTACCTGACCAACAGAACCAAACCGGTACACAATATTTTCCCCTGTGCCATCTGTATTTGGTCCTGACCAGTAGGAATCAAATGCGACTCCACTAACCTGCCACACTCCAGTATATGTTTCCAGTTACGCGATAATGGTTCTTTAACAAGAAATTATAACATCGTCCATCAATTGATAAAAGCTTACCCATGAGTTGTGTCCCTCTCCCCATGCTACAACTTTCCGATCTTCCATACTCCAAACTTGAACTAGATCATCTTCACCTCCAGTCAACACATATTTTCCATCTACGCTGTAGTTTCATTTGTTGTTAGTTGCAACATACTCTTAGAGGAGAATTAATACTATATCTTTACATGTAAATGTTTAAGCATACGAGAATAAGGGGAAAAATTAGGAAAGCAGAAAAGGATTATACAAAAACAAATAACACTTAATTCCAGAGAGAATGCCGAGCTTATGACCTCCAAGCGCAACATAATAGAGCACCATAGTAGCTTTTCCCGCCACAGACAAGTTGTTCATTTTTCAAGTCATATACTCGTAGATAACCTGCATTTATTAATTGACCTCAGCTTTAAACTAAGAAACAAGTGACCTCTGCCACCAGTACGAGATACAAATACACAGCAAGAAAGATACACAAAGACATCAGATTGAAACATGTACCATCCCTTCCAACAGTTGCAATGTAGGCCCCGTCAGTTGAGAAAGCTATGCTATTAATAGGACCTTCGCAAATATGCCATCTAGCAGCTGGATTCTGCACAATAAGTCAAAGAACAGGGAAGCACCCATGTACAGTATTATCCCTTCATATATTGCTTCTGTGTGGGATTTTCAAAGTGCATATATACTAAAATGCATAACTGCCAATTGCACTTTTTCAGATGGTGTTCAGCAATAGTCCCAGCAACTATGAAAGCATGAATTTGCCAGGTAAATTAACATTATGAAATTGCAAACACACCTTATGCGAATACTAAATAATTTAGCAAAACCAAAACCTGTTATTGGTTTCGAATAGAAGCTTGGAAGCTAAATATTTTGTTCTTGTTAATAGAATGCTGCAGCGACCTGGCAAGCCCTATCAACGAGAAGTTTACCATATAAGGAAGATGGAGGACAAGTGTAGAAACTTGAGCCTTCAACTTGTATGGTCACTTATTGACTCATCAAGCAGAATTAAATGCCTTCCCACAACAGATACAGGTAAAACACCAGAAAAACTTCAGAGGGACACTATCGCATGAGTCCTGCAACATTTCCAAAACGAAGTCTACTTGCGGAAGCACGCAGAGTTGACACTTTATTTTACTTCTTCATCTTTCTAAATGTACAACTGTTGATTCGTGCCAGCCTTTATCTCCAACTTTCTTATTCGAAGATTCTACTATTGGATCCTACCACTAACTAAAATTAATAAAACACAGTACCTTACTGTAACGTGCATGTAGCACAGAAAATTGAGTTTGATCCTTGATAGCAGGGAAAGAAGGATCCCCGGAACCATCTTTGCTCTAGAAAAAGGAATTGAAAAGATACATACATTAATTCCCACACTAGAAGTCATACCAGATGCATGAATGACAATGACATCTTACAACAGGCTTGCCTTTTCATACACGTAAAAATTTCCATCTGCATGAGCAACAACGAAAGTGCCGCCACCATAAGGCACCCATGCAATACTAGTACAACGACTGTTAAGAGCAAGCAGATTACTTGATCAGACAAGAATATACATTCTTCTTCTGCATAACTCAGATATCACATACCAAAGGAGGATTATAATCCGTAAAAGAACGAAAGCCAACATGTTTCCATGTAACTTCTTGCACACACTTCTGAAAGTTACCATAAGACTAAGCCCCTTCTTGTTACACATAGGACTAATGTTGATTAGCAGAATACTAGCTTCCAGGAATATCGCAAACAACCTTGGCAAGATGTCGCACTTTGAACCATTTAGCAAGGCATGTACCAGAATACCATCGAACTTGCTCCCTCAGAGACAAGTGTAGCCAAGCGCCACTTCAAAGTGAAAAACTTCTTCTGGCGTTATGGATTTATAGATGGGATTAGACATTCGGCAAGTGATTCAATGTCCAAACTTAAGGAAACTATGTTCTATAACGCAAATGATAGGTTGTTAAGTGTAACAAGTTGCATAACATCGTGGAGTCTTAACTTTAACATACCAAAATTAAGAAGCTATTACTTGCATTAAGTGACCCGAATGATGGCCTCTTGCATGACAGACATACCAGAGTCAGTACGCTAGCGTGATTATCCAGACCAGAAAATACAGGTATTTAACAAACAATGTCGTGGCACATGCAGTCATTTGCGAAGATAAAGGGAAAGACGAGTAGAGAGGTGTAAAGGTGTGGGAGTTGTCAAATTAAAATTTTACAAAGTCTAACACCAAATTGCTATCACATCAGCGAAATTCAAGACGTTGGCATTGTAAAAAAGTACAATTTCTAAGTGTGTTAAAACCTGGGGAGCACAGTCCAACATCAGTCAGAAAGGGATACGCCTTGGGCTATATATGGAAATGCGTAAGAACCCAGTAGCAGCTATTTTGAAGTCAGGACCGCCAGGTACCAATTTGTTACAGCACATCCCATACCAAATGATACAAGAAGGCCTTCTATCTCCAGTTAAGCAAGCCACTATTCGTAATAGGTAATTGTCAAGAACTCAACTTAACCTTAATTCAAAGTACTCAAGGTTGACCAACCTCGCCTATTGTCATGTCGCTGTTATGTTCCCATAAATCTATTATACTGTTTCTTAATTATGTTATATTTGCTGAACCTTACCACTTCTTCTGGTCACATTTAGTTGTAACAAGTCACTTATATTTAGTATGTCATCCTAAGAGCCTACTCTGTATGTCCAAAACCATTTTTGGCGAATTTCTCTCATCTTCTCCTCAACTAGTCCCCCCACTCCATAGACCAGACTGAATATTTCTTCTATAATCCTTGTTTGAGCACTCCAACACCTTAGTATTAGCTGTTTGACTGCACTACTTTAAGCACCAAGTTACTTACCAGTTACCAAGAAGTAAGTGGAAAAGATTGTCACATATGACGACACAGAAGTCCAACAAATAAGCAGCTCGTTCAGGAGTAAGAAATCATATTGACATAGCTATCAAGATACTCCTATATGCATACGTCTGCACAAAATATGCGTGTACGTGTTTGGAGAGAGAGAGTGTATATTGAACGTTTTGTAAGCATTAAAAATCAGTTGGAAAGATATATGTAGTGAAACTGATATCTTGCCTATTATTTACACAACCATCTTTGTTATAGTGCTGCCCTCCAACAAGCTTTTTCCCGAGATCTTGTAGTTGTTCCCTTAGTGACACTGAATAAACTGCAAAGTTACAGTAGATTTAATATCCAAAAACTAAAAGTTTTAGTATCCAATTTCGATTCAACATGAGAAAAACATTACCATCTCCAGAATTGAACCCGATAAGTAAATCATGACCATCTTTAGCATCCATATCAAATGCGTGGCACACGGGGTTCGAGTTACTAAAGTGTA
Source organism: Escallonia rubra (assembly GCA_033065855.1). Lineage (NCBI taxonomy): Eukaryota > Viridiplantae > Streptophyta > Magnoliopsida > Escalloniales > Escalloniaceae > Escallonia > Escallonia rubra. The sequence continues at coordinate 357,104 of JAVXUO010002536.1, forward strand.
TAGACTTTATAGGGTCCTACATTGAAGAATAAAACTCTCATGGTAGTGACTTCAACATAAAACGCACACACTTAAAGAAAGCATCCACATGCAGACACACATATATAGATACAAATACCTTATCTTGAGAATTCAAATCACTGATGAAAACAGCATCACCAACATTGAATATGAGGTAAGTTCCTTTTCCATCAAAATTTGAATTACTCGTCAAATTATTTGAACTTGAAGCCCCCAGAGATCCAACTCTACTACTCCCACTTACAGACTTACTTGTACCATTCCCTCCGACGAAATTAAATGCTCTACTCCCATTTCCACCACCTAAGAATCTTGCTGCTGCTGATCTCACGCCACCAGTAACGCCCAGGCTTGATGATGCTATCAGCGCAGCCTGTGCCGGCTTATCCTTTAGACGAGCTACGGTAACCTGAGAATCAAATTTAACCAACAAAAACTTCAACATTGATACAAAATTTTGCTTTGAAAGTAGTATATCTATATCTTGATAACTATACGTGTGAATATAAAACAAATGCAGATTAATACCAAAAATTGATCTTATGGATTGGTCATTGGTTTAGTTTCAAATTGCCTTCTAGGAAAGCCTGGAGACACCAGATTAACCAGTAACAGTTCAGACTGACGCTAAACTTACTTCGATAATAAGAACTCGAATCAGAAGCAACATTTTTATTCTGTTCTTAGTTAGCTTTTGTGAATTTTAAACTATACTAAAGACTGGTGTAGAAAATTAAATGGGAATAACTACCCCAACCAAAAGGAATCTACATATAGGCAAATCCTTCTCAAACTGAACTCCTTATTTCGCGGAAAAGACTTCGAATTTGTCGTTTTTTGTTACAGAAGATTGAAATACGGGGTGCAAGAAATTCAATAAACTTAAGTAAAATAAACAAAAAGAACCTTCATATCATCAAACCCAATTCGGATTTAACTCCAAGATTCAGTATTTTAAGGGTTATAAACTTATAATGATCCCCGGAAATGATTGAGTTGATGGCAAAGATGTGATTACTTGGAAACTGGGCAGCGTGCAAAACCTTGAACAACTTAAATCACTTCGGATCTCTTTTTCCTAAAATTATAAAACTTCTTTTTCCCAAAATTATAAACTCTTAAACCATGCTAAAAAGGGGATTACATTTCCGTGTAATTAACTACCACAAGCAAAAAGAATCTACAAATAAGTAAACCCGTTTCAGATTTTTCTCCAAAAATTTGAAATTTAGAGGACTACAACCATAAAATGTGATTACTTTAAATGGCTAGTGAGTTAAATCCAAGAAGAACGGATAGGTAAATTACATGAAATTAAATACCACAAACACAGAGTACCTACAGACAAGCAAAACCCACTTCATATCCAAATCCCAAATTTGATTTTTTAAGGACTATATCACCAAAAGGCAATCACTTTGAAATGGGCAGTGAATGAAACCCTAGAAGAACAGTAAGAACCTGAGTTACAGTCTTGCCATGGGTGTAATGAAGGAGACCAGAAGGGTGAGTTTTCTCGTACTGGAGCTTGTAATGACCTTCTGGGGTTTTGAAGTAGGCCTTCAGACAAGGTGTTTGTGTGTTGTTGGCCGATGAAGACATCATGGCGGTGCTGCTACTGGCTGAACTCATCATTGTCCACCCAAATCGAAATGATAATCTTACTACAGCTGTACTAGGATCTTAGCGTCATTGCCACCGTGATTTGGGCTGTTTAAGGTTGTTTTTGCTGCCTCTGTTCTTTCTAATTTGTGATACTTCAATCAAATGCCGATTTGATTTAGTGGGTTGTCACTGATTAAAGCAGCCCTAGTGGGTTTTTTTTCCTTTTGTTTCCTTTTTCTTCTCGCTGGATGATGTGATGAATGATGATTTTGACTTTTGTAATGTGGAATGGTAGACAATGGATGGACGGTTGGACAAGGTCTCTTCGAGGCGTTGAAATTCAGCATGGTTGAGAAAGGGGGCAAATATCACAAATGGGTGATCATTTAAATCCGTGGAATGAGTCAAATTAAATCCCTCAATTTGACCATTCACGACTTTGATCATAACAAAACAAGCGATTGCATTTAGGGTTTGCAATTCTTTCCTTTGTAATCAAAAAAATTTTAGGGTTTGCAATATTGAATTTGAATTTTTTTGAAACTTTTCAAATTGAAACTAAATCAAACTTAATCCAAAACGTTAGACAATTATATATATTTATCTCTATCTATCTAAAATTCTGACAAGTGACATTTCAATAATTTTTTAAAAAAATGAGACAAAATGCATATCTTAAAATGGTAGATAATTACCTATAAAGACATGTTTGGTTTTCATAACTTAAACTTCATTAAGAAAATATAGTTAAAATAAGTTATAAAGTCCAAACTTGATATTATAAAAATATCATATTGCTAACTTTATCTTTGCACATTTTGTTTTAACAATAATAAATTCATTAAAAAAGTATAGTTAAAATTAAATCTAAGTTTGATATGATGATAATATTTTGTTAACTTATTTTGTCACATGCATAACTAATTTTATTAAATGTGATAATAAACACTTTTACGTGATGTTTGATTTTTTTAAAATAAAATTGATATTATCAATTTTATTTTTGCATACGCATCGCGTGTGTCACGATGACTCGTATTATTCATAACAAAAACAAGCGATTGCATTTAGGGTTTGTAATTCTTTCCTTTGTAATAAAAAAAAAATAGGGTTTGCCATATTGAATATTGAATTTGAATTTTTTTGAAACTGTTCAAATTGAAACGTTAGACAATTATATATATTTATCTCTGTCTATCTAAAATTCTAACAAGTGGCATTTCAATAAATTTTTCAAAAAATGAGACAAAATGCATATCTTAAAATGGTAGATAATTACCTATAAAGACATGTTTGGTTTTCATAATTTAAACTTTATTAGAAAAATATAGTTAAAATAAGTTATAAAGTCCAAACTTAATATTACAAAAATATCATATTGCTAAATTTATCTTTGCACATTTTTTGTTTTAATAATTTTAAATTCATTAAAAAATTGTATTTAAACTTAAATTGAAGTTTGATATGATGATAATATTTTGCTAACTTATTTTTCCATATGCATGACTAATTTTATTAAATGTGATAATAAACACTTTTACGTGATGTTTGATTTTTTTTTTAAATAAAATTGATATTATAAACTTTATTTTTGCATACGCGTCGTGTGCCACGGTGACTCGTACTATTCATAACAAAAACAAGCGATTGCATTTAGGGTTTGCAATTCTTTCCTTTGTAATAAATTTTTTTTTAGGGTTTGCAATATTGAATTTGAATTTTTTTGAAACTGTTCAAATTGAAACTAAAATCAAACTTAATCCAAAACGTTAGAAAATTATTTATATATATATCTATCTATCTCTCTCTAAAATTCTGACAAGTGACATTTCAATAAATTTTTCAAAAAATGAGACAAAATGCATATCTTAAAACAGTAGATAATTTACCTATAAAGACATTTTTAGTTTTCATAATTTAAACTTCATTAAGAAAATATAGTAAAATAAGTTATAAAGTCCAAACTTGATATTACAAAANTATCATATTGCTAACTTTATCTTTGCACATTTTTTGTTTTAACAATTTTAAATTCATTAAAAAAGTATAGTTAAAATTAAATCTAAGTTTGATATGATGATAATATTTTGTTAACTTATTTTGCCACATGCATGACTAATTTTATTAAATGTGATAATAAACACGTTTACGTGATGTTTGATTTTTTAAAAATAAAATTGATATTATCAACTTCATTTTTGCATACGCACCACATGTACCACGATGACTCGTACTATTCATGACAAAAACAAGCGATTGCATTTAGGGTTTGCAATTCTTTCCTTTGTAATAAAAACAATTTAGGGTTTGCCATATTGAATTTGAATTTTTTTGAAACTGTTCAAATTGAAACTAAATGAAACTTAATCCAAAATGTTAGACAATTATATTTATTTATCTTTATCTATCTAAAATTCTAACAAGTGACATTTCAATAATTTTTTCAAAAAATGAGATAAGATGCATATCTTAAAATGGTAGATAATTACCTATAAAGACATGTTTGGTTTTCATAATTTAAACTTCATTAAGAAAATATAGTTAAAATAAGCTATAAAGTCCAAACTTGATATTACAAAAATATCATATTGCTAACTTTATCTTTGCACATTTTTTGTTTTAACAATTTTAAATTCATTAAAAAGTATAGTTAAAATTAAATCTAAGTTTGATATGATGATAATATTTTGTTAATTTATTTTGCAACATGCATGACTAATTTTATTAAATGCGATAATAAACACTTTTACGTGATGTTTGATTTTTTTTTAAATAAAATTGATATTATCAACTTTATTTTTGCATACACATCGTGTGCATGTGTCACGATGACTCGTACTATATATAAAGAAAAAATTATTTTTGGTGTTACATAACTACCCACTTAGAATGTGACACTTGGCTTTCTATAGCCTTTTTCTTAAAAACGACACAAAATAAATGCTTAAATAGTAAATATTTCCCTACAAGAACATGTTTGGTTTTCATAATTTAAAATTTATTTCACTAGATGTGATAATAAACACTTATACGTGATGCTTGATTTTTAACAAATATTCATATTATTAGCTTTATTTTTGCACACGTACCGAGTGTGTCACTGAAACTCATCTAGGTGAAAACATATGTATATTTTGAGGACAAAAGTGTAAAATACTATTAGTCACTCTCATCAGTTACCTTATAGAGTCTCTCACTCCCTATACTTAACGTAACTGCTCTGCCTATTTTCCTCCCCATATCTCTTCCTCCATGTCTATTGCAAGAGATCAAAATTGGCAACTGACGACCTTAGCTTTCATCGTACAAATTTTATTTTCAACACTCTAATGGTAATGATCTCTTTGGCTTTGCATTTTTTTCATATTTCTTTTGCAACCGATGGTAATGTTGTGCATTTGTTTTTTCATGTATCTCTCATCTTCCATTTTGTTCTCTGCATTTTCTCTTCCCTTTCCCTGCATTTCCTTTTCACATTCCCCTTCCCCTTCCCCGTGGTTATGCGATTGTGATTGATTGGTGGTGGTTGGGTGTCTGGTGGCTGGGCACGGCGGCCGTGGGTGAGCCAATTGACATGTTGTCGATTATGTTGGTGGTTGTCGATTGTATTAGTGGTTGGTGGTTGGGCCGATTGATGAGTTGTCGTTGCGGCAGCGTGGATGGACGACAGGCAATGGTGGCGGGACTCGACCTACAACGCCCGTGGGTGGTCAATTGGTGGTTGTGGTAGCCTTCGACATGCGAGGTTGTATTGGCAGTTGTGCTAATGTGTATGTGTTGTGTGGCCCTTGGAACCCGGATCGATGGCGGTTGGTGGTCCTGGGGAGAGTGGTGGCTGTGGTGGCAGAGACAGTTGGATGTTGTCGGCGTGGTGTTGGGTGTTGCCAGCAATGTTGGCCGCGGGTGGGTGGTTTTTCATGGGGAGGTAGAGGCCGGCATGGTGGGTCGTGGTAATGGGGAGAACGGTGGCAAGGGCAGTGGGTGATGCTGACAGGTGGCGTGCGAGTCACCGGAGGTTGTTACCAGCAGTGTTGCTGGATCATGCTGCCAACAGTGTCACCGAAGGGTGTCGCCGACAGTGGTGGATGGTGATGCCCTTGGGAACTGGGATCGGTGGCGGTTGGTAGTCATGGGGAGAGTGGTGGCTGCGGTAGCAAGGACAGTGGGTGTTGCTAGCGTGGTCGCTAGAGGGTGTTGCTAGCTATGTTAGTCATGGGTGGGTGGTTTTGTGGGGAGGTGGAGGTCGGCGTGGTGGGTCGTGGTGACGGGGAGAGCGGTGGCAGGGGCAGAGGGTGACGCATGCATGGTCGTCGGAGGTTGTTACCAGCAGTGTCGCCGGAAGGTGCTATCAGCGGTGTCTCCCGATAGTGTCGCGAGCGGTGGTGGATAGTAATGTCTGGAATGAGAGCAGCCCAACAGCCATGTTTGTTCATGCATTATTGGTTATACACTGTGAATTGTTGGTTGTACAATATACATTCTTGGTTGTACAACATGCATTGTTGGTTGTAATATTCAAACTCTGAAATGTTATTTGAATTTTTAGCCTTTGTATTAAATTTAATGTTCAACATTATACACACACACACACACTAGTATAGAGCACGTGCGTTGCACGTGGATATAATCGAGAGTAATGTTTGGAGTGATATTATTATCTTTTTTTATATCAAAATAATGTAATTTAATTATGTTCTTATTTCTTTTGTGACTTGTTTTAGAAGAAATATATATTTGATGTTCGCATATGTAATCAGTTTAATGTTTGGAAATATCATTTGTAGGCTTTTGGATTGAATATATGTTTGATAGTACTACTGAAAATACAAGCAAATTGAGAAATTAAAAGAATGAATCTACATCTTTGTTCTTGTAATCTGTTAAATTAGTTTATGGTTAAGATTTCTAATTTTCAAGACTAGGTGTTTTGCATTTCATAAATAAGAAATGCAAAAAACCCGATCTTCAACTGTAATAACCAAACATATTTTCAGTTCAAATTGACATCATATTTAAACCTTATTTTTTAATGCATATTTAACCCTTTTTCAATTTTTGTTTTTCCAATAATTTTTTGTTTCTTAATTGATTTTTCACGTATTTCAATTTCTTTATTTTGTTTTTGTTTTTCATTTTTTCAATTGGTTAATTATTTGCTAACCTAAAAATGCAAGGAAAAAAATCACATTTCTCATTAACATGTTCAATATCTAATGTTCATTTCATTTTAACCAAATTAAAAAAAGAATAATAAAGAAATTTATTTGTTATGTTTTTCTTTCTCATCACACTTTTCATTTTTCAATGCATAGAATAGATTCATCACTCAATGTTCTTTTAATTTCATCAAAATTTAAAAGGGAGTAATAAAAGAAGGGTAAGAATGTAATTGACGTAATTAATGGAAGACATAATCGTTCAAAAATAATTTACAACATTCATACTTTTATAGGTAGTACACACACACACACACATTTTTTGCAACCACACATTTTGTTTCTCATTGTGTAAATGTAGGTGTAGATTAAATTTACGACCTAATGTTCATTAAACGCGTTACAAAAAACTAATTAGGGAAGGATAGGGTTGTCATTGGAATAACTAACGGAGGACAAAACCGGAAATGATTACAAAATTAGTAATTAATAATAGTATTTATCAAAGGGTATGATTGATTATTGAAGTGATTAACGAAGAGCAAAAACGGAATAAAATGATTTACAAGATTCATACTTTTATAGGTAGTATAGATATATTGAAAAATGGTGCAAAACAATGGCTTAAATACTAAATAACTATTTATAAGGTCTATTTGGTTCGATAATTTAATATTAATTTTACCCAACGTGATAATAAACTCTTAAACATGATATTTGATTCTAAATTCAATCTTCAGCTTAATACTACCTCCATTCATTCCTATGACAAGTCGATCAAGGATAAAACAACAAGTGAAGTCAATATTTATCTTTTGACATTTTGTGGTTCTCCAATATAAATTTAAGTATCATTTAGCAAGCTGAGCTAAGGTAAAATAACGAGTGAAGTCAATATTAATAAACTCTCTTTGGTGCCGTAATGTTAAACATTTTTTCTTAAAATTATTTTTTCACAAAATTCATCATCACACTCGCACACACATCGTGTGTGCATAGCAGCTCGCTTTAGTTAATATTAATGTCAAATATGTACCTTAATCTAAAAATATTAAACAATTAATTTAATTAGGATTAATGTTAAATTTGTACCTTAGAATATTACTCCGATACAGCTTAAGCACCCCATATTTAAAAAGTACCAAATCAGTACCTAAATATTTTCTTTTGAACCAAATGAATCCAAGAGTGGACAGACATGAATGGTCGTTAAATTTTATCAAGGCCAAGAGTATCAATAACAGAAAAACCAATCTTAAAGACAAGTTGTACTATTATCATTGTACGATTTGTTTAGCCAATTAAGATGATGTCTTAATTCAATTTAGGGCAAATTACACTTATATCCCTGAGGTTTGGGTATAATTACAGTCAAGGACAACGAGTTTCAAAATGTAACATTCCGTGACCAAACACTTTTAAAATGTATCAGCCGTGTCCATCTGTTAGGGTTCCATCCAAAAATTGTACTTTTTGTATGATGTCATCAATACGTATTTTTAAAATGACAATACTACCCCTTGTACTGTATATATTGAATATTTTTAAAAAATTTAAATTAAAATTTCAAGCCTTAATTTAAAGTCACAATTAGGATTTTATTGAAACCTTAATTTACAAATTAGGATATTCTTGAAACCCTAATTTGCAAATTAGGATATTCTTGAAACCCTAATTTGCAAATTAGGATTTTCTTGAAACCCTAATTTGCAAATTAGGATATTCTTGAAACCCTAATTTGCAAATTAGGATTTTCTTGAAACCCTAATTTGCAAATTAGGGTTTTATGTTCTCTCTCCCATTGCCGGTAAATCTGAAGTCCCCGCCGGCCGTCGCCTCCCTCCCCCGCCCCCGCCGTCGGCAGTCCCTCCTTCCCCGGCCCCTCGCCGCCGGCAGCCCCTGTCCACACCGTTTTAGTGGTAGTCTTTCTGGTATTCAGAGGAGACGAGCTTTGGGTGTGCTTGTGCAAACAAAGGCGATGACGACGGACAGCAAATGAGACATCCTAACGCTAGAAGCTCCTCCTTCCTACCGACCGACGTGGTCCACCGCAACCGCAGACGTTATAGATGCACTGCCGTACATCGACGACGACTACGGCGACCCCAAAGTGAAACAAGAGGTGGACCGGTTGGTCGAAGAAGGAGGAGGCATGCGGGGTGCGGCGCCGGGGAAGGGGAGCAGGCGGGGTGCGGCGCCGGGGAAGGGGAGCCGGCGGGGTGCGGCGCCGGGGAAGGGGAGCCGGCAGGGTGCGGCGCCGGGGAAGGGAAGCAGGCGGGGTGGGTGGGTGATGGGGAAGGGCGAGGGGGATGCAGATGGGGTGGGGAGGGGTGGGGGGGTGTTTTTCTTTTCTGATTTTCTTTTCTAAAAAGAAACAATGGCATATAAAAAAATAACTTTCTAACATAAGGGCAATAAAGTCATTTTGTTAAAACCGTTAGGATTTTTAGGGTTTCGTTTGTCAATGGACACAAGTGTTACATTTTGAAACTTTGTGTCCTCGCGTGTAATTACCCCCAAACCTCAGGGATATAAGTGTAATTAGCCCTTCAATTTAATTACTTAAGAACAAAGAAAAAAGGAAAAAATAGCTCACTCTCTCTCTCACACACACACATTCTTCAATTGCACAAAGACATTCGTCACCCAACATCGCTACCATAGTCTCCTAATGTGATGACACGGAATGAAAATCTGAAAGACAAAGAAGTCAAAGTTACACACACACCCCAAAGTGCTCTCTCTCTCTTCTACTCTCTCGTTTTCTCTCTCCAATTTGAAGCGCCAATCTTCTTTTCTTTCTTTAACCTACATAAATCCACCATATGAATGCCACCACCAACCACCCTGGTAACTATCACGGCCAACCACCATCAACTTGCCACAACCATTGTGTCCACCTTAACTACACCACGACCGAACGCAATGACCCTGAATGTATAACCCCCCAAAAAAACCACTTATTACCAATATCATATCCCTACCATTGCACCACAGCAGAACCTATCGAGCATAAAAACAACTGCCATAACACCACTGTCACAACCACCACCAAATACTCACTACCGCAACCACACTGACCTATAACCACCATAACAGCCATGACCACGACTTTCAACAAGTTTAAGGTGATAGACGAGTTAGTGTGGGCACCTTTTTTGAGGTGTCCAACGAAAGTCGCTCTACAATGATTCCTTTGGTGCTTAGTGGCTGCTTGTCCATTATGCATGCATGATTGATCTAGCCCACTGCCACACGAAGGGGTAAATGAATTGGTTAACCCCCAAATGCCAACTGCTGGCATTAGTGTTGTTAAAGGCTGAAGCTGCCAAACAAAATCTGAATGAAAGAACATGAGAATGTTGATTGAGCCAGCTTAAGGAAATTGACATCTGCCGGAGACGTCGCAAGTACAGCGGGCCTTACATCGGAAATGCCAACTCGACTTCTATTCTTGGTTATACTTGTAACGGCCAAGATGAAAGCTGCCAAAGTTGTCCGTAGCCTGTCACCAATTACCCACCACTATACCATCACCAATCGCCTCTCTCGTTCCTTTTTGTCGTCGCCATGGCAACTACCACCACCACCCAAATGTACCACCGAAGCCACCATCATCCAATTGACCGAAGTCGCCAACCACCACCGTCCAAATCTATATCTCACTGTCTTGCATTGAAAAAAGAAAAGAAAAAAATAAAATCTGGACCTTACCATCATCGAGGAGTGCAAAAGTTGTTGATGATGATATAGGCCAATTAACTAGGAAAAAATGTATCACATGGATCTATTTTATAACATTTTTTCATAATGACAGTCTTATTTCTGAACTTTTTAACACCTTCCAGCTCTTGTTAGCCTTCGGACTCATTTGATTCAATTATAGATACTTAATTATTTGGTACTTCTTAAATTTTAGATACTTAAATTGTGCTAGGATGATACATTAAGGCAGTGATGCAATTTAGGCTGGGCAACTAGTGCCAGCCCTTAGAAATATGGACGTGTGCTTACTTTTATAGAGACCGTGATAGACTGGCAAATGTATTTTAAGGCCACCCAGCATGTGGAAAATTTAGCCCGTCCAACTTTTACATAACATAAATTATGTATATAAATTTTATATGCACAAGATACATGTTTTTTTTTTCTTTAGTCTTAAATCCTCTAAGCATATATGGGTTTGAAGATCTTTAAATACTTCTTTTTTCTGCTTTGTTTTTTATTATAAGAGTAGACTTCTTAATATTGTTTCGAGACTTTGGTCTTTTTCTTTTATTTTGTCCTAAAACGTTGTTTCCAGGCTTATATTTAAATTCATTTTGAGACTTTTCATTATACTAATTAATAGACTTGGATGGTAATTTATATACTTAAGAATTAAGCACAGAAAAACTCAAGATTAATTAATAGACTTATGGTATTGATGTGCTTTCAAATAAAGTAAACAAAACTAATTTGTAACCATGGACAACCCATGGATAGCCTATGTCTAGCCGTGCCCACCAAAATATTCGTAGACTAGGCGTCGAGAGATATTATTCAGCTCGTAGATGGGTTGGGCTAGGCATGAACATGAGTTTTTAAGAATGGGCTGGGCATAGTCTGGCCATTGGGGCTTGCCCAAGTCAGAGCCCTACTTTAGGACATAGATTTGACATTAACCTTTTTGATAAAGACCAATTGTAGTACTTTCTACCATGGTTCTCTTGTTACTTCTTATCACGCCCCGAGAAGCAGGATGCAACAGACACAACATAACTAAAAGACGCTAACCTTCTTCTGAAAGGAAATTAGAGTGCGTTAATTTGCATTTGAAATGGAAAAATCACTGATCATGTCCTTTAAACATATATTGCATTTGTTCATCCTTATAAATCTAAACTTATACAAACACCAGACCTTCACACTATAACTACATAGCACACATCACACTCTATTTACAAATGAATGAGGACTTACTATCAATAATTCTCAAGCACAAAAAAGTACTCAAAGTTTTCCCCCTAATGCCCTCGCCTTCAACTTCGTGATTCTCTCTTGAATATAAAAAGAAAAAATGGAATGTGGTTAGTCACAGCTAAGTAGAGTACATATGTGACCAGCTTAAGCACTATCTTAATCATAACAAGACTGCATAAATCAAACAAAACATGCTTACCATCAATTCTTGCATGGCATATCATATATTGTTGCGAATGAGCAAGAAATATCTCAAGTGTTAAATACATGTGAATAATAACCTTAAAAGTAAGTCAAATTCTCATTCACCTATCATTCTTTCTTGGTAAGACCTTAAACTGATCATTCAAAAGTTGAGCCGATCAAATTCAATTTTTTAATAATAGAATAAAACCTTATGCAATATCTTGCACATATTGACGGCATACATTGCTTAACGTAGTACCCCTGTAAGGTTAAACTGCTGAGCAGGCTCAATATAGATCTCGTTTTCATAAAACCCGATTTTGCCGGTCTTTAACCCGAACCACTACTTCTGAAGACTCTTATTGTATGGTATTATATGTAAAGAGTGTTAAACACATCATGATCATATGAAACATTAACATGCATCTCCAAAATCAAAACAATACCATAAAAGGCAGGCCACTTCTAATTTTAAGCAATTTATAGCAACTTACACTTCGAATTAGAGAGTGATAAAAAATAGAATGTAAGAACACAAATCTTGAGATTTTTAGAAAGCTAGAGTACACCCAAATCCGAAAGTAACGAGATATGCTTGTTTATATGTCAACGACGTTTCTGCCCAAGTTACTATGATCACATTTTAGCACTCTATAGGCAAATAACGTACCATATATAAAAGCATACACACTCAAAACATGATTAAAATCATGCTCAAGATTGCTCATATGTAAAATCCTACCGCAGGCAAACGCAAATTGATTAGGGTGTAGAACTCATCAAGAACTTATTATTCTGAAACGAGATGACATCCAATTATCGATGGATAATACTCTTAAATTTGTAAAAGTAAATTCTCTTTTTTCCTTCCTTCTTGAAACTCTCAAACCTTCTCTGTAGTACCTCTTAAAGTATGTAGCTCCCGTCTCTTCATACCTTCTTCAAAAGGTAGAAAACTATGATTCACCAAAGTGAAGTAAATCTGCTGAGTTTTTATTCTAAAACAACAAGAGTCTCAAAGGTATTGGACCCCTTTGAAGCCTTGCCAATAAGGTCATGACAAGTTAAACTAAGTTTTATACTAATGAAGCTTCATTAGTATTGTTAACCTAATCTAATAACTAAGTATCAGAATTAGCTTAATTGAGATTAGAACATATCGAATCACAATTAACCCATCGTAATCAAGATTAGGACTTGACTAATCACGTTTAGCAATAACTAATTGCGCTTAACTAACAGGATTAAGACAAAACTAATCTACCTACTTGAGGAGCTTCTATGCCAACAAACTTTGAAATTAAGTTCTATCCTTGAGTTAACTTACAAGCAAACAACTTGTTCTACACAAATAGACCAAGCCACTCAAATAATGCAAATGATTTTTTAACAAGAAAGATATTTATGTTACATGCATAATAACAAGTATGAAATAAAATTAGGCTGAACGAAGGTCCTCACACTTTTGTACCAAAATTTGAAAATAGGCCTCAAACTACTAGTGGTTATAAGGAATTACAAAGGTCCTATATTCCAAAAAGGTCCAAAAAGTACTCTAAATATTGACTAATAGTCCAAGTCGTTCAAAATATCCAAATCAGTCAGTTTAAGCCGTTGAAACTGAAATGGTCCACTTGGGTTGATTCAATTCTGCATTCAAGCTTTAAACCAACCAACCAATCATGCTTAGCCTTATTAATAACCAACTAATTAATCACCTCCACATTGCCACTTTAAGAGGTTGTTTGGGGTTCATCCTCATTAAAAATAAAGTTTAGATAAAATTATAATCAGCTTTAAGCTAATTTTAACAAATTTAACTTTAAGCGAGTAAGGGTATTTGGATGAAAGTGTTAAAACCAGTTTTAATGTGGCAAAATGACCAAGAACTTAATGTTTGAACAAAATATGCTAGAACAAAGTATGCTAAAAATCTTCATGATCAATAAGGATATTTTTGGTAGTTTACTTAGTCACATTTGATTTTGGAAAAGTGGTGAATTCATAATTCTCATTTTTTGTATCACGATTAATCAGTTTTTAACTTTTAAAAATTCCTTCATTCAGCTTTGTATTTTTACTAAGCACCTAACAACCTAATTTAATCTAGACATTCACATAATTAATCTCAAACAGCCTCTAAGGACTGTAACGAAAATACCACGCTAATAAAGAGTTAAAGATAAACAAGGGTAAATAACTCTAACGGCCATTTATAAATGAGAATAGTATTTAAAAGGTCATCTATTGATGAAAGATTCTAAGGTTAGAGTAATGCGAACGAGCATTTTGAACCCCCCCCCCCCCCCCCCAAATGACGAATATGACTCTTAATTTACGTTGAACTATCCATTCTCAACCACTTCTACCTTTCCTCCTCCCTGACTTCAACCCAATCTTTAACCACCACATTCCTTTCTTACACCACAGAGACGTCGGGGGTTGCCGATGTAACCTAACTCATGAGTGATATAGCTCACCGAAGGTATGTATGTTAGGGCTTGGTTCCCATGCAAATAGGGGGTGGCGGGGGTACAATTTGGCAAGCGATGACAGAAGCCAATAATGGTTTCACCCTGGAAAAGGCAGTTGCCATGAAGAGTTGCGGAGAGAGAAAATTTTGATAAAATAATAGGATTTTTTAAGAAGAAAAGAGGAGCATTTTTGCTTGTGCAATTTGACTTTCCTCGGTATGACCACACATTTTTTTCAATGTAGTCAACTATCTTCATTTCTACATCTTTACATTTTCTACATCTTTACATTTTTAATAATCTCCTGGAACGATAAATCCTTCACACTACCGTGTTCCTATTGCACGATCTTAGAAAAAATAAGTCTCACTTAATTGGTGTGGTGTTGCTCGGTTCTGTCGTGGCGACGATGTAGACATGTAATGTCACCTACCTATTCTTGTGAATATTCTCATTGTTGCTTTCATTCTTCCTTGTAAGGGTTAATTTGGCTAAACGTTTGCATTTTAGCCAAGTTTATCAGATGTATGTTGTTCTTGATCTCACTATTGTCTATTGAGATAATTCCTTCAATCCTTCAACCCTCTAAAAGCACAAAGCACTTACCCAACCTCCAGTTCCATGATTAAAATTTTCATCAATTTCTTTTTCGATTGGCATTTTTGAAACATGTCTTGCTCAACCAACATCTCAATTAGCTCGTTAAAGCATATAGTTGTCTACTTGTTTTCCCTCTGAGTGGACTAAAGAGATTGTTCTCCTTCTACATCACTTGAAGCAAGGCCTTTAAGTTTATCGTGGAAACAATCATCTTGGTTGCACGAAGCGGAAAGGATGTCATGTGATGTCAAAAGGGAGTTTGATGTCGAGCTTTCAATGTTAGCCTTTCATGTAATTCTCATACTTGCTCATATGTACAGTGAAATCCTTGTTTGTTCCAAACTAACAACATTCAATGTGGTTAGGTAAATGTCTGAACTCGGCCAACAATTTCAAAAGAAGTTACCGACACTTTTTTGTCTAAGTTACTGACAGTATAAGGTAGTCAAGCCATAGAGGCAAAATGTTATCTATAAGAATGAATTAGCGAAAATGAGATTGATATCTGGGCTATAGACCAAGAAAAGTACCCCACACATAGATGACGCACATTGATGATTAAATAGTACAAATCCAGTCATGTGGTGTCTCGCTTTAATCTCACCCGTGCGTGTTTGTATTTTTTTCTAAACTAGTATAGAGCATGTGCGTTACACGTGAATATAGTCGAGAGTAATGTTTGAAGTGATATTATTATTTTTTTGGAGATCAAAATAATGTAATTCAATTATGTTCTCATTTCTTTTGTGACTTGTTTTAGAAGAAATGTATATTTGATGTTCGTAATTGCAATCAGTTTAATGTTTGAAAATATTCTTTGTAGGCTTCTGGATTGAAGAAATGTTTGATGGTATTGCTAAAAATAAAAGCAAATGGAGAAATTAAAAGAATGAATCTAGGTCTTTGTTTTTGTAATATGTTATATTGGTTTATAGTTAAGATTTGTAATTTTCAAAATCAGGTGCTTTGCATTTCATCAAAATGCAAAACACTCCGTCTTCAATTTCATCAAAATGCAAAACACTCCGTCTTCAACTGCAATAACCGAACATATTTTCAGTTCAAATTGGCACTATATTTAAGCCTTGTTTTTTAATACATATTTAACCTTTTTTTTTTCCTGCTTTTGTTTTTCCAAAAAAAAATTTCTTAATTGATTTTTCACGTATTTCAGTTTATTTATTTTGTTTTTCAGTTTTTAATTAGTTAATTATTTGCTAACCTAAAAATGCAAGAAAAAAAAATCACAGTTCTCATTAACCAGTTCAATTTCTAATGTTTATTTCATTTTAACCAAATTAAAAAGAGAATAATAAAAGAATTTCTTTGTTTTGTTTTTCTTTCTCATCACACTTTTCATTTTTCAATGTATAGAATAGATTCATTATCCAATGTTCTTTTAATTTCATCAAAATTTAAAAGGGAGTAATAAAAGAATGGTAAAAATATAATTGACGTAATTAACGAAAGACATAATCGTCCAAAAATAATTTATAACATTCATACTTTTATAGATAGTATAAATATAGATATAGATATAAAAATAGATAAATTAGTCCTCATAGCTCTTCGGGTTTTGGATGTCCTTCTTTAGTAGTCGCCAAGCTTAAGGCCATGCCAGTCTACATTGGCCGTGGGAGCATGTGGCTGTTGTAACATGGCCCATTATGTCCAACAAAGCTTTTGGACTAGGCCGGTCTACAAGCCATCTTGTGGTCTTGCTCTTTATCTCTTTGTTGCCATGTTAGTAATGCCCCTGCGGTCTATTCAAATTTAGTGGGAAATTTTTTTACCCGCGTATCCCTATGGATGATCTTCAAACATTTTTAATGATGATAAAAAAATATTGTTAAGATTTGTCGCTGAATATGTTAACAGGAATACAACTAACTATATTTGACGATCATTAATAGCCTCTATATCGGGATTTTATCTCTCTCCTTACTATTCGAGTAACAGTCAAACTTTATTCAATTTATGAAGTGCGATCTTTCGAAAATAACAATCGAAAGAAATAAATAGATAAAGGGGCATACACAAACCCAATGCGGTCGATCATCTAAGATAATCAATTTGATGACATATTTCATTTCAGAAACCTGCCATCATTAAGCTCCCAGTGAGCAATTACAACCATAAAAACCATTAATGTATGGTGTGTATTTTCTCTGCCTAGCACAAGATGAACTAGTGTAGGACTCATGAGGAGCCTTGTTCGATTTATATATTTTGTAGAAGATTTGACATGAAACTTTATTACTCGAACGTATCGGTTACAGAGTACGTTATGAGTCACCAAAAACATGAAGTAAGAAAAAGCATTCAGCCCAACGCAGTCGTATGAAACCCCCCAATCCAAGCATAGCTGCCAATTCTCGCATGTTCTTGGATACTTTTTGCCATCACTCATCTCCTACTCACTCATCGCCATCATGCCGACCTGGGCCTCATACATGCAAAAGACTTCACATCAGATCTCTTATTCTTTCTCTTCCCAGCTGGTTGGTTTCTCCCACTTTCTAAGCAAGCCAATAGCTGCTGCTACTCTATTAACATTTTCACCCTCCACCCCATGTCTAAGATTTCTCTACCTTGCCAAGAAAGATAGGTCATGAAAATCCCCTAGCCACCTTCAAGAAATGCACCCTTTTACCTAACTTCTAAGTCACTTCCCATTTCAGAACAATCACTATAAGCACCCCCCAGTCCCCCACCCAACCAAACAAGAGAAAAGAACACAATCCTTTACCTTGCATTTTCAATCTTAAGCAGCTCTTAGGCTACACTTTGTACTAAAAATATAGTCCACTCTCAACCCACAAAACCAAAACAAACATAAGATGAAGCAGCTTGTCTCAGCAGTCTCTCTTCTAGTCATCATCTTCCTTTCTTGCACAAAGGCGATGGCTCAATCACCGGCACAGGCTCCGGCACCTTCAGGCCCGGACAACGTCACCGGAATCCTCGAGAAAGCCGGTCAGTACACCACATTCATTCGGCTTTTGAAGAGCACCCAAATGGGTGATCAGATCAACACACAACTCAACAATTCAAACCAAGGCCTCACAATATTTGTGCCAACCGACAACGCATTCTCCAACCTCAAATCAGGCACCCTAAACTCGCTCAGTGACCAGCAAAAAGTTCAGCTCATTCAGTTCCATGTCATTCCTTCTTTTTTCTCTGCTTCACAGTTCCAGACTGCTAGCAACCCGTTACGCACACAGGCCGGCGGTGGTAGTAATGCTCAGTTTCCATTAAATGTCACAACATCCGGAAATCAGGTGAACAACTTAACAAGTGAAGTTTTGTAAAACAATGCTGCTGTATACTCACTTAGTTACTTGCAGTTTGCACCATAACTTGTTATACTGGCACTACGCTAAGGTTGCTCCTACCTTGATCTCACGAGTTGTAGACATAAGAATAGTATATCGTGACGGCCTAGCTTCCACGACGAAGGGTCCATTGTACCTAAACTTGCACATTGCCCTTAATTTTTGTTGGTCCAAGGCACTCTAATTGTAGGAGTACTTCCGCAACTTTTCTTACAATTATTTTCGTGCTCTTTTTGCCATTTTTTTTGTGAAGTTCCATGATAAATTTGGTTTTCAGTGCTAAAATCAGAGACAGAGATCTCACACGGTGGCCTAATAACTGTTTGTGGAAATCAGGTGAATATAACAACTGGGATCGTGAATGCCACGGTAGCCAACACAGTTTATACTGATAATCAGCTAGCAGTATATCAGGTGGACCAAGTGCTGCTTCCGCTGGATTTCTTTGTAACTCCAGCACCGGCTCCTGCACCATCAAAGCCGAAGAAGGGCTCTCCTGTGGATTCCGCTGCGGGGTCTTCTGATGATGCTTCTGTTGATTCCTCCTGTGCAAACTGTGAAGGGAATGTGATGTTCTATATGAGTTTAGCTTTTGTATCATTCTGTTATCTGCCATAAGAGTGAGTACTGTGGGATTTTTGTATAATGAGTTGAATCATTCTTTGAATAAGGAGAATGCTAGTTAATACTCCGTATTACTTAAACCCTCCTCATGGTGTCTGTACCAAAAGCTTGCAACATAAAAAGGGCTGAAGATGATCCCATGCATTTGGGCCGTTGCTCAGGATGCATTTTGTGACATCTAAATAATCCATTTCTTTTGAAATCCAAACTAATTATTAGGTGATGCCTTAACTTTTTGCTGAAGATGAATTTCTTTAGCAACTGTTTCGACAAGTAAATCTCAATCTGCTGCTCCTAGCAAACCGACACTAAAGGACTTCTTCTGAGTGGACCAAATACGTTAATGAGCTTCGATCGATCAACTTTGCTAGCATGTCAAATTATTCATCTGAGACCCGATTGACATTGGGTCGGGAGGCTGCAAGACATGTATATTGAAGCATTGATTTTTCACTTCCTGCAGTGAGATTGTATTCACAACACATTTTACGGCATTAGATTCTCACACATCCTTCACGTGTCAACAAATTTCTTTTAGTGAGTTAATACGTAGATGAATTAAATTAGGTGATGATGAATCTCTTTATAAACTGTTACTGGGGCCTAGATCGACTCGTTTTAATATTATGTAAAATCATTCAACTCAGAGCCAATTCTGGTCCAAGATTAACTACTATTAGCTTTAACAAAGTGGATAATTACACTTCATTACCTTCTCTCTCCCCCTCGATAAACAGAAGGTAAAACACCAACAAACCCTTGTTGGCGTCCATAGTGGGGGAAGGGGGAGCGGGGGTCCTCACAACTACCTCTCTCTATGCCCTTCACCTCCGTTTTTATTCTTTCAAGTACCATGTTCTTGTTGTGTTGTTTGTGTGGTTTTTGAGGAGTGCTACGACGGTGACCGGAGGCAGATTGAAGAGTGGATGAAGGCGGTGCGGTAGCCGGTGGTGATGCATAGATCCCGCCCAATCTATATAGATCTTGGTATCAATCTAGTAGATCTACTCATTTTAGACGGTCAAAGTTTTAATTGTATCAGCACTTGAATGGAGGGGCTTCTGAGGGCTAGAGATATCAACACCGACAATGGTCGGAGTTTTGACTGGCGGTTGTCGGAATCTCACCGATGTCAGTCGGAATATCCGCGGGGATGTCTGTAATGGTTTCTTTGCTTCTGGTTTGGTATGGGTGAACCTTGTTGTCCTTGGGAAGGTAGGTGGCAGGGCCTGAAGGGGGGGGGGGGAGTTTCTCCCTCTCTGTGTATCTATGCGCGCGCGTGTTGGGGGTGGGGGGGGGGGGGGGGGGGGGGTGTGTTGGTTGGGGCCTTGGGGAAAAGGGTGGGGTACGGTGTATGCTAGGTTTTGCTCTAGGTTTGTATTGGGGTTTTGGAGGGTCGAAGCCCGTAGTATGTGGTCGTTGTTTCGTCGCTGGTCTAACGACAAAATTTTATTTGGTATTGGGAATGCTGGTGAAAAAGAGTGGACCATGCGGTGTTGATGGCCCCTTCGCTTCTCGTCTTTGTGTTGTGGTTCCATACTTGATCGAGTACACCCATTGTCGGTCTAATGGCAACGTCTTGTTTGTTGTTGGAAATGCTAGTATGTTACGAAAAGTTAGGCTAAAGTGTAGGATATGCTCTGTTTTAGTCTAATTGTAATTTGTATCGGATCTATAGGTTAGTTATTAATCTGTAATGTTTATGGTAGCAATTGATGTTACCTTTTATGTCTGTAAAGAATAAACTTTACAGTCATCATCTAACAATTTTTCCATCTGTAAAATAGACGATCTAACGGGAACGACTTTTAAAACTTTTCATATATGAAAATTTTCTCCTCTTAACAAAACAAAACAAAACAAAAAGAAAAGAAAAGAATGACTACTGTCGCAAGACCTGTAAATTGTTAGATCGTCCCAAAGATTTGGAAGTGTTGAGAACATATATTTGGAACATAGGAATTGGACCCTCCCACGACGTTAGCTTATCCACACTGAATTTTTCAATATTGTTGGCCAGAAATTTTAACCTTCACACTCTCAAGGAACACTTCTATGAACACTAAATACGGAAATTTGAAATCGAAGTTACTGTAAGCCTTGGTGATTACCTTACTGTTAGAGTTGTCAAGTAGAGATTTGTATTTGTAACTGACAAAATCTGTATGACATCTTTAAATGTCTCTAAATACATCAATTCAATATTAGGGGTAAAATTAACATCAAAACTATCGAGTTGTTCCCTAATGGCACGACCCCATCTTGACCCATCTAAGCTTCTGTGATTTAGCTTCCAATTTTTGCTCACGGGTTTTCAAAATCTACTGGCGTCCAAAAAGAGCCAAGGGAAAGAGATTCACTCTGTAACTTTCGTCCCGCCTCCGTGCAAAAATAGCCCCCATACTCACTACAGTCAAAATTGGAATCCACCAAACCCACCACCAGGAAAGCCCCCACCAGGAAAGCCCCCTTCAAAGTGAAATGTATATTGCTGCCCTCCGCCACCAAAAGGATTAAATCCGCCGCCACCGCCGCCCATACCCATGTCTTCAAGGTCTTCCCCGCTGTCATATCTCGTACGTTTTTCTTCATCTCCAAGAACCTGGGAAGTATATTACACAAATAGATTTACCAAGCAGTTTAATAATGCAAAATTGTCTGAACAGGTTTCAGAAGAAAACTGTAAACGTGGATCAAAATGGCGCAGCTAAACGCCCAAGCATATTAAGGATCAACCATGGATATGAAATAGAGAGGCATCACATTACGCTCCAAGTCATAATAACTTTACTATAGCAGACAAAAACTTCATGTGTGTGCGCGCGCGTGTGTGTGAGAGAGAGAGAGAGAGAGAGAGTGTGTGTCTTCTAGGAGGAGCAATATATTTCGTATGCTTGGCTGATCTTTCAATCAACGTGGATTAAGCTTTCACTAGCTTCTATTCAGTCTTTCTAAGAGAGGCATCATATCCGAGTTCAATGTGAAGTCCAAAGACGCAATCAAATTCGGGGTGTCTTGTGTTGCAGTAAATAAACACGCATAAGAATAATGGAATATCTGGAAACTTGGACATGTACTAGAAAAAAAGGACGCAAAAAAAAAAAAAAGAACCCAAAATGGATAATTAGAGATTTCAGAACTACGATTTACAAACAGAAAACATATTGGCCCAGGCAATGGGAATACTTTCATCAGATATTGAGTCGCTATATAGCAAATATTTAAGTTGAGTTGAGCTAGAATGTTAAATAGGCATTATCTCGAACCAATGGCAGACTCCTAACCATCTAATGATCACAGATGCATGTAAATAAAACACGCCCACATCAAGAGATCGAGTCAAAGGAAAAAAGAAAAGGAAGGTGGTTTTTAAGCTAACCTCGTACGCAGCAGCTATTTCTCTGAATTTGGCCTCTGCTTCCTCTCTATTGTCAACGTTCTTATCTGGGTGCCACTGCAAAGCAAGCTTCTTGTAAGCCTTTTTGATCTCCGATACTGATGCCGTCTTTGAAACTCCCAAAATCTTGTACCAGTCCTTCCGTTGGCTCAACTTTAAAGATTTTTCAGCCTTCAACAGTGATTCACGAATACTCATATCCTGTAAATTCGGGTATTACTTTAGTTCATGAACCTCACAATATCTGGGGAGAGAAATAACTGAACTAAAATCTCTTAAACAAAAAGCCAAAACAGATATTAGACAGGTTAAAAGCGCAAACCAAAGATCAAACATATCATCTTCTCAATTAGACAAACGATCACTTCTAAATTATAGAGGGTTTCCGGACAACAATAACATTCTGTATGGTTAAATAATTTCCCACTCTTCTCCAACGACAAACTAAAAAAAAAATCTAGCTCAACCCTTCCCCTCTGATCCGTTAGAACTTTCTTATCAACTACCTAGCGAACAAAAAAACATCTATGCAGGGTGACATTTAAGCTGTTAAACCTCCGACAACAGTTACAAGGCAAAGCAACATACAAGATGTCAAGGAAGTTATAAGAAGATGAAGACATTTTTTGACATAAAAATTCAAGTCTAACCTGGGGTGATTTTTCAGCTGCTGCTTTTAGGTCAGCGACAGCTCCCTCCCAATCTTCTGTTAACAGTTTGGCCTCACCCCTCTGGAAAACAAGAGTAAGCTCATCATGTTAGCAAAAGTTCGTTCCAATCATTTTTTAAAAGCACAGGGCAAAGAAAAAATTAATAGAAAACCTGAACTAAAGCTTCAAGAAGCTCCCCATCAATGTCAAGTGCTTCTGTACAACTTCTTACAGCATCCTTTCCCCTACCAAGCTTAACCAAGACCTTACATAAACCAAGATGAAGATGCACATTGTGTGCAATATGACTGGCATCCAAAGCGAGAGCTCCTTTGTAGTCCTCTACTGCAACGCGCAGCTTGCCCTTGTTCGCGTTGTCTTCTGCCTGCATCAAAATTATACCAGTTCAAAATCTTTGAACATACAGAGCAAAGAAAAATGGCCTTACTGAACCTCACAAAAGTTTGTTGGATTTACACTTTTAGTCTTCTTTAGTAGGTTTTTCAGTGCAAAATATGCTTTCTTCAGCTCACTGTGCTCCGGGTCTAGGCGGAGACCTTTCTGGAAATGCCTGGTAAATCATGTGGAACCATCCATGTAATAAGTTGCCAATTATAAATAAAATATGATCGCACACAAACATAAAGTTTCAAGAGACTAATTGGACTTGAATTCCTCTTTCAAGGTAAAAAGCAAGCCACTTTACAAACCTTATAGCGACATCATGATCAGCTAAGTAATAGTAGGCACGACCCCGTAGCAACAATGCCTCGAGATTATTCTCATCCTCTTTAAGGATAAATCCTGTCTCAGAGATGGCACCTGAAAAATCTTTAGCTGCTAACAGTAACTTCACCTTAAGGATTTTAGCCTGCGATAAAAGAATAAGAAGGCCTTAAGTGAGATAAAAAAAAAGGGTTAACAAAACCTGATGAATAGGGAAAAACCATCATGAATAGAATGATTATTATCGGCATAGAGTTGTTACCTGTGAGCATGCCGGAGAAAAAACAAGTACAACCTTATCAATGAAATCCAAAGATTTCGTAGTATCGCCCGAGTCAAAAAGATTAATAGCCGATTTTAGAGCACTCTGAGCTTGATACAACTGAGAAAGCTCCTTCTCTGCAGCTGAATTTCCAGGTTTCATCCCCAGAAAACTTTTGTAGCTTTTCTCAGATTCCTCATATCTACATTAGCCAAAAACTGCCAGAATCATATAATTTTCCAATCAGAAATAAATAAGAGATAGAAAGAGTGTGTGTGTGTGTGTGTACAGGACAGAAAGATTAGAGAGAGAGAGAGAGAGAGAAGAATTTTACTTTTGCACATGTTCTACAGAGGTTGGTATTTTATTATCATTTGGGGTCGGCTACGTGAACTCTTACCTATTAAAGCCACATGTTCACATGTTCTTAAATATCTTTTCCCCCTCTACCTCTCCTCATACCCTGTCTTAAACCATAAAATTGGCACAAGTCACATTTTCTCCATTAATGACCAAACCACTTCAAGCATTTGAAGACCTGCACCTCAATCGGTGCTAATTCCACCTTCTTGCAGTGTCTTCATGTCTTATCCTATGCCTCCTTGTGTGGCAATTCACCTACAGCCACCTTACCTGTATGTTGTTTTAGTTGCCCAACATTCCAATCCATACCCCCTGTCCTGTAAAATTCTCCCTTCAGGTTGATAGGAACTCAACCTTCTCTTACCTATCCTATGGGCAACATCCTCATCTTTTGCAATAGCGATCCAAGATACGTAATTCTATCTAACATGACACTAGATCTGCTCCGCACTCAATTTAGCTAATACAACAACCAAAGCCACTAGCCCCCCTTTGGGGGGAAAAAAAGCAACTTAAATTCACTAAATGTAAAGAATGATTAAGGTAGCAGCGATACAGCTATTATAACGGGAAAAACATGTAGAGCATGAACAGCATGCTTACATCTTTAGCTCCCAACAACAATGAAGGAATGACATTTTGCTCAAACGTTAAGATCAAAGTTTATAAATAGAACCTGCATAACTGACGAAGAACGGATGCGCGATGTCTAAATGCTTCTGAAAGTGTTGGGTCTGCCTCTATAGCAGCATTAAGGTCATTAATTGCCTCACTATAGCGTTTCACCTTTATATTTTGTGCAACTCTCTCAAACAAGTCCAGAGAACTGCTAGATTTGCCATCTGCACGACGTATAGAAATATTACTGAGTGCTGGTGAAACTTCAACAAACACAAGTAGCAACCGGAACACAAATCGTTATGATGCGAACAGCAATGTAATTCAACCTTGAGCTCTTGGGTTCTGCCAAAAAGAAAAACTTTATTGTTTTGCATAGACTGTAGAGGCTAGGGGCAATTTCAATGAAGAACCAAAGTAGCTGATAACCAGTCAAAACTTCCATTTTGCCATGTGGGAGCCATATAGAATAGGATATCATATCTTCTTTAAAGGGTTAAACATAAATATAGCCAACACATCCGCTCGACAATATTCCCAAAAAAACAAAACCATGTAAAAGAGGCGATTAGGAGCGGGAAAAAAACCAAGCTGTTGTTTTCGTGCAGAGATCAACAAACATGCTAAGCTGTCAGGTAAGAACAAAGTTGCTAGTTTCATTAATAAAACTCTAAATGCCTTCAAAGGCATAAAGTAATTTCAATTAACATCTCCTTGTTTCAGAAAATTTGATAAGCGTGTTCACCTCCAAGAGTCTTCTTTCTCAATTTTTTGGCAAAATCCTAGGATGTAATTTGAACATGTATAGATTGGCTCTACTCCCTAGTTTGACTTGTCAAAAGATACTCATTTGATTTGTAATTACTATTTCAGCTCAATTTAATGCTAAGATTCTCGAGTTCTATTCTAGGAGTTCGCAAAGAGTCAGATGGGACATAATTTATGAAAAGGAGGGAGTAATTAGAAAGCAATGAAACAAATCAAATGCCAACTTCATAAGTTTCATTGTTAGCAACCTAAATGACTTCACTAGATAAAAAGCATAAGGCAATGCAAATGCTGATAAAATCAACAAGCTACAGCAACTTAAGGCATAAGATGCTAAATTGAGGACAAAAAAAGAGGTGCATGCTTCAGCCCCCTCCATTCCATTGGACTTCCCCTTAGGATAGATTTTTGCACAAGTATACACCAAATTGAACTCAAATAGTGAATAAGTATAGTTTGACAAGTCAAACGGGACAACAACAATGACTAAAGTCAACATACAAATGTACTAAATCTCATAGGAATTCGCATTATAAGTTAGCTGAGGAAAATTAAACGAAACAAAGGGATTTTTTTTTTTTTGGGTGCGTGTTTGTGCAATACATAACAAAAAGCAAATCAAGCGCCAGCTTCACAATTTCGTCAACAAGAAACCCTAAATGCCTTCGCTATAAAAATCCGCACAAAGTAATTCAAAATGCTAACATAGTAAACTGGCACCGTCTCAACAACAATAAAGCCACAACAACTCGAAAGTCGAAAAGCTCGACGTAAATCGCTAAATTAGACACCGAAATCCTACTAGATCCACGCAATCGACATAATCGAATCAATTTTTGAGACGAGAGGTTTTTTTTTTACCTAGGGCAGAGACCAGTGGCTGGAGGAGCAGGAGCTGACAGACGAATACGAAATGCAGTATAAATACCGTATAAACGAATCCCCTCCACGCGACTAAATCCATGGCCGACGCCAAGCGCATCAGATTCATCGTCTCTGTGATCTCTTATGAGCTATGTGCACATACACATATACATACATTCGTATAATTGACAAACTGCGCAAGTGTCCGAATTTGAAGAAGCCGATGTTGTATGTTGAGGGATTTGTACGAAGAAGAAAACACGGTGGTTGTGTGAAACTATGAGTCTAATGTTAGTAAGGATTCCTGCGTCATTCCACGTTCAGATGGCCTATCGCGGAGCTCCACGTGTGCCTAGGCCGCTTTACCGTTAGCAATTCCGATGAACTGCTGCCACGTTGGCAGTACTCTCTCTATATGAATGAAATTTTTAACTGCTGAAATTCCTTTCCAATTTTTTTTAATATAAAGGGCAAATTATACAAAACTCCTCTGAAGTTTGCCTTAATTACAATCAGCTTTTACTAACTTTGATAATTACACTAAGTTACATCTTTTTAGTTTTCGGTTAACAGAATTAAAGAAAAGACGATAATATCCTCGTAAATAAAAAATATCTATCTTTTCGTCTGCCCATCTCTCTCTCTCTCTCTCTCTCTCTTACACACACTAGCCCAACCACCACCGTTGGTCGCATGCTGAAAGCCACCAACGACCACCATACACTACCGGTCGCATGTCGAAGGCCACCATCAGTCTCCCAACTGTCGGCCATCCACTGCCCCCATGACGCGACTGTCAATCGCCAAATCGCTGCCAAATCGGCCAATCACTGACCACTCATGGCCCCTGAGACGTTGCTGCCAATGGCCCAACCGTCATCAATCTACCAATCGCCACCAATCGACAGCCCATAGGAGACTTGTGCTCGCCGTCGTACACCATCTCCGACAAAGACCAAGAACCACCAACGACGAGGCGTACCACCAATCGACCCTGTGCTTCGCCACCACCGCAGCGAAGCTCGGTCCTATGCTTCTTGATCGACGACGTTTTGGTACAGCCGCGAGCCAAACCCCTATGCCCCACCATCACCTACGCGAGTTTCTATCTCGCCTTTGGCCATTTAAGCATGAATTACTCGAGTGGGCAGTCAACTTCTTCACTCCAGTTTTTGTTTATTTCTTCTTTCCTCGGATCATCTACCCTAAAAAAGGTGAGATGGATCCTGACGATGTAAACTTTCCATGGTCAATGTATATTCAGTTTGTGGTTGAGTTTTTCTTTGATTGAGTTTTGAGTGGTGATTTAGGTGTGATTTTTGATAGGTTTTGTGCTTGAGTTGGTGGTTGCCGATGGGTTTGTGCCTGAGTTACGAGGATGATGGTTGTGTGTGTGTGTGGGTGTTTCTGTGAAAGAAAGCGATGGGCAGTGGTGTTTGGCGGGTGGGATGGTGTTTGGTGAGGGGACGACAGTGCACCGGTGGTGGTTTGCTACGTAGGCGGTTGTGTTGGCGGTGGTGGCTGAAGAAGGGGAAGATAGTTCAAGAGCAATTTCGGTAGACCACAAAAAGTTATGTGGCACCCTAATTTTTTTTGACAAACACTTAACAGTCTGGAGTTTTGTGTAAAAATATTACAAACCACAGGGAGCTTAGTGTAATTAGCAAAGTTAGTAGGAGCTGATTGTAATTAAGGCAAACCTCAGGAGAATTTTGTGTAATTTTTCCTAATATAAATAGTAAAATTGCATTAGCATGGAAGGTAATTTGAGTTTATTCAATTTTGAGATCTAAATAAACCAAATAATACAAAGAACAGATTAGCTGCAAACACCAAACCAAAAAATTTAACTTATTTATCTTCTTTTTAAACTCAAACAAACAAAGTAGTCAATCCTGATGTGAAAAGGATAACGAAACAATGTTTTTGGCTTTTCGAAAGAATTCCTCTGTACTTAAATTCGTATAAAATTGTGAAAATCTGTATAAATATCCCACTTACTTTTGTCACTTCCACTTAAAGGCCCAGGCGCACCTAATGCGCAAAAGGGTCCCTAGAGCCTATGCGCAAAGAGTAGGCAAACGTCTTTTCGAAGTGAGGTGCAAAATAAAAATAAATAGATATTCGTGCATTAAACCAATAAAAATCACGTAAAAAAGTTCAAAACATGACAATTTAATAAATTTTCAACACTAGAAAAGTTATAAATTCAATGAGAAGTAATTAATCCTAAGTGAGTATGACAACGTTATCCTCATCATTAGTGAGGGCTAAGGTAATAATATTTTTTTCAAAAAGAATCATAGACTCTAAGTCTAGTAGAGATTCCTTCTCAATATCATCTTCTTTGTCTACAAGGTGAAGTGAATGAGTAGATTTACTTAAAAGAGAGTAACAATTGGGGACGGGAGGCTAGCACAATGAATATCCATAAGAGAATCGATTGATTAATGATTTGAGATTTTAGGTTTTTTGTGATTTAGATATTGATTTATTATGCTATGAAATAAAGAATAAAAAACAATGAATGATTGAGATGATGCACGATGCAAAAATCAAAAGTTAGGTTTTTAGGCTTTTTTTTGCGCCTCCACCGCCGCCTTGCGCCTTGATGCCTAAGCGCGCACCTTTCAAAGGTGTTGCACCTAGCCCTAGGCGAGGTGCAGGGAGTGCACCTTGCGCCTAAGCACACTTTTAATAATACTGGGTGATACTATTTCTGTGATATAAGTTATTTTAACAATAAATTTCATTAATGCGGTTTAAGTTATTAGCAGTCTAAAATTAACAAGTAAACACGAAATTTATGATAAAATTTATTTGTGATATATAGATGAACATCTCCGTGGATTATTTTTATCAACCAGATACGCAAATGATCTTATGAAGACCAAAATCATTTCAACATGGGGACTGATGATGCATGTAGGTTTAAGTTTATGGTTCTTTAATCATTCCAGATCTATGTTTGTGTTCATGTTTTTAACCGGAATTAAGGCGGAATGGGTTTAATATTTCGGTAAGCATTACTGGTATCTCTATTATTACTATTACTATTACTATTACTATTAGGGGAAAGTAGGGAATGACCCCCTCTACTTTACACGTTGTGCGATTTGCCCCCCTCCACTTCAAATTTAAGTACTAAACCTCCCCACAGTTACAGAAAATAGGTACCTTAGACGGGTCCGTTATGAATAGCGTGAAATGACCAAAATACCCTTATTTCTTTATTAGCTAATGACCCCATGTACTATACACGGTGTGCAATTTCCCCCCCTCAACTTCAAAATTAACCACTGAACCCCCTTACACTTACAGAAATTAGGCACCTTAGATAAAAACCGTTAAATTTAAATTACAATTTTGCCCATGACCCTCCCCCCTTCCTTCCCCCCTCACACCCGTCAGACAAGTCCCCCACCCCATTCTGCGCTACCAGATTCACCGCAAACAAAGGATTGCCGCAATCTGCACCTCCTCATATGGTCAATGCCGCTACAATTGGTGATTCACTGAGCACAACTACTGGTCTTTTTCTCCGACAACCAGGGAGTTACAAAAAAAGAACCACGATTGTTGTTGGTATATCACCGGCGCAACAACTACCATGATCAGCGTCACAGTAACCACCACTCCGGCCAACTCCCTAACTTTATACTATCCGACTACACATCGTCGTGAATTGCCTCCTCCCTGCCATTTCCCACTGCCTTGCGTCTGCAAGCCAGTGGGGCTTCTTGATCGGCCACCAACCGACCGGCGCAATCAACACCGGTAACATCAATCCCCACAAACACAGGCTATCGGCGTCTGATTGCCGCACATCCTTCCAGATCCGTGCCACCAGGATCGACGACCACGTCCCCAAATCGCAGGTCTAACCTCCGTCGTCACGCCGTCCCAATCCGTAACATCGCGACAAACAGCGTCCCATGACCGGCTGCACGCCGCTGGGGCTGCACCAGATTCACGATGACGTTGCCACCACAGTCGCATGCGAGCAGGGTGTGTGTATGTTTGCAGTGGGTGCGCGTCTGTGTGTGGGTTTAGGGTATGTGTGTGTGTGTGCGTGGAGTGTGTGTATGCGGGATTGAGTAAAAAGTCTGAAAGGAGAGAAAAAGAAGTTGAAAGAATGGTATTAAACTTAAATAGGGTAAGGAAATACATGTATTTTTGTCATTTCACGAATATTCATAACAGACTCGTCTACAGTGCCCAATTTTCGTAAGTGTGGGGGGGGGGGGGGGCGTTAGTGGTTATGTTTAAAGTAGGAGGGGAGAAATCGTACACCGTATATAGTACAGGGGGTCATTAGTTAATTACTCCTAACAGAATGGGCAAAAACGTCATTTACAAAAAAAAATCGTTAGTCAACGCGCGTGTTGACCACGCGCTGTTATATTTAATGGTTCCCGTCTACGGTGCCCACTTTCTGTAAGTGTGGGGGGGTTTAGTGATTAATTTTGAAGTGGAGGGGCGCAAATCGCACAACGTGTAAAATAGAGGAGGTCATTCCCTACTTTTCCCTTACTATTACGAAAAGAGACTCTGAACGAGGTCTTTGACTTGTTAGCTTACGATGGCTCTTAGCAATTAAGCATCTCAAATGTTTTTTTTTTTTTTTGGCGTTTAGACAAAGCGTACAACTCAAAGGTAGGACTCTAAATGAATACTAGTTGGATGAGTATAAAATATTGAAGTTATTGGAATCGTTTTTTACGCAAATTCGAATGTGGGTATAGTCTGAATACTAAAAGTGTATATATGTATCCGTCAAATAAATAAATTGTTATAGTAACATCCTAACAACCAGAATAACATTTTGTTACCCTAACACCATACGTCTAGACTTTAATTTTGTGGATACACCATCTACTGATTAAGATCACCACCATCCCTAGAAGACCGCCACCACGAGAAAACCGTCAATACATGAAAGTTTATGTCTCCTAAAGAACCATGGAAATACTCTTAGAGTAAAAGTCTTGATTTTCACTCCTGAATCTAAATCCAAACTTCACAACAAACATGTGGTTCCGATTGTCATGCCCTTATTTCATTCTAAATTCGTGCACGCGCGTGTCTGGCTATGTGTAAATAATTCTCTAACTGACTGTGTGTTTGACTTACATTAAAAGAAACTCATTTTTTCATTTTTGTAGGCACATATGGTAGATTTTACAATGTGTTTGTTGTGCTTTATACCCGAAATTAAGTGCGTAGACCAAAATGTGTTTTCACTTAACATAAAACTCACTATAATCACCCTCCTAAGGATTTTTTTGCCACATATCGAGGCAATAATATACTATTTTGATTTGTTAGGATGTTAACTTGCAACGCTTCATATGTGGATACTGAGATATGTTTAGTCAGTTGACCCTCACACGGAGGATCAAACTTATGTGTTATGTCTTATAAAGAATAAAGAATACTTCTAAGAGAAAGTTAACACAAGTCATTGCCATAAAACTTTTGTAAATAAGAACTTCCAAGTATAAATTTTACCAAAAGAATTCGGGAAAGGCTTTTGTATCGCTATGCTATAGAAAAAAATTCTATGGCAAGCAATCAAAAAGCAATTACACTCTTATTTCGAGCTTACATAAATTAATCCATTAAGGACAAAAAATGTCATTTTGGTTAATATTTACAAGCCCAATTGAACCGTAATTATCTTCTCTTTCTCCCCCAGCCGTCACCACTATCCCCCGAGCAGTCCCCACCATCACCTTGACAGCTCAAGGGCCGCCCTCATGGTCTCCCACCGCCACTGGGATTCGAGGATGGGGAGGGGGGAGTTGCAATAATTTCCATGCCATCTCGCTTACTCGTTGCACGGGGCGCTTCAGATGCTACAGCTGTTGTGGCCGCATTTGCTGTGCATTGCACGTGGCAGTGACGACCGGAGAAGACAGTGGATAATTAAGGTACGGTGCAATTTAAACTAAAATGACCTAATTACACTGAATAAATTATACATTTAGGTGGATAAAAGGGCATAGTATGATTCTATGTCATGGAGAAGTTTTCTATTGCATAGAATTCACATCAGTTTTTTCCACAGAATTATGTACCTTTCAACATTATGAGTTAGCATGGGCCTGGGCCTCTAATTTGACGTTAGCCAGATCTCAATAAATGGATGCTAATGGACTTTTTAGGATATTTATGTAGTGGACTTGATGAAGCCTGCTTTACGTTTGGGCTGATTAATGAGGGCCCCCAATACAAGGATAGGCTGCAGTCACTACGAATAAGACTGCAGAATGTTGGGTCGAAGTGACCAGACTTGCATTGCTGTTGGAAAGCTTTGACTCTCCAACAGTTTATTTGGTTACATCCGTGTCAGCTTGTCCGTTCTTACGCTCTCGCTCGATAAACTAGTTATTTGAATCACACTTGGTATTTCGATCCATAAATTAGATATATTAATACTCCTTTCTTATGGCATATTAATTGTTTCTACCTTATTGTATTCGATAAAATGCAGAAGATTCTTTTTCAGATTACATGAAACATGCATTAACTTGTTTGGATACCATTGTCTGAATTATGAAAGTAATAAAACTGAATAATCACTATATTGAAAGTTGTGAGAACAACTCTATGTTGTTTAAATACCATTTGCTCACGCGTTGGCCAATACATAATATTTGCAACCGGTACTTTTCAATACAGTAATGGTAAGTACAATTTTTTTTACGAAGATTAGAACCTAGTACGCACATGCATAAACGCTATCCAAAGAATTAACTATGTTGTTATCATCTGATACAAGGGATGGCAATGAAATCAAAATTGACTTCATTTGGTGAAATTAAAAAAAAAATCAGGAGAATTGCATTAATAATAAGAGTTTATGCAGACATACAACCACCCGATAAAACGAACGTTACAACTCAATTGAAGACGACAAATACTACAAGTCTGTCACAAACCAACACAATCAAGAACTATATAACTATAACCCAGATCCACCACCTCTTATGACAGGCCACTCCTGCCGATTATTATCATCAGCTCTACATACTGCAATAACATGAAAAATAACTTCTTGAAACAAGTCTCTGTAAATAAAAACAAGTCGTCTTCACAAGAACATCATCGGCCAAAGAAAAAGGTTAAAAGCAATTAAGTTACATCTATCGGTAAACTCAGGCCCTGTTTGACAGGGCTTTTTTTTTTCCAGTTTTGGAAACTGGAAAAAAAGTTACGTTTGGTAACTATTTTTTTTTTCTTCAGTTTTTAAATCAAGGCTGTTTTTAAAAACTCAAGAAACGAGTTTCGGTTTTCAGTTTTGGTTTTTTTTTTAGACCACCATCACTACCACCCTCCCACCTTCGGCAGTCACCGCTGGCAGCCACCTCCGGCCACCATCGTCGGCCACTCCCCACCACCGCAAACCACCACAAAAAAAAAAAACTCAAAATAAAAACTGAGTTATCAAACACTCACTTATTTTTGTAAAAAAAAAAAAATAAATGGCAATTTATTATTTTTTTTAAAAAACTAAAAACAAAAAAAAAAATGTATTGTCATACAGAGTCTTAAACTTTGATCTCCCTTTTTATGCATTTCATTTTCTCTTCTCCTTTATCGACAGTAATTCTGTTCATTCTAGATGCAACAACAGGACCCATTGGTCAACTAGGGTTGACTACATCTTCATGGCTTTGGAAATAGGGTTTCCAAAAGTGCATTGGAAACTCAGTACTGTCCCCTTGTGATGGCTTTTATAGGGTGAACAGAACCCCTAAGCTCACGTTTATCCTCCATAATTACCCCTAGAATTTAAGGTACACCTTTTGGGCTCTCTGGAACCCACTTTATAAAGTGTAACATGAATGGCGACCTGCACTACCTCCCCAGTACCCCTTTTTGTTTATTAATGTTTTGAAGTTTCAGCCGAGGACCTCTTGCACCAGTCAGATTGAAAGTGTCCGTAGAATAGATATCCTAAAGAAGCATCCGTACAACATTTACCTTGAGTTGTCTATTCTTTAAGCCACTCTCCTACCATTTTACTGAGATTACTGCTCCATATGAGTTGAGTTACGGGAATCAATTTCACGAGCTTTGAATACAGTTGGGATTATATCGTACCACTTATTGGAACTGTGATAAGATTATGAGTATTAAACCCTTAAAGATTGTCTTACGACCTCGACAAATTACTAACCGATGGTGCGACTCTAAAAACTGCACGTGTGAGGAGAATTTCACGTCCTCCAGTTGAAAGTCAGTGGTAATTCTTTCTATAAACAACTGGATTACTTGAGTCTCATCCATGTAAGTAGTCTATTTCAGAATTCGGTCTGGATTTGGGTAGAGTTTTCGTGTATCAAAAGGCACGCATACTTTTGAAGTATCGTGGGGCTAACAGTTATCATGAACGAGTGAAAATCCTGAAGTCGCCAGCCGGGTTGACAAAGAGAGCCGGATAACTTTGACTGACAGTCAACGACTCTCCCTTGATTTCGGTGCCCTTCATTGTCAGAGAAAAGAAGAGCCTCATGGCAACATGCACGACTCCAACTCACTTCTTTCTTCCGTCCGGTTCACCCCCACTCAGGTCCCCCAAGCACCCTAAAAGTTCAATGATGAAGCTGTATAATTTTCATATGGGTAACATTTGGCTCCCGTGATCATGGAGTCCATACTTACAATCTTTTATAAACTATAATTAGTGATCGCTAATTATAAATTGTGATATTTTTATCAAGATTTTAGCAAGATTTTCTTTAATATAACCAAGCAAGAGCTATTGGAAATACTTAATGACCGTCAATTGTCATTATATAAAGTGTTATATCTATCTTCTTATAAGGAAATAACTCTCATAATTTTTATTTTCAAAATCATATCTTGCTTTGGACATAGAGAGAAGTAGTGAGACATAGCATGCTATGGTTTCTCATAGAAGATATGGTTGGATAGAGGTTGTCCATTCACAACCTTGCTGGCACCTAATAATATGTGACAAACACTTACCAGTATGACAAGTATATCTCATTCTTTTCACAAAATGACATTACTAATTTGATGTTCACATTTATCTCTGTTTTGCTCTCAAAATTAAAGTCAGTTGTCCGTAGTAAATACGCTTATTCTTGCGCTTGATTCGACAAACTTGCATTGTAGTGTCGGTGTAGATATGGTTATTACCATCTCTCGAACCATGGTAATATTGTCTAAGTATATCATCGAATCATTTATTTCGCCTGTTTCTCCTCGAAATCTCTTCAATGTCTACTTCCGTACTTGTCCTTTTTTCAGGGGTCTACAACCACGACGTGGCATGCATCACGTACACGAAAGTGAATAGTATACCACTTCTAATAATGGCTTGTAATGCTGCATTCTTCCGAGAGCGGGGCCTTTTATCATGACTTCCAATTTTCTACAAGTTTGAAGCTTCCAAGGAACGTCATATTACATAATATTCGTCGTGACTTTAGCTTTTCCTTTATTTGTAATAAATAAGTTTGTACTATCGATTTCGACAGTTATTATAGTTCAAAAAAAGGAAAATAAAAATCACACGGATAACTATCTCACCATACACAGTGCTTATGCTGATAAGGTAAAACTTGAATCCCTTTTGGGGCAGTCCCGTTCAACTTTACAAAACATTATAGCTCTTCTCAACCCTTAAATCCAAAGTCAAACAATTGAGGGCAAAAAATCGAGGAATTAAAGTATCAGGTGGAGTGGACAACTGGTGAAAAGAAAACAAAGAAACATTATATTACATGCATGCTGTTGCAACACAAGGGACACAAAATTCAGGCAGTGCTAGTGATCAAACTGACTCAAGCCCATGGCTGCAGAGCTCATGGAAGCAAACTTAGCTAGCTCCTGCGGAGAGAATGGCCGACCACCTTCACACCCCATTCCAAGAAAATCCCTAGTCAGGCTGCTTTGAATCCCCGGATGCAACTTCATTGGGACTGGCATTACATCGCTTTGCCTGATACTGGTTTGCATCATGACTTGATCGATGCTGGAATTTGGTGCTCCCCCACTTGTAGAAGAACTCAGATTCGAACTTACATTCGGTTGCACTTCATTTCTCTTCGAGCACAAGGCACTGAAATTCGACGAATTCATCACCCCAAAACTGCTGCCAAAGATAGATGGGTTGCTTCTGGTAGAACCCATCTGCGCTGCTTTCTGAAGCAGTGCGGTCGCTGACATTGGCCCTAGCGCGCTCGACTGATGGTTTTGACTCTCAGAGTACATAGAAGTAAGAGATTCCTCCTTTAAATGCGACAACGAGAGGTTTGCAGCGGCAGATGCGTTGGCGGTCTTTTCTACTGCCCACGGTGATTGAATGTCGCAGTTTCCATAATTACCCAAGGAGGATGAGCCAAAGACATTAGTAGAAGCCATTTGCACCATATGATCAGGACCTGTGGAACTTGAGGGCATGTAGAGGTTCGAGTTCGCGGTAATATTGTCGATCGGATTGAGTTGAGAATTAGCTTGATCCAACCAAAGTGACAGTCTGGGCTTCTCAGAGGCCATGTTGCTAAAATCTGACCGAAACGCTGAGCTATATTGGGAAATTCCGGGACCAGTGCTGAACCCAAGTGGCAAATTAGGCGGAGGGTTAATCATAGTCTCGTTCAAAGGATCACTTCTGAAGTTCAGATTATTCGCCGCGACGGAGCTGAACCTTGAACTCTCTTCAGCTAAGGCATCGCAGAAAGCTCTGTGCGTGATGAAGCTGTCTTTCCTGTGGACAAATTGATGACACCCAATTTTGTGAATTTAGTAACAAAAATTGTAGATGTAGAGAAGATAATCACATTGCAAGTAAATTTTCGGCAATCTGCAATTTTGATAAAGCATATGCCACATATATACAGGGTTGTACTATATGCATCAGTATTTAAACCACATCTGCATTATCAGTCTGGCAAAATAATGTGTTCAATGCTAGTTATTGCCTAATCATATGTAGACATGGAATTCTTCACCGAACCGCCATTAAAGCTTCTATGATGAGCATTTATGTCACACGGAACAAATATTCTCAAGGAGAATGATGGATTGAACTACATAGTAGTATTAAGTACCTGGAAAAAAGTGTGCCACAGTCACATTTATACTCTCTAGTTCCACAAGTCTTTGAATGAGCTTTCCAGTCAGATTGAACAGCATACTTCTTCGAACACTTCTCACACTTCCACTTCTTCTCACCGTGCTTTCTGCTGAAATGCTTCTTTATTCCGGTGAGGTCTCCGAGGGCGCGAGACGCATCGTGGTGGACGCAGGTGGTTTCCGGGCATATATAGACCTTCTTTCTTACCAGATCCTTGTTGGACCTTTGCTTGAGCTTCCATGGAAGATTGTGACCTCTTCGATGGAGTTGCAAGTTTTGGTCTCTCTGGAACCCTTTGTTGCATATTTCGCATATGAATCTGTTCGTCGCCATGAGTGTCTTTGGCGACAGCGCAATAACTTCAGCATCTGGATCTGTTAAAACAAATGGAAATCAAACACGGGCTGCATAAGATTAACATGTGATTCACGGTATACAAGCCTTTTTTACAGCTGTTGTCTGTACAACTCGGCTTTAATTAATGCACGTACGAATGCATATACAGGGAGAAGATGAAGGTATATAGTTACCTGGATTTCCTGGTAGATTTCGCTTCTTTTTGAGTGCTTGGTTTGAGTTGGATTTAGGGTTAGGGTTTGCATCCGCTGCTTCTTGAGGAAGGCCTTTAATGGAAGATGGTATGGAAAACACATCACCAGACATCATTTGCAACTGGATTCAAACTTGGGTTTTTGTGGATTTGGCTAGTTACACACCAAAAGGTGCTAGATTTTGGAAACAAAGACGGTAGAAAACAAAAACAAAGCAAGTGTTTCTCCAAACACAAACAGATAACAAAATCTTGGTATTATTCAAGTAAGAGCCAAAGGAGCTAAGAGAAGAAAACACCAACACACACAAGAAATGGATACTAAGAACACCAATAAAACAATAAGCTACGAGTTGGGAGTCTTATTAATAACAGAGATCTGGAGTGAGACCTGTGTTTGATTTCAGAAGAAAACACCAAAAGCAAATGAAAGCTGAAGAGAATATTTCAATCTCTTTTTCTAACCACCCTTCTCTCACTCCCCCTTTATCCTACCCTTATTTTCAAAGTCATAGTGAGCCATAGATTTTAGCTATTGAATTGGGCCACCCTCTCTCTCCCTCTCTTGAGTACATATATTTAATGTATGTATTGGCTGTATGCTGCTTGTAAACCAGAATGTGTAGAGATATGTGTCATTGTAGCTTTTCGACCTGAAATTCCAGTTACCAAGACCAAGATATAAAATAATGAAATGAGATAATCAAAGACAGAATAAAGCATATCGAACAGCTTGATTTAGAAGAGGCTACGCGGTGGAATTATCACACTGTCAAAAATTCTTTCTTTGATATTATAACGGGGTGTGTAATAGACAGGTAGAATCTAACGAGATTGGAGAGATTTTCGAATGATAAGAGGTCATCTCATCGGTCAGTATCACCAAATTATATATATCATCGTTACATTACATTGAAGCTTTTATCAGCTCACGATGGGTACTTGAATATTACCCAGTAAGGTAACAGTTTGATGTCCTAAGACATCTAATATTGTGACAATTTAATGTTGTCTCTTACCTGATGATATTTCTTATGTATGCTGAATAACATGACATCCAAGGTGTAAAATTTGGACGTGATACCAAAATGAATGACTTTCAATTATTAGTAAACCAAAATGCTTCTAATACTTTGACCATATATTTTCCCACTCAATTGACTTTTATTTTTTTCTAATTTAATTTTCTGCAAAATCACTTAATATGCAACTTATTCGTCATGTTATATGTAGAGTTAGAGTCTGATTTCACCAAAGTTGGAATAATTCGTGGTTTGCTCTAGGATTCTCACATATATCAAATAGCTAGTATTTCGGTTCACGAAAGACAAATATTTTGGAGAGAACTGCAACATATTGAGAGTTAGAATTTTACATCGTAAATCTATTATTGAATAATCAGATCACAAGTAGCTGGGTTTTTTTTATTATTATTTATGTGTAATAATTGAATTGCTTAACCTCGTTAACTAATTATGTTGTGCTGCTTGGTTCTCATTTAGTTTTCTTCTTTAATTACGCTCATCATATTGCTGTATTTTCATTTAAATTTAAGAAACAAGTTAATTTGTCATGTTAAAACCCAAAAGCGGTCGGTTCGATAGCCAAGGGGGATTAATTACTCCATTTCATAACTTTCTGAGTTCAAAATTTGGAGCCAATACTCAAAGTTTATTTTCCTAAATGCGTCGGGATCGATACGAGGGTTGCACCCTTAAATTTGTCTAGAGAGGGAACTTAATCGCAATTGACAAGTAAGCTGATCCCAAAATATCCTATATATATCATCCAAACAAAAAACTAAATCGCCATGGTAGCACTTTACATATATAGAGTGTAAGAGATAAAATTAAATAATTTGCATGTCACCATAAAGTTCTCTCCAACCCAATCCACTACCATGCATTAAACATGCACAAGACCAAAGAATGGAAAGGCTTCTCATTGTTCGAGTGCTCCCACTTTACATAGTCAAATGGTAAGAAACTTGGAAGTGGGTGGAAAGTGGAAAGTGTGCTTAAAAGGTCGAAAGACGGAAATTGTTCCTAGAGCCTGAAAAAGGGGTGATAAGAGAGATCATCAGAAGGAAAAAAGTGGGTTGCCTTTAGAGCCATCCAATCAGGTAGAAAAATGATTAGGGCATAATTAAAGAGACGCTAGGGTGCCCTAGGGCTAGGTGGTGGGGTGGCGGGGTGGTGGGGTTGGGGTTGTCAGGGCGGAGGGTCAGAGCAGAAGGGGCAGCGATTCCCGAGGGAGGAGGGTGGGGTGGGGCTTGTTTTCCCGTCCGTGATTCCCCTGTCTGTCTCAGTTTGTCGGACCCAATCGTTTTTTGGACCATGCATGCGTGTGCATGTGCATGGTGCGCCCTACAGAAGTCTCCCCCCACGTCGACACTGGGTTATGTGTCTAGTGAAGCAAGCGCAGTATCTCACATGCTGATGTGCTCACTGCATTACTGTAGTCGACTGTGGATCGAGATTCTCTGTTGTACTGCGTTATAATGACGGGTAATGTCAAGTTAGAACGAAATTCTTTACTTTTACGTTACTTCTTATTAACACGGTAATTATTGTTCTTTCCGTTTCAAAGTATTTGATTATGTTTGACCTACACATTTATTTAGGATATGAGTCATATTTTATGAGTTTTTCATTCTGTCTCAAGAGAGAAGGCGAAGAGAAGAATGTGGGTTCGGATAGAGATAAAATGGGTTGGTGAATGATTAAATATGGAGAGAGGACTAGAATAAAAAAAGTGTAAAAACGATAATATGAAAAAACACCTACAAAAGCTTTCTTAATAAGTGATTAATTTTTTTGAAACAGTCTAAAAAATATATATAATAGATGTTTTTGGGACGGAGGGAGTACATTACTTCTACATTGACATACTTGTTTCATACAATCGCCGATAGCTTCTGGTGCCTCCCAAAAGCTGCTTCTAGAGAGCTAGTATAACCACTAGCTTTAGCAAGACATTGACCGACTTTACTTACGTTCTAAAAAAGCGAGAGAATTGTCGCTGGAGGTGAAGCAGCTCGATGTAAAAGTGTCCTTGGATACTTCGATATCTTAGATGATAAGATAACGGTGGAATGAGTTGTATGGTGCCTCATTCCAGTAAATATAGTATGGTTGGCCATCGCATGCTGTATAGAGTGTTTGGTGTATACTTCTCAAAATTCTTCCACACCGCTTATAACGTAAACGAGAGACATGAAAACCAAGACCAGTTGCGTGTGTGGGCCTATGCATATGAGGCCGAATTCAACCATCTTATATATTACAAGTAACAAGTGCGTGTCTCCATTTGTGTGCAAGAATCAGTTATAGGAACAAAAGACCCGTGAATCCGTGAATTGCTCAATTAGCTCGATCTCATCTAACCTTCCTCCGTAAATTTAACTGTTCATGTTCAACATAAGAAGGGTAGTAGTTCAATTGGCGAGTTTTCAATTACTCACTAGACTTACTTCTTGCATTGCTTTGTTGTGTACGTAGGTTGGTAGAAGGGCACAAAACTCGAGTTGTGATCTCCCCTTTTTTGATTGATTTCGTCGCCAAGCACGGTGAGTTTACATCTTTTAGAATGGGTGTCATCAAAAACTCAGAAGTCTCTTCCATTTCATGACTCAAACTCATCTACAAATCCGACATTTTTGTTCAGTTCATATTCTCCAAGGCTAGAGCTGCCACCGTGTTCGAAGAATCGTTCGACTTTCCAAAATCCCGATCCAGCGCAAATTGGCTCGCTTCGATCAAAAGCTGTGATCACTTCTGCACTTTCTGGGCTTGAAAGATCACCAGTACTGATCTCTTGATGGGCGTTAATTAATTATATGTCATGCACATATACGTACCTGGTGATCATATAGTTGCTCAGTCAGAAATGGTGGGTTCATTCCCAACGTACGTTTTATAAATAAAGTAGTGCCCAAAAATATTATCTAGACACGACTAGTCTATCAGTTCCACGTGAGTCCGTAATTCATCAATTTCTTAAAGATTTGAAAAGACAGGAAGAAAAAAAGGAAGAATAGGAAGCATGTGAACTCCCAATTATGTAATCAATCAATCATTCACAAGATTCCATTGCAATTTTATGTATGTGTGCATTCATGCAAGCATTACTATACTTGGCATTGTGGAATCATATTGTCATTCATCTTATGTTTTCCATGGTCTCATTCGTGACCATTTCTCGTGGTAAAACCAAGTATAAAACATAGCCACTTAAACTCATAATTTGACAAATTAATTAGGTGTACGTAGTCACGCGTGCTGATATTTGAAAATAAGCAAGATCACTATTCGTCCTTTACGGGTTTTTTTTTGCTAAAAGTGTTCATAAATAACCAACCCTTGGCAAATAAATCAACAAAATCCTAAGGAGACAACACATTAATTAATAATCGTCACACAAATCTAAAATATATTTAGAAAACCATGCAGCTATGTGGATAATCTCTACTATAATCTCCATGACAATGGAGGGAGTAGTAAAGAGAGCACATCCAACCGTAACAGATCTTCCATCAGTACACTAATCTCATTGGCTATTGAAGGAGGAAAGCAACAAGTCCAGACTCTTGCAAGTTGATGAAAACTCTAATTAAAATGACAGCCAACAGATAAAATCATCGAACAATGGCGAGACAAAATAGATCTATATTAAAGTTACTGGGATGATCGAGGTAAAGAGGGGTGAGAGGAAAGGGGAGATCGACGGGGAGGGGGAAGGCCTCACCAAAAGGGAGGCATCCTCCAAAGCATGACGGTTAGGGTTTTCATACAAACAGAAAGTAGAGAGAAGTCAAAGAAAAGGTTAAGAGAAATTTTTGCATCCTTGATAACACATGGAAATACTATTTTCAGTTTTCAAAAAAACAATAGTTGCAAATCGCGGAAGGCCATGACTACCGCCTACCGGCTTCCATGCCTTATGTTGGCTGCCGATACTTCTACTATACGCTCAAAGGCAACAATCTTTTTTCTTTCAAAGACATCCCGTGGAAAGGTCATTCATTACTTATGGTCATGTTAACACTATTTATTACCAAAAAAAAACATGTCATGAGACAAGTCAAGGAATTGAAGCAAAATTGAACGAAGAAAATGGTCCCAAAAAAAAATAGACTTTTTTAGGATCGAACGAATACTGTGAAGTCCTTATACCATGTAACACCATTAGTTGGAAGATAGAACGTCATATTGGCGACAAACATGTAAACAAGGGAAATTGAGTGGAAAGAGCTGAAGTAGGAGACATATGTGGTACACAAGAAAGACCAAGGGAAGGTGCGAAAAAGGGTTCGAGGGTACACAAGAAAGACCAAGGGGAGGTGCGAAAAAGGGTTCGAAGGAATGTCTTCATCCGAGCTGACCTCTAATTAAGGGGTCCATTCTCTCAACATAATGTGGTAGTTTTCAAACAGAGAAAAACAAGAGCAAGAATATTTCTACCAAGATAGAATATAAGGCAATCCATGTATAATGCAACTGCTTTTGGCTCCATGCACTCGGATCTTACTACCAAAAGACTTTATTCTTTCTTGCCCCCCATACCCCACTGCGGTTTCCACACACACACACACACACATATATATATATACCCTCTCTCTCTCTCCCTCTCCCTCTCTCCCTCTCCACGTCCCCCCCCCCCCCCCCCAAAACCCCACCCCCTGCTAGTTAATAAGCAATTTCCGCTTAGGCTTAGGAGTAACTGCGATTGGACCTAAGTACAATGCATAAGTATCAGCGACGTATATCTCAATAACTTCAAGCAACACTTTCAAGATAATTGAAGGTCGTTAACTTTTGAATGGTCATATAGTCGCTTATTTTGAAGGACATGACCAGAGGATCTAAACTCATATGTAGTCGGCAATCGATCGACAATTGCACTATTAGGTGAGATGTTGTGCAACATACATTACATGTTACATACTATTATTGATATTTACGTGACTATTAAGTGATAACATATGATTTAATCTAGTCCCTCGATCTGTTCACTGTT
This sequence comes from Escallonia rubra, assembly GCA_033065855.1. Taxonomy (NCBI): domain Eukaryota; kingdom Viridiplantae; phylum Streptophyta; class Magnoliopsida; order Escalloniales; family Escalloniaceae; genus Escallonia; species Escallonia rubra. Next base: position 401,399 of record JAVXUO010002536.1, read on the forward strand.
TGAATTTATTAATTTTTTGTGCCCTAGTTGGACTTATCAAGTCGCACTTACCTGGTCAAGAATTAGTATCTGGACTTTAATTCAATATTTGACGTTTAAGTTTTCTACCAGATTTTTCAAAAATGAGAACTAAAACCACAGAATGAACGTGATACAAAATTTCACTAGTAAAGTATACAACAAAGAATAACTTTGGCTGCTACCTAGGAAATGGCAACAGTCAATAGTCGCTAAACTTAGTAACGTTTCCGTTAACATTTTGAACAATAATTCTTTGCAATACTTTCTAACGTTACTAAACAAAAATTTAAAAAAAAAACGACTATCAATTACCGTTATATAGAGAGCTGTAACCATCTTCATACGACCCAAATAACAGCTAAAGTTGTTCCTATAACCAAAGCGTGTAATTCCCAAGGAAGAGAATAGAATGAGTTTCAAGCCATATGTCCGACCACATACGACATCTCTCGCACCCATCCGTTGCATAGATTCCTCAATTCTCTCCCCAATGCACGTAAACTCCCCATACTTAATTCAATCTCTTTATTCCCACGGTCTTGTTGGGTAAGTGCATAGGCCATTCACCATTGTATTGAATAATCTATGTGATTTGATGGGTTATAATTGTTGTTAGATTAGTGAACAAAACGTTTCCACAAAACGCGTTCTAGTGTTACATTTTCAAGGAACCTATATAGTTTACTACTAGTATATTAGCAAACCGTACTAACAAAGAATTGCTCAAGAGGTGTGAGCTCCACCGGACCAATTTTTGATGTATCCATCATTCTATTTCCACCAGCTATTTTCAATTGATTTAAAGGCCTATCGATCACCACTAAAATATCCTTTGGTTTTGTTTGACTAAGTAGTAGCAGCCGTCTCATCGTTTCGCTATGATTGACACTATTTTGATTTATTTTTTTTCATGTCAGAATAATAAAATTATTCAGTCATAATCAGCGTGCATACGATGAAATCAAACGAAACTCAAACTCGTGACCTTACACAAAAAGAAGAAAAGTCATTCCTCAAAGGAACGATTCCTTGTGGGTACTATTAAGCGTAAAAGAAAAGTACTGACATAGAAGTATCAGCGGGAAAAGGGGTTTGTGGGTTCCAATTTCTTAAAGCAAGACTCCGTGGCTCTCTTTCCTTCCTTCTTTACCATGTCTGTGTCTTTCTTTGAGCAAAGGAAAAGAAGAACACATGTCATAGAGGGGGCTCAAGACATCCAAATTGGCCCCCTCAACAACCCAACTGCTCCATGGCATGGTGATCTACAAATGCGACATGAATTGACCTCTACAGAGTTTAGTTTCGGGTATGTTCGACCACAAAACAATAAAAATCCTTGAAATCGATCAAACTCTGGGGTTTTAGTATAATTGACTGATGAAAAGTGCACAAATTGCTCAATTGTCCACGGCAAGCAGATCCCATCTTTGGGACTAACCACACATGGGGCTGTCTACAAAAATCACAAATAGCATCCTATGCTACTACAAACTAATTTGAAATAGCTATACGCCCACTCTGATCAAAGTTTCTGTTCTTCTTTTTGTTTTTCGTTGGCCTAGAATAGGAGATCAAAATCATTACCCCCGCGGGTTACCACGAAATTTGGCGCAACTATCAAATACGATCTGATAAGATATTATTTAGTCAAGCGTGGATGAAGGAAAATACATAGGGCGAACGCACCGCAAATTTAAGTAACCGATTTCGAAAAACCATGTACGTATCAAAAATTAAATAACTCATATAAAAAATATCAGTAGACGAGGTAAGTCGGTTAATGATTCAAGTATACATATATGATCAAATTCAGACCTAACTTCGGTTGATCATAGGTGAATTGGACTCAAATCTATAACATAACCAACTAACTCCATCATGTTTCGTACAAATAGTGTCAATTGAGAGCAGACTGGTTCAATCTTGGAGCGAGATCATTGTATCCCAATCTTAGCATCCATCGGAATTTACACTCGAATTCTTAGTAAGCAGATAGTAACCCGGTTAAGGGAGGAACAAAACGAAACTCTTTGATCCCACAGCAACGAATACAAGGCGGTCAAAGCTACAACCAGATCCATTGACAGATTTAAGTGTGATAATGGAGATACAAAAAACCCCAAAATTCAAGTGTAGATCCTCTCTCTCTCCCTCACTCTTCCTCTCCACATGATCAAACAGTAGCATGTCAGGAATTATTCTTACATTGCCCAAGTTGGTTTCACAAATAATACTGTCAAGTTCTTGAGATTATCGTTAAAAATTCTTTCCCTTTGAAAAAAGGGATGAGAATCTTGAAACTTGTTAATACGGGTATAACAAGGCCTAGACTAAATTGGCCTGGAGCTGTCGGCATACATTAAGTAATCTGTTTAGTAATATCGATTAGCTAAGGGAAAAAACAGGATATATGCCAAGAACGACTTGATTCCAATGACAATTCTGGCACATAAGTTTATAAAATGGTAACTTATTGGCTGTTTGTGCTTGTAAATTAAGTTTATTCGATAGACTCTGACTTCTAAGCATATCACTGCAAATTAGCTTAGTACAGTTGATATTAAACCAAAGCAAAAGAGTTTTGTGCAGTTGAAAGCCACGGAAAACCTATGGCTTGCTGCAAGAAAGTACCAAGTCGACATTAACTACCACGAGGAGAAATATTCATTTTGGCGTTGCTAAGAAATTGCGAAGAACGATTCATTTTGGCATTGCTAAGAAACACGCGAAGAACGAGTATCAATGCTAAATTCTAGCGATACCTGATTCGTTTACCCAAGAACTTCCATGTCACTTGAGCTCCATATCAATGAAATTTGTTAGTGTAGAGTCAAATAGGAAGGTTTCTCATGGCTGTTGGCTGTCAACCATGGCCTGCTCAGATACTTCAAGGAACAATACATTTTTGTTATGTGACAGGAATAAACGGATGACAATTTTGGTGATTATAGGAACACTACTGCAATTTTGATGGTACTTGATCTATTGAAAGCGCTTGCATACAATATCTTAGTGCAGGGCGGCTAATTTTCCTCACGTAATTTGTAGATAATGGTCCTGCTCTTCCTAAATTTTTGTTCTAAGTTTCGACTTCCAAATAAAGTGTCAAACCTGTGACCTATGTCCTAAGTCAAAAGAAGATCGATCAAAAGCTTTGAATCCCTCTCAACCAGTGCCCTTCACTGGAATTTTTTTCTCACCAATTACTGCAAATCATAGTTCTCATGCATCTCAAGGTGTTTGCCAGATGCTGAGATTACAATCCCGTATAAAACAACCATATCTTCCCTTTAACTCTCAGACAAAGCTTCCTAGGATTCAACGTTCTTGTTTCCATACAATGACAAGAACACATTGGAATGAACAAAGCCGTATATCTCTACCATTTTGTCTTAGCAGGCACACACAACTCTAAAAAATATGTACACGAAAGTAAGCATGTCCATTGATTATTTGTAATCTTCGAAAGATGTGGTTTTACCTTTCAAAGTTCAGGGGAAGTACCCTCCAAGAAAAAAGCTATTAAAATCTTATCCGCAAAAACCTAAATATCGTAAAGGGTTAGCCATGACACAACAATAGAAGTTGTTTCGTTGTGACCTAGAGAACGCGGGTTTGAACAACAAACCAACCCTCCAGAATTGTGAGAGAAGGTTTCGTGCATAAAAACCTTTCTTAAATCCACAATGACGGGAGTATTGTGCACTGGAGCTGCCCTTTTCTACGCGGAATGAAGTTTAAAGAGTACAAGTGGAATTGGCAAAAAAATGATGAAATGGGAGAGAAAATGGCAACAAAAGAAGACTCCAAGGAGAAAAGAAGAGATCGAGCAGCTGAAAGAAATATTCCAATCCAAGGGTATCTTGGAATTATTATGTCCCCTTGCGAAATGCATGTTCTTGTCATTGGAACTTTGTAAGGATAAAGCAAAGCCATAGGGAAGAATGGAGCCAAAAGAAAAGCTTCTGTACCCCATATTGTGATATCTTTGTTTCTTCATGTATATCAAATTCTAGTGGGTAACGTGGACCAATTTTTGCATCCTCACTCACATGCGATCTATATTCATTTTGCCCCAGCCCTGAGAAGCTAAGCACCCAAAAGAAGTGCCTAATCAGATGGTGTCCTATAGCTCTTTATAGGTATATTACCAATGTAGCTGACTAGAAAGAGAAGAACTCAAGAATAAGTCCCCCCCCCCCCTCACTCTTTTATGTTGTTTTCCAGGGCTTTCATGCTTCTTTCACATAGAGATGACCAAGTTCACACATACACTTTCTGTTCCTAATGAGGTAACAGCTACGAGAATACTAAAGCAAATCTATTATTTAAGAGAATCCTAGCCATTGTTTTTTGACTTCTCGTGTTTGAGCTCGGGTGTGCCTCCTGTCTCGTGGCCTTAACTTCGAACCCCATCACTCCAGCTCATGAATTAACACCCTTGATGACAACTCCATGACAATAGTTGTTTGTCACAGACTCCGTGTATCTAGCTAGCTACCTGTCCAATATCTGGGATCGCTGATACTAGTGATTACGTGGAATATTACCCCTAAATTCTTTCTTGTTTCGAGATTTATAAGGTCAAAGTCAAACGAGTGGAAGGTCACTTACGGTAAAAATACTCGCTTTACGACAAAGAGTTGTTTTCCATTTAATTACCTTAACATGTACGTGTAATTTTATGCCGAAATCCTATATTATTATCTTGTTAGCACCCCTGTCTACATAAGGTAGCACGCTATATATGCATACAACCAGTGTACAGTGCATACGCTGAAATGTACAACTCATTTGTACTTGTTAAATTGCAAACCGCATAGTTTCCTCCATCAAGAAGAACAAAGTGCTCTTGCAATGGAGAGAAGATCCAATTCAGATTTAAAACTTCCTCCTGGTTTTAGATTTCACCCATCGGATGAGGAGCTCATCATGCACTACCTGAAAAACAAAGCAACTTCAAGTCCTCTTCCGGCATCTATTATTGCTGAGGTTGAACTTTACAAGTTTAACCCTTGGGAGCTACCAAGTATGTGCTGTTTTCTAATTTGGACTTCCATCAATCATATCTTTGTTCTCTATGTAACTTATTAACTTTAATATCGACAGAAAAAGCTTTGTTTGGAGACGAGGAGTGGTATTTCTTCACTCCAAGAGATAGAAAGTACCCGAATGGAGTGAGGCCTAATAGAATGGCAGCTTCGGGATATTGGAAGGCTACAGGAACTGACAAACCCATTTTCAGTTCGTGCGGAGCAAAAATCATTGGCGTCAAGAAAGCGCTAGTGTTCTACAAGGGGCGACCTCCGCGAGGTGCAAAGACAGACTGGATCATGGATGAGTACAGAGTGCTTGAAACAATGATATGGAGTTCCAAGAAAAAAGGATCCATGAGGGTAAGCTGGTTCACAATTTTCTACTGAATGAGACCAAAATGAAGGTTACACTCTTCTTATCAGCTCTCATGGTTTGTGAAAGCCCACCGAACCCTAGGAACCCAAGTCAAGAAAAGTGAGAAGGAAAAGGTGGCTTGACTATGCATCTTACCTAAGCTCACCAAAACGTAACCTGAAATATAGATTCACTCTTCTTCCTAAAGAACTTTTAAGCCACAATATTGTAGATTTGCGTATGATTGCTGCCCGCCTAACATTTTAATACCTAGCATTACTCAAGGATAAGTTATCAGCAATAAACAACTACACCATTGTCTCTCTCCAGCAATTTAAAATCCATGCAGGTTTTAAGTGACGGCTAAACCTTCTAGGTATTCCATCCCTTTCAGCAAGTCCTTCATCCATGATTCGCAACACACATAAGATAGTTACAATGCAAGTATATAACTGCATAGATATTGAGCACCTGAACATTTGTTGATGAAAGTACTTTTTATGACAGTTGGATGATTGGGTACTCTGTCGAGTAAGGCAAAAAAGCAGTACCCCAAGGAACAATTGGGAAGATTGGCGCGGTCTTGGCAACGAAGCAGTTGGTTACTTTCCACGGGTTGACAAGCCAAGCTCTACGCCTACAAACCCTAATCTAGAAATGCTAGGAGATTCTCTATTTAAAGATTGCCCGATGTTGCCTTTTATATTTGGCTCTCAATTAGAATTTCCTTGCATAAATACAGGCTCCAGCATAAGCTTCGAAGATAGCAGAACGTCACCTTCAGTCTGTGATGACTACATCTATCAAGAAAGTTTGCTAGTTTCACCTCCTCCTTGCAACAGCATATTTAACACAAAGAAGAGAAAGCCTGTCGAAAGCAACCCGCAAGAAAATCCCCTTCAATCCAATAAGAAGGTTAACAAAAGAGACCAGAAAGAGGAGGTAGTATGTCTCAGCAACAACACCACAAACATGAATTTCAACAGTACAGCAGATCAGTATGCAACCAACGGTTTCAATACCGATCAGTGGAATTTCATGATGCAATACCAAGAGCTTAATCACATGGCCTTCACATAAGGAGACTAAATCACTGGAGCGAAGAATAGGGATACATCAAGTAGGAGTTCTTTTCACGATTGAATAAAGGGTACGTACATATAGTTCCTTAAGGAAGCCAAATAACAAGGTGGTGGACTAGACATTGTGGTAAAGATTACCTAGCGTGTGATTTCAGTCAGCAAAAAGAGCTCTGGTTGCTGCTAGAGCAAGATAGATTGTTGGAAGCATAGGATAGTTATCCAGAAGTACTTGCTCTAATAGCAGCCATTGCTATACATACTTATGCTATGTAAACAATATCGTATTCATGTATATTGAACTACTCCAATTCATAGATAGCTATGTATCTGCAAATACCATGAGTACACAAAGTATACGAGTATGCATGTGTGTGTTTGATATTGTATACAAGGTCAAATAATATTCGAAGTGCTTGCTGCAATTTATCGGTCAATTGATTGTTACTTGGTTTCTGCTACTCGTCCAAACATACTTCTCATGAGTGTAACACGAACACAAGGCAAGAATTTAAAAGTGTTAGAGATAGTAGCCTTGAAATCAAGAGATTAATGAACTAAAACCTAATCTAAAATCATTACTTCCTTGCATCATTATAAAATCATCACCTTTTTTCTTTCCTGCTAGAGTATTCCATCAATCATCACCTTTTTTTCTTTTGGATTCTGCATTAATCATCACCTTAAGTCTAGTTTATTATTGCAATGGCAACTGGTGTCAATTCATTAAATGTAAGGGGTAGATATGTACAACCCCACTCCCACTTTTATTAGTATAGATCTTAGTTGCACGAAGCACGGGCAGGAGTGTAAGCACCTAGAAGAATCCGAGTTGGGAGCAGCTTTGCTAAATATATAGTATTAGCAGTTCTATGCAATTGCCAATCTATATTATGTCCATAATATGCATAGAATATATATCCACACGTACACATACGAAATCTCGTATATTTAGTATTGTAGTACTCAACTGCTCTATGTTTTTGTTCAGCAGAAAATATAATATCATGGGGGAAGAACTTGCACAAAGCTTTTTGACCGATAGACCGGTCATATAAGAGCCTGACGTGGCCACCCCACAGCCATGTATCGTTTGACAAAAGGACTAAGAAAGACCCACTCCACATGCTATCTGCCTCCCAGCGAAGTGACCAACCTTAGTATATATCAAAACCAAGAATAGCTTGGCTTTCTCTTGGCCCAACGCTGGTCAGCTTTGTCTTCCTCTTTCTCTCTGAATACCATAAAATTACATTAGCAATGACCCATAAGAAAATTTGTGCCACCACAAAGGAAGAATCTGAGACTACTTAAGTTCGCGATCCCAACCCACCTGGGATCGCACTCCTAACAACCTCCCAAGTTGGGAGCGCAAAACTTGAGAATCTCAGGGAAATTCATGGCGTACCTACAAGAATCCTGCAATTAACGTATAATAACAACAGAAGCTTCTCTCCTTAAATTGCTTGAAGAGATGTCTTAATTTGTAAGTCACTTTTAAAATAAATGTTCTTGATAAAAAGCAAATAACATGGGAAAGGAGAACCACGGTAGGCAAATCTACTCCCTAGTCTATTATTCTATTTTCTGTTACACTCACAAAAAGATACATAAATATACATGGTCATCTTCTCCAAAGTTATGTTCTTCCCCCTTGTGATGACATAGTGAAATTCCTTCCGTGGTAAAGGTTAATTACAGTCAAATGCCAGAATTGGCAATCACCCGCATATTAGTTGTGAACCATAAGACAAACAGATGCAAGAATATCAGCTCAAAACAACATTTTGGCTTGAAAAGTAGATCTTTTGGTTTTATAGAACCAAATGTTAGAATTAGGTAGAATTTGTAGTCAGCAGTACAGACCAATTGGACGCTTAAGAAGCACTTCAGGACAGATAGGAGCACTAAACTAATACTCCCTCCATCCCACTTTATTTGATCATGTTTGACTTGCACAATTTTTAAGGAATGGGCCAAACTTTTACTTGTTTTTATTTTTACCCCTCTCTACATCAGGCCCATAAAACCCATTTCCTTCCCTTCCATCTCTCCAGATCTATCTGCACATATTTCCTACCCCAATTAGAGATACCATTCGTCAGTTTTGAATCACTGGAATTAGAGAAAGTTAGACAGCACCATCAACTCGGCATTTTCCAAATTGAAAACCTTTCTAAAAACTAAAATCCATCTATAATAGAATAAACAGCAGCGGTGGTGGTTGAATGGAGATGACGGCGGCGGTGGTGATTGATTGGAGATACCGGCAGTGGTGGTGGTTGAAAGAAGGTGGTCAGAGAAATTTGTGTGTGTGTGTGTGTGAGAGAGAGAGAGAGAGACAGAGAGAGAGAGAGAACGCCTGAACGCTTAGGCTCGCCTCGTCAAACGCCTAGGCTCGCCTCGTCAAACGCTGCATCGCCTAGTCAAAACGTCTAAGGCCTAGGTTTGCCTTAGGCGATGTTTGTTCTGAACACTAGGCGCGTTTGTCCTGAACACCACCACCAGATCTTCCCCGCTTCAAACCACCACCAACAACCATCATCATCACCCTTAATCAACTGCCATACGCACTATTACAACCCACTAAGAACTTTGAACAAAATCTAAAAAATTTAAATCTCAATCTAACAAATAATCGAAAAAGCAAAATCCATTCTTGGATCTTGAATCTTGAATGAGGCGGCGACACTTGTGGTAGTTGAAGTATGTGACAGCGTCGCGGTGATCGAAGATGATGGCAGTGATGGTTGGATTCAGAGGCGGTGGTGTCGGTTATTGTCAAGGAGGTGAAGGGGTGATGGTGGTTGTGGGTTGAAGGGTGATGGTGGTTGGTCGTGGAAAGATGCCATGATGGTGGTCGCCATCAAAGAAAAAGAAAGAGGACAGTGGGCGGTGGTGAGATCAAGATAATTGGGAGGGAGCGAGAGAGACAAGTCCAGATGAGAGGGAGAGAGAAAGAGAGAGAGGGAGAGAGAGAGAGAGAGAGAGATTTCTGATGGAAGGAGTGATTGGGGAGAAAGAAAGTGAGTAAAGAAAATTAGAGAAAGGGCATAATTGGCAAAAGACATAAAAATTCCCTAAATAGGAAAGTGAGCAATTCTTTTGGGACAGATCAAAAGGGAAATATGATAAAAAAAATTGGGACGGAGGGAGTATATGATATATTGGACGACTGCATACCACTTTTTTTTTTTTAAGGATCAATAAACGATTAAACTTTGATCTTGTTGATAGTTATTACAACCTATTGTTACCCCGTACCATTACCAAAAGACCTTATGAACATTTTTGTGCTTTCATTAATGCTTGCTGATGCTGGAACCCCCAATGCTAGAGTATCTGAGGTCTCAAGCAAAGTTGACACTTTCATTATAAGCCTCCACGTAATAGTTGTCAAATCAAGATAAATCTCGTGCATTGAGATACCCGTATCGGCGTATCGCATATCGTTCTTGGTACCAGATTGCATAATGTAGGATACAGTTCATATATAGCAGATAACATATAAACATGTGAAAAATTCAAGTGATAAAGAATGTCTATCTTACCACATAATACTCATATTCATGCCCCAATAAATTCTCTAATTAGGAAGACCAATTTTTATTAGCTGCAATACTGAAAAAAGACCAATAAAATAGTGTATAGGATACAGATTTTGGGCTTGCGAATCCGCCCGTAATATTGCGTATCGTAACAAACCGGAACTTGTATAATAAGATACAACACAGAAAATGTCAATTTCGACATGTATGCTAGTCCGCACAGTTTTCTGTTTCGTATAATCAGATACTGACTACTACCGTCTCAAACTCTTATAACCTTTCTACCAAAGCGTGTGACCTCACATCAGACTTTTGCTAAGGACGCAATTGTTATAGACCCTGTCACTTCTCTACCCTAATCATGTCACAAGTTGGTGTGCCATTCAATCTAAATGTGCAAACGAACTTACTCTAGCTCCAAAGCTCGAGCTTGCCGCTACCATCATACTGATTATCAAATTAGTCAACTTTATGTTTAACTGTCATGGTAACGTTACGCATTTTTGTTCTAGATGCTACTCGTATTGGGAAAAGAAAATGAAACGATAATGGGATCGGTAATTACAGATTCAACTGTCTACAAAAGCACCCAATCTTCCAAAAAATACATAGACCTCTAGAAGATACATAAGACATCTAGAAATGCATCCACTCGTGCACAGATTTTTATGTAGAGAAACATCTAAAAAAGCAGAAACAAACCTATAATATCGTGCAAGTAGTTGTTTTGTTGCCAACTCACTACCAAACCAATGCTCATAAAGGCAAGAACAAAAGTTTAATTTGCCATCTGCCTAAAGCATTGCATATCAACCAATTCAGCTGAAAGATCTTAAGGCTCAAAACCCATCCAATCATGTTAAGTACTGTTACACGTTCTGAATCGTAATAACATAAATCCAAACTCTAAGCCGACGGAATAATAAGGAAGAAGAAGTTAGTATTAGAAGGGAAGGAAAAAAAACATAATAAGGGAATAAAGTATGAACTTCACAAAATTATATAATTATAAGATGTTCGAGTATCCAAGTTTGTTCTCATTAAAAAAAACATGTTGTCCAAGCGTAAGAAAGTCATACAACAATCAAAGAATTAAGTGATTCCAATATAAAGAAAAAATGACAGTACCTCAAGCAATACAACGGAACACCAGAAAAGGGAATAATCATTGGAACACAAACCCAATAGCCCTTTGCACGAATCTACTTCTTCAATACACTGCAAGTAAATAATTCATCAAAACAAAAGCCAAGTGTAAAGTGTCTAAAGACAGTAGAAAGTACAAATCAAAAGATGAAACGAATCAAAAATATAAGATACTCAGGTCAAACAAAAAAGTTAGTCATCCAATTTGCTTCTTCTTATTTCATGTATATACGTAGAAGCACTTCCTTATCCAACACTGGGATGCACTCCTATATCCTAACCTACCTTGAACCGTTTACCCCTGCCACGTGGACAGTCCAAGATGCTTTTATTTACAAACCAAAAGATAGTGCGCCAGATGATCTAGCGCACTGTAGGTAATAACTAAAACACCCCTAGCTCCTTCTCTCTCTCTCTCTCTCTCTCTCTTTTCCCCTCCACTCTTTCATTCCAGACCAATATCTCTCTCCCTCTCTCTCTAAATCTCAACTCTCCCCATTTTCTACGGCTGCACCAACCCACACCACAATTGCCATCACAACCACTAACATCGCCACTACGACCACCACCTGACCTTCGCCTACAACCACGACATATTTTTTTCTCTCCTTCTCGTAAATCTCGTTGCATATTGATCCTCCCCCTTGTGATTGAATCCAGAAGGAAATTTGAAATTGTCGAAGCTGCTGAATCCCTTGTCAGTTTCATCTTCAACTTTGACGTCATCAGAGTGTAGTTGGTCAAGATCTGGTTTTGGAAATACGTCATTGTCGGACTCGATGAAATTGAGGACTTTGTCATCATCGTCGAAGTCGGATGGGTTAAGAGAGTTAAGGCGAGGAGAGAGAGGAGTGATGTTGACTGGTTGTGGTGTTTTTTGTCGTGGTGACTGGTGATGGTTGGTGGTGATGGCGGCTAATGGAGGTTATGGCTGTGGTGATGGATGAGGCCATCTGTTGAGTTTCAATTGATAGTGCTTTTCCATCGGTGTGCCAAAATATTGGATAATTTGGTGTTATGAGCACTTTCGAACTCAAACCATTAGTGTTGATATCAGTGCTATGAAGAAAAGTGAAGCTTCTTAAACCCCGTAACTTTTCATCTATGTTGGTCGGAGTCTTTCTAGTGTTATTCATGGTTCAAGTGGGTGTTCTTTGCTTTCTCCGTAGAAGATAGTGCTTTGATGGCGATGTTAATGGGTTTGGGGGCAGTTGTGGGGGTTTGGATAGTGGTAATGATGGTGGTGACGATGGTTGGTTGGTTGTGCATTAAAGATCAAAGTTGCAAAATATCAAACACCACAATATCTCGACCTTTTTCTTCCAAATTCCTTGCTTTCCCTACATTGGTGTCGCTTTACAGAACGCAGCCAAAACTTTTTTAAAAAGTTAAAAAAAGGTAGAGGGGCATTTATATCATTAGAAATAGTGTGCCAGATAGCCTAGCGTACTACCTTTTGACTAGGGGTGAGCATTTAAACCGTGAAAACTGATCCAACCGTGAAAATCAAACCAACTAATCTGACTAATTCCAAACCAATCGTAAAAACAGTTTTTTTTTTTTTTTTTTCGAAACCACAAATTCGGTTTGGTCGGTTCAGTTTGGTTTTTTTGAAACCGATATAAACCAAACTAACCGTATGTAATAAATTTTTTAACCTAACCCCAATTACTTTCCTAACTGACTTAGTGAAATATAACCCATTATATAAAAAGCAAGTAATCCTAAATTTCTCTACTTTTCACTTGCCGCCCAACTTTCTGTCAAATTCACCAAGCCTTAAGGCCCTCAACCACCCATCGATACGCTGATTGCTCCACTGCAGCGCCTCTATCTCCACCACGGTTGCGCCTCCATCATCTGACGTCTCTCCTCCCGCCGCCGCCTCGACGTCCCACGGCTGCCCCTCCATCATCTCTGTGTCCCCTCCCCCCGCCACCTCCACATCTCCAAGTACGAAGTAAGGTTTCCCTTTTCTCCTCTCCTCTACTGTTTCTTCTCTTCTCTTTTGTTTCTTAAATTTCCTCTTCTCCTTTTCTCTTCAGTTTCTTCTCCACTTTTCTTCTCCACATGATCTCACCAATTATATAAGAAGACCACTTGATGATTTTACTCAACACACAGAAAGATGATGGATTTTTGGACCACTGGCCATATGGCAATTTTTTTGGGTTTGATTGAAACAGACTAATAACATTGGTTTGAATCAATAGCCTAGGGACTTGGTATTTTTTTAGCCTTCGCACAGTAGTACTTGAAAGTTGAGAAATTGTTTCCGTTTATGCCACCTTAAGATTGAAACTTCCCATAGGTTTTCTGTTTTCAGATATAACCTACCTTATTATAGTACTTTCACGATCTGCTAAATGACAATGATAAGTACTTATATAGATTGTGGATTTATACGGAATGGATCTTACTGACACTTCCTCTTGTTTATTAGAATTATATATGTCTTATGAACTAATTCATTTTCATTACCATTTTCAGAAATATGGACTATATGCTAGTTGAAGGTTGATTGGTGATGAAGGTTTTGAAGCGAAAGTCCTTTTTGTGATCTTTTTGGATTTAAAGATCCTTGGGACTTTTTTTTAGGTTAATTAGATGGTTATAATGATGCAGTGTCATGATGTGTAATTTAATTAGAACTTTAACCGGTGCTATGTAATGATCTCTTTTGAATGTTATATAATTTGATTGATTATAATTTTGATAGATGTTGAGTGGGTAATGAGTAATTCTCTCTTGAATGTTATGTAATTTGATTAGAATCTTAAACTTAAGCTTACTTAGTTACTTCTTGAGTTTTTTTACAAAATTAATGATCTGTAATTGAATTAGAGTTTTAAACTTAAGCTTGCTTAGTTACTTCTTGAGTTCTTTTAACAAAATTCTGTTTTTTTGGGCCTAGAATGGAGTCTAGCCCAAACGATTGATCCATTCAAACCTAACCATTTGATCCATCCAACCCGTACAAACCGAACCGTTCAACAGCGGTTTGGTTTTTTTTTTTTTCCAAACCGATATTGGTCGGTTTGGTTTGGTATTCAGCATCTAAACAAAACTGACCAAACCGTGCTCACCCATACTTTTGACTTTCTTAAAAAAAAGAGCATCTTGGACCTTCCAGGTCGCGGCAATGGACGGTCCAAGATGAGTTGGGACACAGGAGCGCATCCTACTGATAGATAGGGATGTGCTACATATATAAACAAATGTATGTTTCTGTGAATACACATACATACGTATATATGGAGCCTCATTAACTAGGGTAATCTAAGCCTTAAGTTGCCCCATTTTATGGGAGAGTAAGGCTCCGTTTGACAACACTTTCAGTTTTGGTTTTCTGTTTCCAAAAAAACAAAAACAAAAACCAATTTAATTTTTTTTTTTTACAAAAACAAGTGAGTGCTTGATTACACAGTTTTTATTTTCAGTTTTTGCTTTTGGGTGTTTGATTACCCAGTTTTTATTTTGAGTTTTTTCTTTGGTGGTGGTTTGCTGTGGCGGTGGCCGACGGGCCGCCGGCGGTGGTTGGTGGCTGCCGGCCGCCGCCGACGGTCACTAATGGTCGCCGGCGGTGGCTACCGGCCGGCGGCGATGAGCAGTGGCTGCCGGCGGTGGGAGGGTGGTGGTGGTGGTCTCAAAAATAAAAACCAAAACCGAAACTCATTTTTGGAGTTTTCAAAAACAGCCCTGATTTAAAAACTGGTTTTTTAAATTGAAGAAGAAAAAAAACGAAAACTATGCTCTAAACGCGTTTATTTTTTCCGGTTTACAAAACTGGAAAAATAAACTGCGTCAAACGGGGCCTAAGTACCCTATGTTTTCTCCTTCTCAAAGATACATAAAAAGGGATATGGCTTTCGACGTATTATATGGAGCCTCACTAAATCTGATAAAAAGTACGCTCTCTAGTTTTCCGACGTACTTTATGTTCTTGTTGATGATTCCGGTTTCCGCCGTTAAGAGATTAAAGAAATTGGAGCGAGAATTTTTATAGGAGGCTACCTTTAAAGATAGGAAATATCACTTCGTTAAATGGGACATTGTATGCTCTCAAATTGAATGCGGAGGTTTAGGCATCAAGAACTTGAGGTCCTTTAATCTTTCTCTGCTTGGGAAATAACTTTGGAGATACTTATACGAACGAGATGCTTTGTGGAGGCAAGTCATGGTGACCAAATTTGGGGAAGGCAGGGGATTTTGGGCCCCTAGTGAAATCAAAAGACCTCATGGCTTAAGCATGTGGGTGTGGATCAGCAAGTGTTAGGACAACTTTTAACAAACTTAGTCGCTATAAGGTGGGTAAAGGTACACGAGTCAGATTTTGGGGGGATCTTTGGTGTGGGGAAGAGGAGTTGAAGAAATCTTTTGCTCCATTGCTAATATTTGCGTGTGATAAAGAAATTTTGGTACGAGATGTTCTTGCATTCAATAGTGATGGACCCTTTTGGCATCCTAGTTTCAGAAGAAACTTTCATGACTGGGAGCTGGATTTAGTATCCAGCTTCTTGGGTTGTTTATACTCGCAAAGGTCGATGGGATTAGTGACGATAAAGTTGTTTGGCAGGGTAATTATGTTGGGAGCTTTACTCAGAAATCCTTCTACTCTCAGCTGGTTACGTATCAAGGAAACTTTGGCTCCTCCTAAAGTCTGCTTCTTTACATGGGAAGCAGTTGGGGATGCGGTCTTGACTGGGGACAATTGGTGCTATATGTGTACAGGTGATGGGGAGCCCGTGAATCATCTTCTTCTGCATTGCCGAGTAGCTAAGGATATTTGGGACATGGTCTTCTGCCTTTTGAACATCTTGTGGGTCATGCCCCATGATGTGGTTGATATGCTTCATAGCTGGTCGTTGTATAAGAGAAAGCCAAGGGCTGGAAAACAGTGGGGTTTAATTCCTGTTTGCTTGTTTTGGTGTATTTGGAGAGAGAGAAATATGCGAGCATTTGAGGGAGTTGAACAGCCTTTGTCTTTTCTTAAGGCTTCTTCTTTATCTACTCTTTTTTGCTGGGGGGAGACGGCTCTTCTAGGTCTGATGATGCCTTTTTAGATTTTATGGACAGCTTCTTGCTGTGTATAGATAGGTGATTAGTGCGTCTAAGGCTTAAATGTAAGGGTTCCGCCTCCTTTTCTGGCTGTTTTTGTCAACAAATTTACTTATCAAAATGAAAAACAAAAGGGATAAAATTTGCATTTATGAACTACATATTAAAGACATCTATTTTCCCACCCTACACCACTACCCACTTCGGCACATTCACCTACTTTGGCTCACCTACCACCACCACCCCCCATCAAATCACTACAGATCTGGCGATTCCCTTCTTTTTTGGTCGCCTTAGATCCCACATCACCCTCATTCTTTCCCTTCACGTCTTGTTGATCCCCCTTCCTTCCCATCATCATCTACTATCCTCTTCGCTGACCCTAAACCAAAAGCATCCCATCAAAGATGAGCACCAAACTCACAAACGCTATCGCCAATCACCCTCTCCCTCACGATTGATTGCTGCAACTTCTAGAAATTAGAGTCAAAAAGAAAATTAACTCGAGGAAGTTGCAGTTACATTCATTATCAGATTTAAGGTCCTTCATTACTGTGTGGACATGAGATTGGGATGAGAGTCAGTTGAGTCTTAGGTAGCGTTTGAAATCACTACCAATTTTGGTTTCTGTTTCCAAAAAAACAAAAACCAAAACCAGTTTTAGTTTTTATTTTTTACAAAAACAAATGGGTGTTTGGTTACCCAGTTTTTATTTTGAGTTTTTTCTTTGGTGGTGGGGCGTGGAGGTGGTCGCTAGCGGCAGCGGGCGGTGGGAGGGTGGTGATGGTCTCAAAATCAAAATCAAAATTGAAAACCCAAAACTCCTAAATGAGAGTTTTCAAAAACAGCCCCGTTTTAAAAACTGGTTTTCAAAACTGAAGGAAAAAAAACGAAAATTGTGTGCCAAATGCGTTTTTTTTCTCCAGTCTACAGAACTGGAGAAAAAACTGAAAACCAAATGATTTTCAAACAGAGCCTTAGTTTTAAGTTTCATCTGATGGTCAAACGTGGGCTTTTGACAGATTGGTGGCAGCAGGCAGGTGGTAGGGTGATGCTTCAGCCATGGTTATTGTCTATCTTCGGTCCACTGTCTGGCTTCCCGCCATTGAATTGTTCACAAAAAGGAGGACAAATGAGGGAACAATTCTTGAAAAACAAAAAAAATACTATGGCACCCTTCCCATTTGGATTTCAAAGGATTAAAAGTGAGTATTTTTTTTTCAAAAGAAAGGGGGTAAGCTCGGGCTACTTTTTACCCTAGAATAAATTAACATCCCCATGTATTGGTATGTTTGCTGCTAGATGAGTTCTAATTGTAAGAATACCCTCATTTACCCAGGAATATTTCCGCAAAATCAAAAGGGATCACAATATCACATTAAGGAAATATCACGAACTTACTTGTATAGATAGGCTGCGATTCCCAGAATTATACACAACAAGATAATATCAATACAGAAGTTTCGACTAGACCTCAGCTGGAATAGGAACAAACTTGTTTAGGTCAGTAAAAAGAAATTATGGCAAACTGCAGCTAAAATTTGTGTAAACAAAATGCATATAGTTGATGCTCAATCACCTGGTTAACAGTATGTTTGAGCCTGACATTAGTATTCTTAAGGTCAGATGTTGCCTTATCCACCTGCAATGCATAGAGAATTTTGTAATGAGTAACTACAGAAATGAGCTCAAAAAATATGGAAAGGGGAAAACTTCCAACCTTAGTGTCAATCTCATCCATCAAAGGAACTTGCCTGTCTAGTTCCTGCAAGCGTGCAAGGTACGATATAATTAATCTGGATACACACTGTGAAACAGCAGAAACAAAGCACAAGATAGCAAACCTCATTCATATCATGGGCCATGTTTTTTAGTGTATCCAGACCTTCTGCAATCACATCCAACCCTTGGTCCTGTGTGAACACAGAAGTACATCAAAAAGGGTGATGCCAAAGCTAATACTTAAAAATGTTAACACATTTGTAAATGCTTCCAAATGAGAAACAAATCATATCAACAAAAACAATTCCAACCGAACACATGCCTGCTTCATTTTCCGCATTTCATACTCTTGCCTGAACTGACTTGACTCTTCAGTTTGCTGGAAGTATTCATTGTCAAACCTCCCATCTATGAATCAAGAGAAACACTTAGTGAACTAATCAAAGCCACCAGAAATAAAAATTTATGAAAATACACAGGATAACGTATTAAGTCAACAATCACCTGAATCAAATTTCATTTCTGTACGAGAAGCTGAAGCTGCCCAGCCTCCATTTTTTTTGGGCGCAGCTGCAGTCCCGTCTGGTATGGCTTGAATCCTCTCTGGCAGCGCAAGAACCAAATCATTACGAGCAGCAAATTCTTCTGCAGACAGCCCTTTAACCTGTATGTAGGAAGTAACAACGATGTAGATTCCAGCTGAAAATTGTTAGTGTAATGCTGATGAAACTAGGCCAACTGTTGCTGGAAAAGATGTAACAGAAACAACTACCAAAAAAATTGCAGAAAATTGCATAATCAGAAGTGAAGTCTATGGTCACAAAACAATATCCAAGAAACAACATGGATGTGAGCTACTAGAATGAGACAGAGTGACAGACACACACATACACACACAGAGAGATAGATAGATACATACATACATACATACATACATAGAGAGAGAGAGAGAGAGCAGTACAAGCAAAGTTCGTCAAAAGAGTATCTTTACTCCATCAAAACTTCAATAGCACAATTTTCATTTCAAGTCCAAAAGAGAGAGTGCCATTTACATAAAGACCAAGCTCATACAGCTAGCACTAGAGCAGCATTCCAAAAGTTCAAACACCTATTAATATCACATGACATGATCCAGTATATGCTCGATCAAGCCCTTCCACAGCCCAAATGAACATTTCCCTTACCACCACCACGGGCACCCCCAATCAAGTGGGCCTCCAAATTTAAAGGCTGAATAATATCAGACGATCAACCATGAGATAAGAGTCAACTGCTTCCTCTATCAAACAAACTTCACTAGTGTTCAGTTTACCACTTCAACTCATAGAAAAAACCAATTGACACCTTAAAGAGGCTGCTTCAGCTTACTGGTATAAGTTGATATACCAACTTTTTATTTTTCTAACTGAAAAAGAACCACCAGGTAAAGAAACAACCTCAATGAAGGCCCAAGGCTTGCCATCACCTACATCTAATCCTTATCTAGACCCCGCATTTGTGCGACTCATGCATTGGAACTACAGAAAATGGAAATTATTCCCCTCTGAAAGAGCAAGTCTACCAGTCTTTGGTTCCATTAAGATGTTGCTAACAATGAATGTCATCAAAGAACATATAATAATGCAGTTATAAAATACTGTATATTACACTCTGTTTGGAACCAATTTTTAAGGATTTGGATTTCCAATTGAAATTGGATTTCGAAGTCAATTCATTTTTCTTGTTTGGAACAAAAGAGCATTTAAATCAAAAATTCTTATTTTATGTTTGGAAAACAGAGGAAATGGGTAGGTAATAAACTATTAGACAATGATATACTCGGCTTACAATGGAAAACAAACTACGGCAAGTGGTTTCACATGTGGTGGTGGCAATATATTGTGGTGGTGGTGTGCCTACGGTCGCAACGCTAAGTGGTGGTGTAGGCACACTAGCGGTGGAAGTGGTGAGGTGGTCAAGTGATGGTAATGATGGCAGTGGTGGTGGTATTGAAGTGTAACTAGTGGTAAGGATGGTGACAGTAGTGACAGTGGTGTCATACACTACGGTGGTGGTGGTGTGGCGTCAGAGGTGCTGTTTTATGGCATCGGATGCAGCTGACTCCAACAACGGTGGTGGTGGAGGTGGTGGGGCATTCTAATGATGTACCACTAGTAGTGTGCTAGTGGTGTCGGGGCAAAATTAGCGGTAATATTGGTGACAAAGGTGATGGTGACGGCAACAGAGACAATGGTAGTGGTGATGTTGTGACGTCGATGGTGGCGGCGTTGTGGCATCAACAGCGGTGTTAGCGGGGAGAACTAGTGATTGTAAAAATGGTAGTGGTGGTAGCTAGGCGTCACTAGTGCTATGTTGGTGATGGTAGTCATAGTGACGGCAATAGAGACAGTGGTGGTGCTTGTGGTGGTGGCGATGCCAGTCATGTTAATCGCGATAAGGTTGAAATAGTGACACCAGTGGTAATGGTACATACAATGACGGTGGTGGCAACTTTTGTATGGTGGTGGTGGTAGTGATGGGAAGTGGTGTAGCGGCGGCATCGATGATGGCGATCTATTGATGATAATGGTTGTCGTAATGGTGATGTGACACTTGACAGCAGTTGTGACTGTGGTCGTGGTGGTGGTGTCGTGTCGTATCGTGTGGCGATGACAATAGTGTGGCAGTTGTGGTGGGCGTAACGGTCCAATGGTGGTATGTGTAATGGTCTAATGGTGGTGGTAGTGACGGTAACAATATGATGGCATTTACGGTGGAGGTGGTCGCAGTAGCTTGGTGACAGCGGAAACGGTGGTAGTAAAGGTTGTATGGCGACAGCGGCAATGAAGACGATGCTTGTGGGTTCATCGATTATAGAGATCCAGGAAACAGTAAGATGTCATAAATCATTATTTTTATTCAAGTAAATCAAATTCCATGAAATCCGGCCATTTTTCATCAGATTTCATACTATAAAAACAAATCCAGTCAAATACCATGAAATCCAATTCCAAATCCCTTTTTTGATGTTCAAAACAACTAAATTTCAGTATTTAAAATGAAATTCCATCAATTCCGTGGTTCCAAACACACTGTTAAGAATTTTGGGTTAAACATGGTTGTAAGAGTTGTTGTTGGGAATAGTTAGAATTTTCTTAATTATCAAACTCATCAATTACAGTAATAGTGAAAACCAAGCACCTCGCATCTCTGGACAAAAAAGAGCTACAATTTTTAATGTCTCAAATTATAAGGCAAGTGGCGGAAGGTTGACGCGGAGGAACACAACTATATTGTCACGTGTAATGAGAAAGCAAAGAAACAGGTAAGATTGAGAGGAGCGCATAATCAAGTTAGTGGAAGACTGGAATAAACGATTGAGGGACCATAAGAAACAGCAAGAGGACACCAAAAGCAAGAGGCAGTTAAGGGAGATATAGACGGTAAGACGGATAAACTACACAGGGTACTTGATATTGCAAACTAGGCCTGCCCAACATAACCAAGCTTCCATCATAGCCTGCATTCAACGGAAGTATAAAAAAATGCAAATCAAACAGAACAAAATAGCCTGATTCTGTGTCTATCAGAATAGAAACTGCTACCACTCAAAACAATACTGGAACAGAACATGCAAACAGCTGCATTGCAATCAACAATTCCCTCCAAATGCAAAACAAACTATATATCATACTCCATCCTTTTCATGAGTGTTGTCCCCTGTGACTTTTTTTCTAGGATACACCAGGAGCTTCTAAATATCAACTTCATTAATTGTTTCGCCTAGTTTGACTTCTCAAACAATACTTATTTGATTGGTAATTACCATGCGAGTTCGATTCGATAATTACATGTCCAACTTCTATTCTAGGAATTTGCAAAACGCCAAAGGGGACAGAAATTATGAAACGGAGGGATTATCATCAGGGGCGGACCACCCCCATGACCGGGGGGAGCCATGGCACCCCTCACTATTTTTGGAAGAACACAGGCAGAAGATTCAGATGGTACTGAAGTGGAAGGAAAAGAGAGTGAGATAAGGATATTCAAATGTAGAAATATGGGCCTAGTTGTCCGTGCTTCCTCCTTTCTTCTTCTTATTCTACTTTTTTGGACAGAACTATCGGTGCTACTTCGTGTGAACCAGTTTCCGAGCTTAATTAGTGTCATCTATAGCTCTGAAAAACATTTAACTACCAAAACTTCAAAGAGAATGCCAAAATAACAGTGCGCCAAAATAACAGTGAGGGACACATTCATAATGAGTTTTTCATGTGATTTAAATTAGGCTCCGTTTGGATTGACGATACGTGTCTTTGTGCTTGTATCTATTTTTATCTTATGTTTATTTCCGTAATGAATATTCACTATATTGTAAAACTAATTTATTAGGATCTTATTTTCTTGTGTCTTCTATTCTTTGCGCTCTATCATAATCGTTATCTTTGTCATTTTCTTAATTTATCTTCATTCTTCTAAATCCCAAATCTTAAATCTCCATATTACAAAAAAATAATAATAATAATAAGATTTTTTTATTTTTTTCTTTTGAAGTTTGTATTCTTATAGTTGGTTAACTTATACGTGACTAATGTACTCATCTAATTAATAATCGCATTAGTAGTATATTTATATAGTAAGAGTTAAGCTTTTCTCATACAAAATTAAAAATTTATAGTTGACTAATCTTAGCAAGCTAAATAAATCACTATGCATGAAAATATATTGTTAATAGTCAAATTGAGCAACCTATTTTGTATTTAACGGATTCAATAGTGACGTTAATTATAATGTGTTTTTGATTATTTCATATTTTATGTAAATTTGAACCTTCTGAAATGTTTAATGTTAGCCATTAAATTTTTTTATAATTTTTTGGCACCCCCCGGCCAGACTTTCTGGATCCGCCCCTGAGTATCATACAACGTTAACAAAATGCAAGGCAGGCGAATAAAAGCAGCACATCAAATCAACGAAAGTCAAACCTACTAAGTTCACAAATTAGAACTATACGCTCTTCACAACCATCTCTACGACTTTGGAAACACTGTCATACAACATTAACAAAATGCAATGTACACGAACAAAATCACCAGATTGTAAATTTCAAACCAATTAAGTTTACAAACGTAAAAAAATAAAGATACAAATCAAACCTTTTTGACGTGAAATCTATGTGTTCTAGAAATTTCCAAAACGTCCTCAAACAAAATGCTATGCATGCAAATGACGTTAACACACTAATTTTCCATCAAGTCCTCGAAAGTCAAACCAACTTAAATCGCCAAATTAAAAGAGTAACTAGATAAGACTAAACCGTCTTCACAGTCAATCTCTGCAATTCAGGGAACACTATCATACGACATCAACAAAATGCAATGTGTGCAAATAAAACCAACGCATTCTAGATTCCACGTCAACAAAAGCCAAAGCAATTAATTTCAGGAATTCAAAAGAGAAACGACATGAATTAAACCTTTTTGACAGCCAATCTCTGCAACTTAGGGACCTCCTCCACCAACCGCACCTTGGTTCGCCGAATCTCCGCGTTGATGGCCACCGCAGACGCCCTGTTCTTCTCGCTCGCAGCTGTCTCCGCCTTCTGTAAACGAGCAAAAAAAAAAAAGCTTCAATTCTAAACACCAGAGTCGAAAGTCACGTCAATGAGGCGATATGAGGCTTCAGGACACAATGACCTGAAGGGCAGCGGCAATATCGGACTCTAGGGCGGTGTAGAGGCGGACGAAGGCGTCGCCGGCGCCGCCGGTGGGGTCGAGGTCCTTCTGCTTGTCGATGTCGTACCTGTCGTACTTCTTGCAGATCGCGTCGACGCGCGTGAGGATGTCGATCACGCTCATTTTCGCTAACGAATGTGAAGTTCAAGATCCGAGATGAGTGTGGATTGTGGAACAGAGAAGAAATGGAGAGATCTTCTCTTTCTCAAATTGTGCTGGTTCGGGACAGCACGGCGGAGGAAGTAGGCCTTCCTACCAGGCTACCAGCCTGGAATTGCAGTTCGGTGCAACATATATTCTATTAAAAAAATTCTGGGGTTAAATACCATCTACTCCATGAATTTGTTCGTAGATTTCACTTAAACCCTATACAACAACAGTATGTTTTCATCAGCAGCTTGAACCCCGTTCGTAATATGAAAGCGATCGGTGGTCGACCCTCAAAAGTAAATTTTTAAACGAGTCATAGTCACTTTTTATGTTTGATTTAATTTTCAGTTGTTTTTAGCAAAACTTGTTTTAGGTGATCGATGATGTTTGAATAAAAAGTACTAGTAAAACAATTTTTATGTGACAAAATGACCGCGAATATTTACGAAATGAATAAAATGGTAGTTTGATTTGTATAGAAAGTTAGGGATTGATTTTAGAGTTGACAAACATGTTTTAGATGATGTAAAGAAGTTTGTTGAGCGTTTGTTAAAAATTAAAAGCATTTAAAACAACCCCCCCCCCCCCCCCCCACAAACACAAAAAGTGCTTAAAATCAAGTTTGATGAAAAGAAAAGTATTACATTGCCCTCACCTTATTTACGACACGTTATTGAATGCTGTTTTAAAACAATTTACCACTTTTTTTTACTTTCTCCACTAAAAGTATGTAGTGGATATGAAGCTACAAAATAATAAAGAAACTCGCCACAACATGCTGTTTGATTATAAAATATACACAATCTTGCACGTGTTAAACAATAAAAGAATTTATCTATTTAATACCCTTGTTGGTCATTTTCTTACATCATAATATTTTCAATAGTTTTCACTCAAACATTTTTGTAACTTCTAACAAGAATTTTCACAACTTTTGCCAAACGGTTACTTATTTTACGTATATTAGATTAAGATTGTTTTTTTTAAACAATTTAATGTAAAATTTGGTTTTGAAAATCAATCACATTACTTGGTCAAATCTGATTATAAAAAATATGTATTAATCTAGAATTCTCGTTTTTGTGAATTATGATTCTATTAGTTCATATAGTATGAGGCGCAACCATATCATAATCAATCCCAGACCGCAAAATGGACTTGGCAAAAAAAATGGTATATTTGTCCATTCTTAAAAGTCTGAAACTTTTAAGGTAATTTTCTTGGAGTTTATACCATGTTTGTAAGTTTTAAAGAGAGGAAAATAAAGGAAAGTGGCTTATTTCCTTCATTTTCTTTATTTTGTGAGTTGTTTTAGAAAGATAAAAGAAGAGAAAGATAAAGAAAGTTTAGCTTATTTCTTTTCAAATCTTTTCTTTCAGAATTAGGAAGAAATTGTGAGAAATGAGACTTTCCTAAGCAATACTCTCATAATGTTCATATTACCTTTGAGATATCGAAGACTAAATCTTTAATGACTTTTAAGTCGTACGCTTTCTTACAAAACTAGTATTAACCCCGTGTGCTGCACACGGGACTAACAACAGCTAATTAAAAGCTGATACTTATTTGTCGAATAATAATAACAAATAATGTTATTTGCACATTTTTATGAGTTTTCTACCATTTTTAGTAATAATATTAGTAACTCATGTGTTGAAGTTTTTATTAATAAAACTTACCTAAAACAGTATAAAAAGTTTTGTGACATAAGAGAAGATACAATATGAGAAATAATCATATGTATATACAGACATATATATATACATATACATTTTATATGACTTATAATAAAGTTAAAGGAGGGAAACTAATTTTGTTAGATTGTGAAAACATATTAGACTTGTGTAAAATATAGGAAAGTTTCAAGATTTAAATGAAATATAGATCAGAATGGGATATAAATGTAAAATTGAGAGAGAGAGAGAGAGAGAGAGAGAGCGAGAGATTGGTTATTAAGTGGGACATGCTGACGTGGAAAAGAGAGAAAAGTGAAACTTATTGATTGGTTGAATGCCAAATGACATAAAAAGAGGCATGTCAAGTAGAAAAGAGAATATTACATTCTCTCAGTTTCAGCTTTCATATATATATATATATATATTCCATTTAACTTACAAACAGATAATTGTCTTGAATGTTAGAGTTGACTTGTTATTGATTATTTTTTATTGGGCTAATTACACATATGTCCCTGAGGTTAGGGGGTAATTACAGTCAAGGACACAAAGTTTATAACATTTCGTGACTAAAAGTGTTTCAAATGTATCACCCGTATCCATCCGTTAGGGTTCCGTCCAAAAAGTGTACTTTTTTATTATGTCATTAATACGTATTTTTAAAATGGCGATACTACCCCTTGTACTTTATTATGGTAAATACCTAATTTTCTCTCTCCACAATTTAAACCCTAGATCTGAAGTCACCGCCGGCAGCCCCCTCCGCCGCCCCACGCCGCCAGCAGCCCCCCGCCCCCGCCCCACGCCGCCAGTAGCCCTCCTCGCCCCACCATCCAGCAGAACCACCCTACCACGCCAGTAAACCACGGCGCGGAAGCGCTTTTGGCCGGTGGTGTCCCAAATCTGGGCCCTGACCTCCTTGTCGCTGATCTCCATGCTCTGGGTCTGGAACTCCACGCCATGATGGCCTTGGAGTGCAGGTTAAACTCGTCCCAGGCGTACCAAGACAGCATGTTCGACTTCCCCACTGCCGAGCCCCTACCACCACCACCTTGAACATGTACTCATCCCCGCCATCTACGTCATCTTCACTGTCGTCCATCGTCGTTTCTTGTGGCTCTTGCTGCAACAAAGAGAGAGGAGTTTGAAATGATACAGCGCCAGTGACAAAGGAGGAAGATGGGTGACGAGGGAGGAAGACGGGTTGCGCAGAGGAAGGGGGAGGCAGACGGGGTGGGGGCTGGGCGAGGGGAGAGGAAGAATAAACAGTTAATTAATAAAGTCTTTCTTTAAAAAAAATTGAAGTAATGGCATTGGAAAAGAAATAAGGTTCCAACTTAGGGGCAATACAGTCTTTTCATTAAAACCGTTAGAATTTTTAAGATTCCGTTTGGTCAATGGACACAAGTGTAATTTGTCGAAACTATTGTCCTTGCCTGTAATTACCCCCTAACCTCAGGGACATAGGTGTAATTAGCCCTTTTTATTTTAGTGTGACATTTATTAGATTTAAATGTCCGGTTGTTCGTAGTCAACTGATGGCTAGTTAGTGTATTATTTTGTTGTGCCATTAACAATGATGTATGACCTATTATACTTCTATGGTATGAACTTTGTATGGTGTCCTTAATGACTAATTTAGTTTTTCGTCAAAATCACGTCCTTTTTTAAAGGATCATACTTTTATAGTCTTTCTTAATATTATTAGAATATAATAATGCGGTATAAAAGGGGGGGGGGGGGTAATTTGGTATCTTTTCTTTTATTTTCAGCTGAACTGACAAAACAAGAGAAATGAATATATATATATATATATATATATATATATATATATATATATGGGGAAAACGAATATGTTGCTAGCCTTAAGCAACTTGCCTAAGGCTAGCAAACAATACTACGTAGTTTTGTACCTTTTTTTTGCAATTTTTCTTTTCCTGTTTTTTCTCTTCCCGTCGATGCATTCTCTCTGCCTCTCTCATTCATCTTATCTGCCTAGCCCCATCGCCGACCAACCTCCATAGCCTCATCGTCTGCCAACCTCCACAGCGGCGAACCACCACCCTCACCATTTCAACCAACCGCCAGTATACAGAGAGACCCACCACTACCATTCTCCGTCTTTAACCCGTCGGCCCACAATCGTCGGTGTCAATCTCCACCCCACTGACCACATTCAGCTAGTAAGTTCACCGACCGTCCTCTGTCATCACTATCACTGTGCAAGCCATAACCAAGGGACTCAATTCGTCACCCCAAATCATATCTTCAACAAACCCCCCTTCCCGTTCACCCACCAACCACACAAATCTAGATCATTATTCACCATTTAGATCAGATACTGCCACCTCGCATATTCGTCGACCACCGTCGGCCCACATATTCGCTGCCCATCGTCGCTGCCTAGCCTTCCTGGCGACCGAATCTCTGTCATCACCGTAACCCACCACTGCCATGCATCTCTTCTCCCTTTAGATCAACCACCGTAACCCACATATTCACCTCACCTCCTTGCTCGTCGGTCGTGCTTCTTCGCAGGAGACAAAACAGAATCGGCCACTGCCGTGTCGCCCAATCGCTGGAGACTCACCAACCCCACAATCCAACCACCGCAGACCCCGTCACAGTTCTGGAAACCACCACCACAAAGCCGACTCACCATTGCCAGACACAAATCCCATCGCGCAACCCCGCGACTTTCGCCATCAATTTCGCCGCCATTGATCCATCATTACCATCAAGTCCACCACACCGGTCACCATCTACAATAGCAATTGACTACCATGTCTGATTAACACATACATAAACAAGCTACGTATTTGAGGTTTGTGCTTGTTGTAATTTAGAGGATTTAGTTCAAATTGGGTTTCATTTGTGATAATTAATCATGAAAATGGTGTACATTTTTAAAGGGGCTCAAATTTGGAATAGAGGGGGATAGTGGTGGTTGACTTGTCGGTAGGAGGAAAGGTGGTGGGCTCGTTGGTGGTGGGCTGGTGGTCATGATCGGTGGTGGGGAAGACTCATGGGCATTTGAGCTTTTTTTTGGTTCTTGTTGAACGAATAGTTTAACGATTACAATAATTTTTTAATTTTAAGATCACATTTGTATTCCTAAAAGTTGACAGACAGAGATAGAGAGGGGAGGCCGGTAACAGAGAGTTGCTGTTGTGTGAGAAAAAAACATGAGGACTTTGAATAAGAAAGTATTTTAATTAAAGCACCTCAAACTACCTAGTTTTGATAAACACATATCTTACTAAAACGACGTAGTTTTGGCCGCTAGCCTTAGGCAAGTTGCTTAAGACTATCAATATATTCGCTTTCCCCTATATATATATATATATATATATATATNTATATATATATATTTTAAACTCACAAACAAGACGAGTGAAAACTGTAATCCTTTCTCTTCTCCCCCCCCCCCTTTTTCCTCCCCTCTCGTCTCATTTTTTCCTCCCCTCTCGTCTCAGAACTCATGGATGTTATAAAATTATTCCAAGGTTAGCATGCTTCTAATTCTCATTGATTTGAAAACTTGAACCACTCGACTAGACCTCTATCAGTGTGGATGTTCGATTAGACTAACATATGATTTAGTTTAATCGATTTGAAATTGTGACATCAGTTAAGTTCTTAGACCTATCTTTGATGCAAATGGACTACATACATACATTTGTAAATGAAGGGTGAATCGGCCATCCAACTTTAGTCTAAAGTCTCAAATTATACAATTATTATTACTATACATTCCAAGCAAATGTAGGGATTCCGAGAAGGAACGAGAAAGCTTCCATCCAAAAGGGTGAATTCTCGTGTTTTAGAGTTTTTTTGTGGTTGCAAAATTATGACATGGCAGGTGCATTTGTATTCATCGGCCAATTACTTATATTTTGTAGGTTTGAATTCCTTTATTCAAAAATTAAATATTTTTCTTTTAAGATTTGACGAATTGTATATTAGGTACTAGATAAGTTGTTATAGCCAGAAAACAAGACTTTTATCGTAATGAACTTCATTGCATCCCTCAACTTTGTTATATCCCTTCGATTCTCATTTGATCAAGAAGGTGGTAAAGGTGGTCGCATCGGCGACGGGTGACAACGAATTTATAAGCAGAGAGATGAAATGAAAGCTAGGTTTTGTTGGAAATCCAATGACAAAGAATTACCCCTGTATTTGCAAACTAACCACAACCTTATAATAATCATATAAACTCTTGTATTGCACATGCAGCTGTAGCCGATAATTTAGGGACTTGTTTGGTAATCAACCCCCTTCTTGGCTTGGTTTTAACATATTTTAAGACAAGTTTTGCTGTTTCGGTTGCTGGTAACCGTGAGCGGTCTCAGTTGTCTATATAAGCCCGTCTCCTACACACATTATATATTCTTCCTTTGCGCTCCCTCTTTATCTCATCTCCGTAATTTAATTCAGACAATTATACAACTATTTCTGGATCGATCGTCTACGGGGAGAAACCCCCTTATCTTCACGCAAAAGGTACGGTCAAACTTGTGGATCGTTCTTCTGTTTATTGATCGATCATCTTTTTTTAATCTGAAGATCGTTTTCCTGTTTGTATTTTTTCATCGACTTCGTTTAATCACGGAGTCGTCTTTGATCGTTGCCGATGTCTGATATAACTAGATTTATCTGATGATATTTGCTAGAGGATCCACTGTATACTAATATCAGTTTTCGATGATCAACGTAAATGGGTTTGCTTTACAATCTGGGTTTATGGTGATTTTTATGTTTATAACTTTGTTTTGGCTGTTCTGGATTTATCCTTTATTTCTGGGTTTGGGCGGTCGGTGGGGTGGGCACATGACAATTATGGTCGTTGCGGTCTTTTTATTGACGTCTATACATACATGTTGTTTTGTCAGCTATTTAATAGTAAATTCTGATTATAGGAATTACGTCTTTTACCCCATATGCGCATTTCTGGGTTGCTTATTGGGAAAAAAGTTGTTAGGTGCTAGCTTATCTATTTTGTCACACACTAATAAACTGTGTGCTTAACATAGAATCGGTAGATATTTTCTTAATCTGTTCTAGTTAGCTGCCCCATTTTAGTAACGCCAGATCTACTTTTGCAATCATCTTTAGAAATAGTGATGCAGTCATTTCACAATGTGTTGTGGGCCTTGTGGCCAAATGAGCATACAAATGGTCAGGCAATTTATTGTTGAGGTAATAAGGGAGGAGGTTTGGATTACTTGGTCTAATGGTCTATGGATTCGACTATGGACTTATGGGTTTTTGCAGAGCTTAAAGCCAACTTCTAGTATAACTCTTTGTATAAGCTGAATAATAAGGCAATCCTATCATATGGTGGGATGGAATAAGGTGTGCACTTCAATTGGTGGGTTGGTGGGAAGGGGCTGAGTGAGTTCAGATCTTCTATCAGGTTCTTCTGGGCTATGACATATCCTAGGGAGGGGGGTGCTTCTCGAGAGGGGTGGGGAACAGCCATGCAAAGGATGAAAATTGAAAAGAGGACTCTTCCATGAGTTTTATGATCTATTCTGTTTTGGGTGTAAAAGGTCCTCACCGCCTGTCCGTGGTGTGAAGGGAGCAGGGGGAGTGTCTCCAGTTTCTTCCATTTATTCCTTCTTCCAGAGTATTTGCACTCAACAACCTATCCTGCAATTGATATGTCTTAGATTGTTTTGCCTGTAATTTTGACAGCACTTTATTATGAATTAATGACACCTTGAGCTGACCGAGCTAAATTATGTGTAAAGAGTATTTAAATTAACATTAATGATACCCTGTTGGATCTAGCATAATAACCTTGAACTTAGAGGCTAAGCATAGACAGTAATTTCTATGAAACTGTCTAGACCTAAATCAACTTAAGAGCAAAAGGGTTAAATCATATTGAGCTTTCTCCAAGCTAGATTCGGACATGAAGTAGAATTCGGACCACCATTTATTCCCAACTTCAAACGGAAGTCCCACCAAAAAGATACACAGATGATACTTGAAAGCCGAGGCTAGTTAGAAACTCCCATAGTCCAGCATGACCAACTTGTCACCTTTGGCACTTATGGCGTTGTAACCCAGCTAGATTAGTTCCGAATCCAGGAGCTTTCAAATAAACATATTTGTTGGTGTCTATTTGGGACATGGTTGTTTCACTTTTTGGGGTATCATATTGAGTCGCTCACGAGAGGAAGAAAAGGAAGACTGTTCTATGGGTGCGTCTCCCTCATTCATTTTGGATTTATAATGTCGAGAAAGGAAAAATAGAGCTTTTGAAGCAAAGGAGATGTCTATCTTGAAGGTTAAGTCCTCTGTTCTCAATACTTTATTTTTGTGGTCTGAACATGAGGAGATAGCTTCTTTTGATGCTTTTCTTGACTTTGTAGGCCGGTTTGCTTATTGTATAGCTTACTGATATTTCTTCTCTTTTGAAGATACGGGGTTGCTTGTATTAGTGTTTTCGTTGTAAATTCAGATTAAAAAAAAAGTGGATAAAGATAAATCCCAGTACCTCCTCAGCACTAAATGAATCTTGATGTTAAGAAAATTTATGAGCCTTGTGATAATAGATGCGAAGTTAAACTCTTAGACATTGTTTTTGTGTGGTCTAGTCATTTTGATTGTATGTATAACTTCAGGCTTGTATTGCTTGCTTCTGGTTTTATTATTATCACCGAGGAGCTATGTTGGATCCTTGGTGCTATTATCGTTCTCGATTATGCGCACATCAATTAGGTTAGATGGTTTCAATATGCAGGTTTGGGGACGAGGGTGGTGTCTAATCAAAATAGAGGATGTGGCCCTAGATCTGTAGGGACTTGCTAGGTGACTCTGATAGTTTGGTTAAGGCTTTGTTGAATTGCTTTCTTTGAGGTTAGCTGAGCATGAGTTATTCTGGAGGATTTGGGATGATAGCGTTGTAACATGTGCAGGTGAGAAGTCTTGACTTAAAGAGCTCTCCATTTTCTTTCTTTTCACGCTTCTCTTCCATTTGTGTTTCCAGACAGGCTTCTGCAGGTTTTGTTGTATGTTTTTTTTTTACTGAAATACGTTGACAGAAATACTGCCCGAGGGGGCAACCCGGATTGCAGGCAGAAAATAGGCAAGATCACCAAGAAAGTCCTGGCCGAACCGCAGTTCATGTTATGTCTTATTTAATTTTGATTGGTTTACGGGCCAGTATTTACTAATCGGATTTAGTCCTTCCTCCTGGTGCAGAGCGATGACTTCGGTTTTACGTATCATATGCATTGTTACTGGCAAGAACCGAGTAGGATAGTTTGGTGGATAAGACAGTTAGCTTCACTTCTTTATAGCATCTGAATGTCGAATGATGTTGCAGGCACTTGTGGTCAATGTGGAAGACTGAGGCAGAGTTGATCTTGAAACCTGGTATTCTTTTCAAGATTTATTAGAGTGATCTGCTGAGCTTGCAGTGTCTTATATATGGCGTTTGTGTTGAGCCACTCCAGGGAATTGGAGGTTTTTAAAAAACCTTGCAATTCAGTCTAAGGATTGCCGCAAACCTTAACATTGTGATGTTTTCACTAGTTATCCAGAGACACCGCACACCGCAGTACGTCGGCGCAATTCATGTTTCATTCACTTCTCTCTTATGAGTGGAGAAAGCACTTTAATGGCTCTAAGAATCTTGTTTGTTGACCTTCCCTTTTCAAATCATGGGGTGGAAGCGCGAGAGGGTTTCTACAACGCACGGTTATACGAGTCTTTGATCGAGTATATGGGCAATGTAAAGTTTGGACTGCAGATATAGTGAGGGACTGGCTTGTGGTCCTCGAGTTATGTTGAGGAGCAGCTATATCGAGGTATACTTTCCCCTTTGCTAGCTGGTTGTGTGGTTGGTGATGAGTTATTGAGTGACGGTGTTGAAATTGTTGGTTCGGAGATGTGTAACCTGTATTTCTTTAAGGTTTGGCGGTGGTTATCTCATTGAACATGATACTGAAGGAGCAAAGAGCACACTCAGGAACATTGGAATGGTGTTTTCCTATCTAAGATTATGTACAAGGCTGGGCACCTCTGGGTGTTGTCTATTTCAAGTGATTAAAACAATTGTATAGCTTGGCAAGGCAGTGGGCACTATATACAAGAATGCTGGTTGCCTGTCACTTGATGCTTGTCATGGTATTACCGCTTGCTAATTGGGTTCTTGCGCTGCCTGATGGTGGAAAGCAATTTTGAGTTGGGGCTGTATAAGAATATCCTAATTGCATGTTAGGATGCTTAATTACTGACCAATTTCTCTCTTCGCTAACAAGATGTGTCCCCGAGGTATCCACGCAGCTGCATGAAGCTTTTTTAGCTTCTAGGAGCCTTTGGTACTTTCTGGGTTACAATACGTGAACATATGTCTGTTCATTAACTGACTGGCCATCTCTTGAATCTTCTCGAGGAAGGCAGTGGGCACAATCTACAAGAATGCTGGTTGCCCCTGAATTGGTGGTCTTTGATGGTATAATCACTCTACCAGTGGGGAACTTTGGCTATTGTTGGGCTGTATGAGAATACTTTAATTGTATGTAAGGATGTTTATTAATGAGAAGTTCCTCGCTTCACTAACAAGCTCCTTCCGTGAGATATATAGGCACAGATGCATGGCGCTTTTTTTGAGCTCCAAGGACCCTTTGACACTTTCCGGGAGACATGAATGTCACTTGATTTGTATCTCCGAGCTACAATGACTTCCTCTATCTTTTATTGTTCGGAACTAGACATTTCTCGGGTTTTTGTGTATTAAACAATGTTATTTGTGATCAAGTACTCGTAGTTTATATCAGCGAGTTTGTTTAGGATGTGCTGAAGAAGAAAAACTTTTGGTATTTAATGTTTATGGTGACAGAATTTAAGTGTGTCACAATATAAAGGAATTCTCTTCTAATTTCTTTGGGTCTTCCTTGTTTTCATTTTTCTGTGTCGGTGAAGGTATTACTTATTGTGTAGAGATGATGGGTATATGTTATTTGTGATCAAGTACTCGTAGTTTATATCAGCGAGTTTGTTTAGGATGTGCTGAAGAAGAAAAACTTTTGGTATTTAATGTTTATGGTGACAGAATTTAAGTGTGTCACAATATAAAGGAATTCTCTTCTAATTTCTTTGGGTCTTCCTTGTTTTCATTTTTCTGTGTCGGTGAAGGTATTACTTATTGTGTAGAGATGATGGGTCCTATGTTGACTTAATATGAATAGCAGTTCTCATGTTAAGCCTGTGCAATAAACTATTCGCCTTTTGCGGTTAGTTGTAGGAAGTGATGTTTTTGGTTATCTTTGGTGGAGGTATGCAATTGGACAGTTGGGGCAACCAATGATAGAGCTGTCCTTGTTGCCTATAGATGATGATATTTCATGTCTCAGGTAACATTATCTCGAGTCCTATCTCGCAACAATATGTATAGATTGTTGAGGAATTCATCTTTGTCTCTGTATGGCGCGTCAAGGGTGCTATGCCCAGAGGCTAAACAATGCACAGCTCCAGGGCCTTGTTTGGTCCAGGCTCAGTCCATTTACACAGGTGGGCATGTTGTCCTTTAAGCGAGGCTTATGTCGTTAAGGTCCGTCTGTTTAAGTTACTTAAAACGTGAAAGTCAAGTCCTCCTGACGAATCCGGTCAAAGAAAGTAGAAGCCATTTACTTTTTGTTGAGAAGACATTTTCACTCTTTTCGCTCTATGCTCTCTCCCCTGTTTTTCTAAGTCTTCCTTCTCTTCGTGTCGTTATGGCTCTTTATGCTCATCTTTCAGTCCTCCCCAGACTCTTATCATTCTGAAGAAATTTTCTTCAGTTTCTCTTTCTATTTTTCAATTTGGAGCTCTTCTGAAGTTTTTTAACATTGGTTTACACCCGTAATTCTTTCCGATAGTGGTTTATTTTTCGAATTGGTCAGTATTTATGAGTCTTTTAATTGGTAATAATCCTCCAAATTTTTATTCAGTTTTAGTGTGGGCATTTGATTCTAAAGTGGCTTAGGTTAGTTTCTATACAGTTGCCGACTTGTTTCCATCTGATGTATAGATTGTTCTGGAGATGTAAGTGTATGTAGTGCATGCCCTAGTTCCGTTGTTCATGTGCTGGCTGTGGACTTACATTCGACCCTTATTTGCATTTCATCTTCAAGCTCCTTATTTTTGTTGACAAAATAATGGACTTATGGAATTCCGGAGCTATTAAAAGTCGTGTGGATCTTTTTGCTTTCAACCGTTGGTTTGACTACTTGAGAGTATGGATTTGAAATTGTCCTAGGGACTCATTAATGCTATCTATGTCTGTGATTCATATGAGGTTTATCAATTAGGCAAGCTTTCAAGAGTCGCTTTCCTTGTGTCAATTGTTGAGCTTTTCCATTGGACCTTAACATAAGAATCTTCTTAGTGCGAAGAAAAGAAGAGGTCTTAAATTCTATTTAGTTGTAGTTAGTCCATAATGAAACTGCATATTGTTCTGGTGATTTACACGTACTTTATGGTGTGAAAATATTAGTATGCTACCAATGTCTTTACGAGTACTGTGTAATAGTTGTTATCTGTCAATGCATTTGTGAGTATACTGCCAAAAAATTCGCTCGATGAAGGACAGAAATATCATGGGGTGAAACAGTTCATATAGTGATGCTTTATACGAGTATTTTTGGTGATCAATGGTATTGTCTGAATCTTGATATCTTACTAATCAAGTATTTTGGAGGATAAGATTTCTATCTTCAGTATAACTATAGCCTTATTCACCTTTCACGAATATCTTTGTGTATATTTTT
The DNA here is from genome assembly GCA_033065855.1 of Escallonia rubra. NCBI lineage: Eukaryota > Viridiplantae > Streptophyta > Magnoliopsida > Escalloniales > Escalloniaceae > Escallonia > Escallonia rubra. The sequence goes on from JAVXUO010002536.1 coordinate 437,670, forward strand.
TAGTCGAACAGTGAGCAGGAAAAGCAAAGGGAAGAATACCGTTGAGAGTTCACCTGTAAATTACTGTATTTGCCTTACCTCACAGGTTTTCCACGTTTGCTTGCAATTTTTTGAGGACAGTAGGAAAGAATTTCACCAACAAGGTAATTGCTTTAGTTAATTTGGTTGAATGGAAGCACACAGAGGGAAGATTAAGGCAAGTTAAGTCATAGAATTTTCATTCCTATTAGTTCACAAACCCAGTTCCTAAGGTTAAAGTTCTCTCCTTTTATTGCCATTTCTTTATATTTCCTTTTCTGACATTTTTTCAGCTCGTCTAACTAGGAGATCATGGAGTTCCTTACTTACCTTTTCTCAAGTCGAATTTTTTCCATTCACAACACAATTTGAATGGTTTATTTTCAAAAAAACGGGACGACAAGGAAGGCAAGAAACTTATCTTTCACTGGAAGCTTTGAGACCATATTCTGAGTGATAAATACGTACATGGAATATCATGATATACCAACTCCAACTCGTTTTTTACTGTTTTTTAGTGCTGAAGTATGTGCCCTAGTGATAATGTCATTGTTGTGAAGCCGGAGCATTGCCTATAACGAGGTGGGTTATTTCGGAAGGATTTCTAGTTAATGCCTGCTTAATATTTATCACTTCAAAAGGGTAGAGTATGTGGCAAAGTGATGTGGTCTCCTATTGCATGACAGCAGTATATCACTTGTAGAAGGATGAGTGAAGTTTTGAGATAAATAGTAGATTTTCTACTGTTTTGATGTATTTGAAAATTTAGCTTGCAGGAGTTGTAACGTATTAAACGGTATATTATACATCTAAGGTAGAGAGTTGACTCTTGTCAGCCTCTTTTCTTGTTGTTTGTGTAGACGCTCTCCCATACCTCTCCCATCCCAACTTTGTTGATATATCAATTTTAAGACAAATACTCAAACCAGGGTGAGGAATGATAGAGTTGCATCTTTAGTTATTTGGGCATCACGATAGTCTTGGTTCGTGCTAAATGAGGGGACTCGGAGGTTGGATTCGGTAAATTAACCTTCATGCACCAGGCTTTCTTGGCAGCTACTGTTTGTGCCTGAATGTGGGTGTTAAGGATTTAATTATGTTGAGTAGAATTTCATCATTAATGCAGTTTTCGTTGAACCGGGGTGTCCTATTAGCATAGCCTTTGTCATAACTGGTAATTGTTACATGTGGATTCACAATTTAATATGCCCTGTGCATTGTTAGGAGTTTATGCATAAAGTGACTTCTGCAGGCTTAAACTATGCTTATGACATGCAGGTGAGGTTGTCCCCAGTAGTAAGTTAACTTGATCTGTTCAGACTTCTATGGGGCATAGACATCTATTCAGCACCTCCAAAATGCTTGAGGCAGATGCTGATCAGAGCTGGAATCATGCAGAGCAGTCTTACGTGCATTTGGGTATTAATTCGTTTATCCGTGCTACTTGTACATCTTCCATTACCCTTTCGACTGTAGCTATTTGAGTTGTCTTTCGGTCTATTCTGTGGTTGATAAACATGGAAAAGGATGAGCTTGAGCTTGTTTTCCAGCATATCTGTGCTTTGTTATTTTCCTCAAATTAAAACTTGAGATCTTTTTGGTTCATTTATCAGCTAGCAGGATGTCTTATATCTGAGTGGTTTAGTCATTTCAGCATACTTAGAAGAGTGCTTCAGTTACAAATATCTGAATTTTTTTGCATCATCTTGAATTTTAAACTTGAAAATACCCATACAGGCATGGAAGTGAATGTAGATATTTACTCGTCCAAGTATGAATCTCGTTGTATGGAGCAGGTGCATTTCATTTGAAAGTTCGTGGATTTATGTGCCTTGTGCTCTTATCTTGATGAACTTGAAAAGGCTTGTACAGGCTTGGAGAAAACCAAGGCATCTGCTGTTTTATCTATAAAGGTTGTTACCTATGCCATTATTAAGGGAAAGCAACCTTATGGTGAAGCCTTCTTGGAACTTCCAACAATAACCTTCACTATATAGTACTTTCAAGTTTAATAGAAAGTTAATCAAGGACATTGTTGGCTATTTTTCAACGTTTAGTAAATAACGGCTCCACTCCACTACTTTTTAAACTTCTTCGTCATCCCATTATTCCAACCACTACACTCAAATATCTAACTCTCAGGATTTTTACTCCGTTCCTACCGGTCCTTCCCTCTTGGTCTCATTTTCATGGTAACTCATTTTCTTTTATGTACTTTTTATCATTTGTATCGATTAGGTTAAAATATGCTTTTGTTAATTGCACATGTAACGCGCGTGCTGACGACGCTAATATATACTAGTACCTTTATATCCTCGAATATTTCACCATTGCAGGGGGTGGTGCGACTGAAACCAATTCACACGTCTATCCTGTGGAAAATATGTCGACCGATGGAGCACATATTTTCTCTCACTGGAATCCTTCTGCAAGGTCAAACAGTTATTCATCTTTAAGTCACAACGTTGACATGCCACATTACCAACCAGAAGCTTCTGGCCTATCCCGTGATCCTTATTTGCATCCATCTACTCCTGGAAGCTTCTGCATGGTCCCAGAAAATTATGGACATCATGCATCTTCATCCAATCATGCTGGACAAACATTTCATGGTGTTGAGGATGGTTTTTTTGAGCATACAATGGGCAGTGGGAGAGGGCCATACAAACGTAAAAGCCCTGGTGTCCCCGCAGTCCGCGAAAGAGGCAGTACAAGTAGATATCATGATGCATCTTCATCCAATGTTTCTATGCCCTCCGACTTATGGCAAGAGAAGCCAAATGGAGATTTTCATCATGCACCTTGGGAACATCCTGGCATTACCCCCGGCTATAGAGGTAACAGCCTCTCAATTGGTGGTGAATCTACTATAAGGAATGTGAGAAGCAGAGCTGCATTTGACTTGGAAGCCGACCTAGCTAGAACTCACTTATCAAGCAGTTCTCGCCATTCTCATTCAAGAAGTCAGCCTTCAGATCATTCTAGGTCAGTTGATTTGTTGAGTCAGAACTCGAATGCATCAACACAGGAATGGAACCCAACTCTGATTTCTCCTGCTTCTCATGGTAAGAATGTAGTCTCAAGTCAGTTAACTTGGTTGCACTTTTGTATCTCCTGTTTTTTTTCCCAAGAACTCTAAAATTTCATTTTGGATGTTGCAGATACTAATGCTTTCAGTCAGGAGACAAATCACTTCAACGGTAGCAGTAGTCATAGCGCTTCACTAGAGATTGGACATTATAATAACGATATCATAGGAAGCAGAACTCCTGTTCCTCAAAGTTTGCAAGGTACCTCTACGCAACCTGCAAGGGGGCTTCGAAGCAGCTATTCTCAAAGATCCGCCCCAACTTTCGGGACCAACTTGCGCCAGGGACATGCACCAGTTTCAGATGAAGGGTTTCAAATGGCCACGGAAAGTTACTCCTCCAGACACCGAAGGCCATTTTCCAACATAGGGTGGCGCAACAGTGACCGAAATGCACGATCAAGGATATACAGTGAGAGATACAGAGCTCTTGCTGATGAGGCAGCTTTCCGTGATCGACTTGGCCCCGAGGTCTGTTCCCTTCTATAGAGTATATCGCTTGTCCAACTGACAAGGGTTACCTCCTCTAGCAGTACATCATTTAAACGTACTCAAGTGACTAGCATCAAGTTAATTTGTATAGACAGGCCTTGTAATTTGCCTACATTAATATCTTCTCAGGGATATTACAGCGATGACCTTCCATCTGTAATACGACAGTGCTTAGTAGAGGACTGGTTGCAGGTTCGAATTTCCATAGATCACGTTTGCGTTTGTCAAGTAGTTTGGTGTCTGTAGGTAAACGCCTTGGCCTCAAACGTATCAAGACCATATTGTGAACCATACTGTCCACCATAGAGACGCTGGGGGAGGGAGTCAAAAGGCTAGCAATCGCTTGTTGGATGCAAAAATTCCAGAAACTGCTTAATATAGTTCTTTGACGCTCTTGAGTGAGTGTCCCATCATTGAACGAGGTTTTTCTAGTCACTTGGTTTCAGTGTTTTAGCTAAGATGTCAACTAGTAGATTGTGATGGTGTGAGGGTATGAAGTGTGACTTCTGTTATCTTGATTGATCTGGAAAAATTGACTTGAATCATAAAATGGAAAAGAAAAATGGCAGATGAAACTGGAAACAGAGATATCTAAGTGGAGAATGTTTTTGCTCATTGATGAGTACTTTCTCATGTACACAAGCTGACTTTAGAAATTTCAACATTTGAAGGAGATGTCGCTGTAATAATCTAATTATCTTGGCTAGATTGTGCTAAGAGGCATCTATCATGTACGTCTATTGACATTAGCATTCACTATTCTCTATCTTAATCGACCTAACTGTAGTTGATTACATAATTTCATTTCCATTGCAGGGCCTTGTGATTGTGGATCGGTCGGCATGGTACGGGACAAGGAATATGTATGATCATCATAGGGAGATGAGGCTCGACGTTGATGACATGAGCTATGAGGTTTAAAGATCCCTACCTCTCCCATTTGCATATGTTCTTGTTTTGCTCTCTATCTTAAACTTTGCTGTCATGATCAGGAACTTCTTGCACTAGGGGAAAGGATTGGAAATGTCAGCACTGGTTTGTCTGAGGACCTTATTTCGATGTGTTTGATGGAATCAATATATTGTTCATCGGACCAAATCCAAGAGGATGGAAGCTGTGTGATCTGCCTGGTAATATCCCTCGATGATATTTTTCTGTCAAAAGTGAACACTTTCGTAATGGGATTTGAGCATAAAATGAAGATTTAAAATATTGACACTCTTTCGTGTTCTTTTCTAAACCCCCAACCCTGAACTTGTGTAATGCGTTAATTTCTGACTGTCGGTTTTGAATATGTGACATCTTTTGACAGGAAGAGTACAAGAACATGGATGATGTTGGAATGCTGAAAGCATGCCGCCACGACTTCCATGTCAGCTGCATCACAAAATGGTTGTCGATGAAGAAAATCTGTCCAATCTGCAAAGCTTGTGCTTTAGCGGATAAGCAGCAGGACAAATAACGTATAAATTTACTTGCAGTTACTTTCATTAGTCTACTGTAGATAAGTGTGAAGATAAAAATTTGCCTCAAGCAGAGGGAATAAGCTTATGTTTATGAAGTTTGTAATGGGAATGTTGGTCCATTTCAATATATTATATTAGTTGTTCTTGAACTTTCATTTTAAGTAAGGCGAAGCCTTCTTCTGTCATGGCAATGGTATCTGTGTACGTTGTTTAGTCTCAAAGCTGGCGTTAGTAACGCGAAACAATTTCCTAAATATTAGTTCCTTATGGCTAGTCCATTTGTCGAAGTAGAGCCAATATAAAATGAGTTTCAAACATATGATTTTGTGTTTAGTTGTAGGCTTAATTATATCTATGCCCTTGAGGTTATAGTATAATAATTATAGGAAAGTCCGTAAGTTTAATGATCCTGCGACTCAACAGGATCATAAAACTCGTAATCGTTACGGAAGAATGACTAATATGCACTTAACATAGAAAGACTAGAGACAAAAAATGAGGTCTATTATGTTCTTCTCATTTGCACTTTCTAACCTTTATCTCCCTGAAGTCACCAGTAAACTGAATGTCTGCAATCCCAAATTTCTTTATGTGGGTGTGAATGATGAATTGGTTTAAGTTGGTAATGAGGCGAAGAGATGGAAGAAAAGGATCATTTTGAATCGCGAATCTGTAAGTCGGTAACTACAGCGGTGGGTTGTGGGTGGAGGTTTATGGCAGGGGGTGAAGGGGATTTGAGGGGTGGGAGGTATAGTTGTGGTAGGTGTAGGTGGGTGGTAGCCACCTACTTTCCCTGCTCCTCACTCTTCCAATTGTGAAAGCACGGTGGTTGTGGGTGTAGTGGTGTTGGGTGGTAGAGACTCGAGCGACTAATAGTGAATGTTTATTAAACCCTAGGGTTGG
>JAVXUO010000786.1:0-17500 GCA_033065855.1 Escallonia rubra
GTTTGGCACGACGGGTAGAAGAGTCGTTCGTCTTCACGCTCTTCGGGTTGCAGCGCACACCCCTCATCCACTTCGAGGTCGCAGAGTGGCAGCTGCCAGACCGAGCAATGCGCCATTTTGAGTTGGAGCAGGGTTTGCCCGCCGGTGCCCCAGATATGAGGGTTAACAGGGACCCACCGGATGTCGGGCGGTTTGGCAAGGCCAATGCGCAAGAATTGTGCGCGGCCGAACTAGAGCTCTGGACTTCTTGGCAGGACACACTGGCGGCCATCGTCTCGGAGCCGGACCCCGTTATCAGCATCGCGGAGTACGATGAGTGGTACTCCCGCATCACGCGGAGGAGAGTAGCCCCAGTGAACTTTGAACGCGGGGCGAGGTATGCGCCTAGGGGTCAGATCGACGAGCGTATGGCATACAATCTCGTAAGTTGCCCAACTTGTCTTGAATATAAATGTCTGATTAAAGTTACTTATTTGTTATCTCTTTGGATGTAGGTTAATGCCTCGCTTGCATTCTTCCAGAAGTTGAGTGAGCGTAAGTTTTTGATGAGCGCAATGGGCGAGGATCTTCGCCAACAGGCTGCTGCACTGGCTATAGGCTGCGGGAATTTTGTGCGGCAAGCATCGGGACTGTCTTCGGTCGACAGCCCGGGAATGAGTTATACGGGCGCCGGCCCGTATAACGTTGATCCCTCCGGGCAAGCTTCAGGGGTGAGCCAGGGAGTTGGTGGTCCCTCTGTACCGGGGATGGGACATGCTCAAGCGTCGTGGGCCGATTATAGCGGCCCGACCTTCGATTTGTTCCCGGAACCCCAACCCCTCTCTCAGAGTCAAGTCACGCAAGAATGGCCTTACGGTTTCAACGAGGCACTGCCCATTGTCCCGTGGGCGGGACCACTTGGCGGCCCCGAAGGGCAATATCAGCCGGCGGAAGAAATGGCTGGCGAGCAATATCCGGAGGCACCCCGAAGGCGATTATCAGCCGGCCGGGCCCCCCCGGCCGGATCTTCAGCCGGCCGATCCGTTGGTTGGAGGCCAATTTCTTTCGTTGCTCTTGCCCCCCGGCGGAGGGCAATATCCGAAAGGGCATCCAGCCAGGCCCCTGAAGTCACATAAATGTGACCTCATCCATCACCGTTATTTTAGCCCCCCCTAGACGGATCGTCGTATGACGTGGATAACCCGCATGGCTTGGATTACTGTGTCTCGTGGAGAGAACTGTCCACGCTGGCGCCGAGAATGTGGTTAGACAACTTTGTCATCACGCACTACGTGCAAATTCTACGGCAAAGAAGTCGGGAGTAGCCTAACTACGGTCCGCGCATTTTTATTCTCGATGCTTACTTTCATGGCATGCTAGTACAAGAGTATAACGACTGGGACAAGGCGAGGAAGCAGGCGAGAAAGGCGAATGCCGAGGTCAAGTGGAGACCGTCCGCTAACCTACTCGCATATCTTGGTCGGCCGAGTCCAGAGAACGCAAGTGGGGCAGATGTGTTTCTAATCCCAGCTATAACGAATACCCACTGGTTCTTGATTTGCTATGAACCGGTAACGAATACCGTATCAGTCCTCGACAGTCTCTACGATGATACGGACGCGATTGGTGTGATTGAAATGTACCGAGGCTTAGGGATGTTGGATGCCATGGTAAGATCCTGTTTACTTCTTATTGTAACTTGCATATTGTAGAACTGATTAATCTTATTATGTTTGCTATGTTTAATGTTTAATGCTTATCCTGTTTCTCGCAGAATCTATTTGCTGCCATGGTCAATAGAGAGCGTAATCGAGAGACCCGAGGGAGGGCACCGGGCGATACGCAGCTTGTTCTCCGATTGAAGAGGACTAGGCCCAAGCAACTTAATTCCTCGGACTGCGGCGTCTTCCTCTGCATGTACATGGATTACATCTGTCGGTCGGAGAGCCTCAAGAAGACCGTCTGGACCCAAGAATGCATAGACTGCTTTAGGTATAGGATGGCTTGGCAAATTATCAATGGCCGGCCTAGACCTATTAGATATATTGTAAATTCGTGTAATTGACAATGTTTGCGTATAATAACATTATATTCACTTTTTTAATTGTCCTTAAACTTCTTGAATCTTATCGTTTGAATGCGATTGCCGATTTCATCTGTGTTGACTGAGATGTGATCGTTGTTGAATGCGATTGATTTGATTCACTGATATCGTTGTGTTGTTGACCTGAGTGTTTTATTTGTTCTGTGTGATTTGCTTTCACCAAGGGGAAACAAAGTGTAAAAACCAAGTGAGACTGTTTCTGTTGGACTGTCCGCTAAACATAGATAGGGCAAAAAAAAAACTAAGTGTTGATGAGTCTTCCTTCTGCTTGGCTGTCCGCGATATAGTAGAGCGGACGTAGATAGGGTTTTTAAAAAAACTAAGTGTTGGGGAATCTTCCTTCTGCTTGGCTGTCCGCGATATAGTATAGTGGACGTAGATAGGGTTTTTAAAAAAAACTAAGTGTTGGGGAGTAATCCTTCTGCTTGGCTGTCCGCGATATAGTATAGCGGACGTAGATACCCCCGAAAAAAACTAAGTGTTGGGGAGTTTTCCTTCTGCTTGGCTGTCTGCGATATAGTATAGCGGACGTAGATAGGGCCAGAAAAAAACTAAGGGTTCGTTTGACAAATTTTTTTTTTTGGTTTTCAGTTTTTTAAAGAGCAGCTTAATTTTTTTTTTTATATAAAAACAAGTGGGTGTTTGATAACCCCTGTTTTTTGATTTTGGTGTTTGGTAACCCTTTTTATTTTGACTTTTTTTTTGGGTGGTTTGCAGTGGCGGTGGTGGGGCGTAGCGGTGGTCGACGGTGGTGGTGGCCGGCGGCCGCCAGTGGCTGCCGGCGGTAGTCGCCTGCGGCCGGAGGTGGTTGCCGGCAGTCTCTGGCGGGGGTCGCCGGCGACCGGAGGTGGCCGCCGGCAGCCGTCGGCGGTGGCCGCCGGCAGTCTCCAGCTGTGGTCGCCGTTGGCCAGAGGTGGCGGCCGGCAGTCGCCGGTGGTGGGAGGGTGGTGGTGGTTGTCTCAAAAAAAAAAACCAAAAGTGAAAAAAAAAACTAGTTTTTTGAGTTTTTTTTTTTACTCTTCAGTTTAAAAACTGGTTTTTTAAATTGAAAAAAAAATGGTTACCAAACGCTCCTTTTTTTTTTCAGTTTTTAAAACTGAAAAAAAAGAGCAAATTTTTTTTTGTCAAACTGGCCCTAAGTGTTGGGGAGTCTTCCTTCTGCTTAGCTGTCCGCGATATAGTATAGCGGACGTAGATACCCCCGAAAAAAAAATAGTGTTGGGGAGTCTTCCTTCTGCTTGGATGTCCGCGATATAGTATAGCGGACGTAGATACCCCCGAAAAAAAACCAAGTGTTGGGGAGTCTTCCTTCTGCTTGGCTGTCCGCGATATAGTATAGCGGACGTAGATAAGGCCGAAAAAAAAACTAAGTGTTGGGGAGTCTTCCTTCTGCTTGGCTGTCCGCGATATAGTATAGCGGACGTAGATAGGGCCGAAAAAAACTAAGTGTTGGGGAGTCTTCCTTCTGCTTGGCTGTCCGCGATATAGTATAGCGGACGTAGATATGTAATTTTTTTGGTCACTTTTTTTTTGCTCATTGCACCTTAGGCACGCTATATAGCCCATTTCTATGAATTTCAGCGACAAACAAGACAAATTATTTTTTTGGTTTTCCTATGAAGGGCCTATTCGCGAACACTTTAGCGCCAAATTCATAGCTTGCGAAAAATGTTGTAATTGATTTGGTCACTTTTTTTTGCTCATTGCACCTTAGGCACGCTATATAACACATTTCTATGAATTTCGGCGAAAAAACGAGACAAATTATTTTTTTGGTTTTCCTATGAAGGGCCTATTCGCGAACACTTTAGCGCCAAATGCATAGCTTGTGAAAAATGTTGTAATTTTTTATGTCACTTTTTTTTCTCATTGCACCTTAGGCATGCTAGTTACCCCATTATAGTATGACGGATGTAGTTAGAAACATATATTCCCAACATTTTACATGCTTCAAAAGACGGGATTCGCTAATTAGAATGACATGTGGATAAGTGCCGGTTGGAATGAAATCCTAACATGCAGTAGGAAGAGATATATATATCACTCTTCATTTGACATATACTCATCAGATTAGTACTGATCATTGGTTAAAATATTGTTTCTCTCGTTTGATTTGAAGCATATAAAATCGTTTTCTACGCAGCAACATCCGGTTATTCTCCATACGAATTTGGCGCACAACTTTCTTACACTGCTTAACATTACGCCACGACATAGTAAGTGAAGGACGTTGCGGCACAGGTGCTCTCAGCGTGGTGAGATCTTGGTGTAGCGCTTTTGATTCCTTAACTCGATATGCCCATTCTCTCCGTAAACCGCAATAATACTCTCTGGGATCCGTGTACTTCACTTCTTTGTAGTCGTCGTTCCTTTCACACAACAACCACACAGTCTCACGTCCCCGCAGACTAGAACTCCCAGGAACTCCTGCCATTTAACTTTGTTTTGGTTCTAAAGCGATGAGCATGTCTAACATATATAAATAAGCCCACACACACATACACAATATATTTGTGTGATAGATACAAAATAGTTTGTCAATCTATGGTGACAAGAAAAGTCTCAGGACACTGAAGATGACAATAGTTGGAGACAATAGCATGCCCGTGTCATAAAGTTGACAAGTCTTTGGTGACAAGACAAGTTTGTAGTCTATTGCCAAAGGCTTGTCACATCTCATAAAGTTGAACTCTTTCATAAAGTGGTCCCGTTTCAAAGTATATATAAGTACATGCATTGCACGAAGGGCAAAGGGCATAGAGTGATATACTCCCAATGTCATAACAACTCTGGAAATGTCATATACTCCACGAGATATTTTTTAAGCAATGGGTCGTTACTGGGTGGGCGAAGATGAATTTCACTATTCTTTGCGTCCAAGTTTGCGTTACTCATCAAGCTATGTTAATACATTACGTGCAGAATGGTCTTATCGGATGAATGAACACGAGGTCTTAGTAGCTGATTCACGGAACATGAATATACCCATACCTCGACAAAAGGCAATCAACATGCCTCGAATTACGCACATGGAGCTTGAAAGGGCACTGCATCGAATACGTGAGGAAAATAATAGAATGAGAGTTCGTCAAAGTAGGCATAACTTACGTCGTATGGCACGTGATGCACATGAAGATGGCAACAACAATGAAGCACAAGTATACTGGAACATGAGCTTCGAAGAAGGAAATGTTTCCGATGCTCCAGTTTCAGATGAAGATGACTGAAGATCGAGTTCTTCTAAGGCTATAAGGCCTCCGCTTAGGCCGGGGTTCAGGAAGGTCGGAACTAAGTGTCTGGTCCGTGCCAACCATTTTCTGGTCCAAGTTGCAGACAACCATTTTTCTCTCCTAGGTCCGCTATATAGTATAGCGGACAGCCCCGCAGAGGCAAAGTCTCCAACACTTAGTTTTTTTTCTCCTATATATGTCCGCTATATAGTATAGCGGACAGCCCCGCAGAATACATGACCAAGCTTACGTCATAGTGGTGCAGCAGATCATTGTCTGCAACTTGGACCAGAAAATGGTTGGCACGAACCAGACACTTAGTTCCGACCTTCCTGAACCCCGGCCTAAGCGGAGGCCTTATGTCCGCTATATAGTAGAGCTAGACATTGTAGCGTACTGCAGTTTTAATAAATTGGCGCCCAAAGGCTTGTTTTAGTCGCATTGTAGCATAATGTTGTTTTAATAAATTGGCGCCCCGAAGACTTGTTTTGGCGTCAGAATCAACAATCTCAATATCGATAAACAATAAAGAATGTACGATTCACAATCAACGATCTCAATATACCGACGGAATCTCAAACGACACAATTAACGTACGATTCACAATCAACGATCTCAATATATCGAGGGAATCTCAAACGACACAATTAAGCACAATTAAGCGAGGAAAAATTTCGAAACACAATGAACAAGAACATAAATTATTTTATTAATAATAAATTAGGGTTCACATTGGGGGAAAGAAATTTTTTCACAAGTGCTCCGATCAAAGATTACAACTTGAAAATCCCACCACCCAAGGTGTTCAAACACTACAAAGTCCCCGAGTTCGAGGCCATGCTGGCGCACGAAGACGTTCCAACCCTCTGCGAATTGCTTTTTTTGGGGTCGGCCGGGCTTCAGCTTGATTTCAACCTGCCATGCCCCCTTGCGGCTATATAATCTTGCACTGTCATGAATTGTTGTAAATTGATTGGTCAAGGCTTCCGGTATGTCCTAACAAACACAATACAAAAAAATGGTTAGTTTTTAACCAAAAGATCAAACCTTTAACACACGAAAATACAGAGAAAGAGGGATGGCCTACAAGTTCATTCTCAAACCCCGGCATCATGACTTTGAAAAAGTGTTTGCCTGCCAGGTGCAAGTTGCCAATAAAATCGTAGGTGGTCTCCGATCCAGAAGCCATCGAGGTCGGCGTTGAGGGGAGGACGGTTTATCGCCGGAGTTGTGGGTTACCGGAGATGTGGGTCGCCGGAGATGGAGTAGCGGCCTGGGCTAGATGTTCGAGACAGAGAGAGTGCCCTCAGATAGGACTGATAACAGCCGATTGCCCGATATGATTAATATATTTAATAGGATAGAGTTATCCGCTACATTGTATAGCAGACATAAAAGAATACCAAAAGTTTTTCTTCGATGATGTCCGCTATATTGTATAGCGGACATAAAAGAAGACCAAAAGTTTTACTGCGATGACGTCCGCTATATTGTATAGTGGACATAAAAGAAGACCAAAAGTTTTACTGCGATGAAGTCCTCTATATTGTATAGCGGACATAAAAGAAGACCAAAAGTTTTACTGCGATGACGTCCGCTATATTGTATAGCGGACATAAAAAACCAAAAGTTTTACTGCGATGATGTCCGCTACATTGTATATCGGACGAGGCTTAGAAAAAAAAAATGAAATAAAGACTTTGGATTTGATTCGATGGCCTCTCATAGGTCCATTTTTTAAAAATTCCAGTATTCGGTCGAAAAATTATCCCTCCGAAAATTATTACAAATGTCATAAAGTTGTACAAAAAATTAAAGGTCCACTGCAGCTTGTTCGTCCTCATCTTCGGCGTCACCTTCTTCCCCGTCTTGCAAACCCCATGAACTTATCCCCAGTGCCATGTAATGGTTCCGCTTGTCGTGGTCGGTCATTTTGTTGCACAATGCACACCTTCGCAGCTTTTTAGGTTGAGTTGCCGTTTCAATAGAGCTTTTCATCCGCGTAGATCTCTTGCGGCCTTTCGTTTGCGATATAATTGGATCCAACAAACGGATATCATTGTCGTCTTCCTCCTCCGGCTCGTCATCTTCTGATACCCCCGTCGTAGGCTCGGTGTCAATCGCATTGGTGACTGAAGCTGCTTCCAACTGGTCGACGATGGGCTCTTGCTGCTGAGCTACCTCGAGGAGATGTTTATAACCGACCATTGAAGCAGCAGCCTTTACGGACAAACGGGTGAAACTCGTCACCAGATGATTATACCGCAACGTCTCTGATTCTTCAAAGTCAGTATACGGGTGCTCCGGAAAGGCAATGGTACCGTGCAACCTGTTAGCACCTTCGTCCACCGTGGCAAGACGTATTTATCGGGGATTGTCCTGATATTCTTCTGGGTGAAAAAGCGCAGAATGTGTCTACACAGGATGCCATGGAACTCAAACTTCTTGCAAACACATGTCACCGAGTCCGTCAATGTGTCGTGGCTCACCGTATACATTCTGCGCAGCTTCTCAGGAACGAGGTCATTCACGAGCGAATAAACCTTGTACTCACGCGTAGACTTCTCTGCCACCTTGTTTATACAGTACCGTCCCGATTTCTGCAGCTCTACTTGGTATAGCAAGAAGATCTCCTTCGTATAGACTTTGGCACCGTTCAGCTCCAACGGGGTCTCAAGCAACCTTCTCCTCTGTTTGTACGTGGTTGCAAAGTCTGCAGCCCTTTCTTTCACGAATAACGACGCAACCGCTTTCTGTGCGGATGTGACGAAACTCTTCAAATTGGTAGCTGTACCCACGTAACTATCGAACGTGGCATTCATAGATTCACTCCTGCCCGTCGTTTTCATGCCCGCAGAAAAATGCCTCCTCGTGTAAACGCCAATCCATTGCTCTTTGAGCTCGTACAAGTGCTGGAGCCACCCGTTGTCTTGCAATGAGTAATCCTGAACAAGCTTTTCCCACCTCTCCTCAAATTCCTCAATCGTTAACGACTTGCTAACGCACGTGTCAAAATCCTCTTTAAAGTCTGGAAACTTTGCGTACACGTGATGCAAACGTTCGGGGTATTTGTTGCTTATGTGCCAAGTGCACAAGTTGTGTCGAGTATCTGGGAAGACGGTGGCAATAGCCTTCTTCATTGCCAAATCTTGATCGGTGATGATAACATTGGGTGCTTTGAAGTTCATGGCTTCCAGCCACACACTAAACAACCATTCAAAAGAACTCTCGCTCTCGTCCCTTAACAAGGCGAACCCGAACAGGATGGAGTGATAATGATGATTGACCCCCGTGAAAGGGGCAAACGGCATCGAGTACTTGTTGGTACGGTATGTGGTGTCGAAAGTCACGACATCCCCAAAATGCTTATAAGCAAGCCTGGAACGACCGTCGACCCAAAAAATTGTGCTAACTCGATGCTCGTCGTCAAGTTTATAATCGAAGGTAAACTGCGGGTCCTCCATCTGCATCCGCTTCAATAGGCTCATTGTGGCTTGAGCATCATTGAGGTCATACGCGGCTCGTCTATGGGTTCGGACCGCGTTGCGAACGTCTGTCGTGTTAAAGTTTAAATTTTGAATTCCCCTGGCCTGTTCAGCAAGAACATTAATCATGTCGATAGGTCATAGCCGCGCATCGCTCATTGTGTGAATGAGGCTCCTCGCGACCTTTCCCATCTTCTTGTGTTGATGCATCTGACTCACCTTAGAAGGGGTTACTAACGGGTGATTGTGTGCCAGTTCCAGGCTGGTAATAAGCCAATGATCTTGCTTGGCTTTATAGCTTACGAACATCTTGACCTGGCAATTCGTTCGCGCAAAGAAGTCCCGTCTTCTGCGCGAATATCCTATTTCGTCATCACTGTCCTCGTTGCCTACGCGTGTCTCATTTTGCACTGGGTTTCTGCCCCTATGGCACTCGTATAAGCGAGAGCATATCTTTCTCGTTATGTTGCTCGTTCTTGAAGTCTTTATTCTAATGCCAAATCCAACCCTCAATGAATACGCTCGGAAACATTCTCCAGCTTCCTCCAATGTTTGAAAGGTTCGTCCTAGATACGGATCACTAGCATCTACGGGGGTGTTGGAGCTCGACACGAAATCAGACATTGTGAAACAGCTCCCTATATGTAGAAATATAGACTACGCTGAACAATCAAATGACATTTTCAACTGAAAATATTACCTTAAAATTATCTTGACGAATAGACAAATTTAAGATGACAAATATACCATATACATAATCTCAAAAGTCTCCCATTTTGCTAATTATAGATTTATTGAACATAACAAATTAAAATTACTAAGAGCGTTAGACAAATTCATCATGCCAAAATACAACAAACGTATCTCAAAAAATTCGAATTTAAATAGGATAGATGTGCCGAAGTTAGCGCCCCTCAAAAAAATCAAAATTAACTACAATAAACTTCTTTAAAGTTAACAAATTAATTTCTAGAACATCATCAAAAATCTATATTTTTTTGCCCAAAAAAATATATATACTTTATCAGTCAATCCACCCAGAAAATATTTGAGATCAGAAACTTACCTTGCTTGAGTGAAGAAGATTGAAGCAAGTTTTACTCGAAGCTTGAGGGGAGCCGAAAATGGAAGCAAGTGAATCCGAAGGAGAAGAAAATTTTGCGGAAAGAGCTGAGAATTTTGCGGAAAGAGCTGAGAATCAGGAACTTTGGGGTATACAGGAAGCGCCTGTCCGCGATACTGTATAGTGGAAATTATTCCCGACACTCTGACAGTATGGCAGAAATAACCTGACAGCTGTCAGGTCCGCTACACTGTATAGCGGATACCTTTTTTGCTGTCTCGTGTCAGGCAGGGGTCAGGTGTCAGCCTAGGGACGTCCGCTACACAGTATCGCAGACGTCTTTTGGCTGTCTCCCATCAGGACTTTAATGTCCTCCGCCATACAGTGTAGCGGACAGTGGCGGAGGGCAAAAAGGTGAAAAAAACCCGTCCGCCATACTGTATGGCGGACGTCTGACAGCCTTTGAAAAAGGCGCGATCTGGACCGTCCATCATTCGGGATGGACGGTCAGATCGCGTTTGCAACTTCTCCTATTTTGCCCACGCTCTCAACGGATCAGCTCCCATATATATATATATATATATATATATACATATATATATATATATATATATATATATATATGTATACATATATATATATATATATATATATATATATATATATATATATATATGTATGTATGTATACACATCTATACATCTATATACATGTATATATATATATATATATATATATATATATAATATATATACATGTATATATATGTATACATGTATATATATATATATAGATGTGTATATATGTATGTATATATATGTCTATATGTATGTATATATGTCTATATGTATGTATATATATATATACATACATATATACATATATGTATATATATATACATACATATATACATATATATATATATATATATACATACATATATACATACATATATATATACATACATATATGTATACATACATACATATACGTATACATATACGTATATATAGTGGAAAAACACATCAATATGAACCAAGTTCTAAAATGTTACTACATTTTTTCCGGGATGTTACAACATTACAAGTCAATCATTTTCAGTTTGGGAATCATCATCATTTTCATCACTAGACTCGTCGTCCTCTTCATCTTTTAATTCATCCTCTTCATCAGTAGACTGCGTCACATAATCTCAAATACTTTCCACGTCTTTCGCGTCATCCTCTACGACTTCTTCTCCTACATGAAGTGTTGTTGGAAGAGGAAGACCGTCCTCCTCGTTGTTGACCTCAACAGGTAACAAGACATGTGGTTGGTCGGCTTAAAAGGTGTCTAGCTCACTGTCATATGTCACGGGCAATGTTTTAGACTTGATAACTGTATACTAATGAGATTTGGGATTGGCGACGTCCTCCGCGTAAAAGACTTGTGCAGCTTGACTAGCAAACACAAAGGGCTTGTCTGATGCAAGTCTTGACTTGACATTGACATCTACAATCCCTTGAGAGCTAACACGGATTCCTCTACTGCATGTGACATCGAACCACGTACACTTGAACATTACCAGGCGGTTTTGGGAACCCAAATATGTTAGCTCAACAATCTCATCTAGCTCTCCGTAAAAGTCCATGCAATTCTCGACATAACAGTCGCCGTTGACCAAGACTCCACTGTTTTGGGTTTGTTTTGTTCGGTCATCATCTTTTACGTTAAACCTAAACCCGTTGATGATATAGCCTCCGTAACAGGATGTTTGTTTGTTAGGGCCTTGAGCTAGTAATTTCAAGCAGGAGGCCACTGGTCTATCCATTGACTGAACCTATTGTAGATGACGGTAAAAATTAAGGATAAATCAGTATACTAATTGGCCACAGAACTGTATATAACACATAATATAATTTCGTTAAAGACTTACACGCCTTTTGAACCACTGTACAAATTGTGATTTCTGATGAGATTCAAGTCTAGCGGGATCAGTGATTAAAGATTTCGCATCGAACTCACTGCAAACCAATATAGTTGACTCACTTATCACACACTTTCAATTATGTACAACAATGTAAGTGAATTAAGACATTAACTTACTCAACGAATGCCGAAACTTCATCGCAATTTAGAAGGGCATATATTGTTGCAGCAATGTACTCTTCATCCGTTAGCCATCGAGTATATGTTCGGCCGAACAGAGTACCTGACTGCTTGAATATTGACAATTGCCCTCCCAAATTTGTGCTTTATCCGGGGTCATTTCGGCCTAGTTGATTTAACCTTGTATTAACATCAAGCCCAAAATATTGACTACAAAAGTTTACAAGCTCTTCCATTACGTAAGCCTCCGCAATTGGGCCCTCAACCAGAGCCTTATTGTGGACTTTTTTCTTTAAATGGAACATGAACCTAGAAGTTTAGCGAATCGAGTTAGGTGGAATATCAATGGTAACAGGTGTCGCATTAAGTGTAAACGAACAACTGTAACAATTTAAAGATTACCTCTTGAAGGGATACATCCACCGATATTGCACGGGTCCACCCATCTTAGCTTCATATGCCAAGTGAACAGGCAGATGCTCCATTGAATCAAAGAACGAAGGTGGAAAGATTTTCTCCAGCTTGTAAATCGTCACCACAATGTTCTCTTCAAGCACTTTCATATTACTCACCCGGATCGTAGAATAACATATATCTCGAAATAAATGAAATAATTCAGTCAAAGTCTCGCAAACAACCCATGGCAATAGTCCCCAAAAGGCAATAGGAATGAATCTCTCCATGAATACGTGATAGTCGTGACTCTTCATCCCTTGGAACTTGCATTCTGATACATTGCAACAACGAGATATGTTGGTCGCAAACCCATCCGGAAGCTTCAAATTCTTAATCCACTGACAGACCTTCTCCACTTGTTTCTTGTCTAGACAGTAAGGTGCTTTCGAAAGTATTGTCCTCTCACTGACTGTCCGAGGATACAATTCACGGCGAACACCCAACTATTGTAAATCCCTTCTCGCTTTAAGGTGATCTTTCAATTTCCCCTTGACATTCATCACTGTGTTGAACACATTATGAAAAACGTTCTTCTTAATATGCATCACATCCATGTTGTTCGGATAACGAGCGTCCTCCAGTAGGCTAACTCCCAGAAGATACAAAATTTTCTCCAATTTTGCTCTTTCCCGTACCCTGGAATCTTTTGATCTGGCACACCCTTGCCATGTGGTATGTCAGTATCAAGTGCCTCCAGGTGTGAGAGCACTTCTTCACCAGATGGGTAGTCCAGTGTGACAACCTCATGCTCGATTGTCCCGTCAAATTTATCCTTCTGCCTACGAAACTGATGGCCCGGTGGCAAAAGCTTACGGTGACATCCGAACCACGAGGGCTTTCCGCCGTGCTTTAACGTATGACCGGGGTTCACGCCCATACAAGCAGGGCATGCTAGCTTCCCATGTGTGCTCCAGCCACACGTCATTCCCAATGCAGGAAAATCATGTATAGTCCACATCAAAGCAGCCCTCATCCGAAAATTTTGTTTAAGGGATGAATCATATGTTTCGACTCTATGATTCCATAACTGTTTTAACTCATCAATCAACGGCCTTAAATACACATCTATGTCATTGCCGGGACTTTTCGGCTCTGGAATAAGCAACGACAAGAACATGTACGGTTTCTTCATGCACATGCCTGGTGGAAGGTTGTACCGGACAATAATAACAGGCCAACATGAGTAAGGCGTGGTAGACTGACTGAAAGGGTTGAACCCATCGGTTACGAGACCAAGTCTAACATTCCGAACCTCCTGGGCAAAGACTGGATTCCTGCGGTCAAACTCCTTCCACGCCTCTCCATCAGCTGGGTGTGTCAGCACATCGACACCGTTGCTACGAGTCTCACAGTGAGCCCTCATATGTTCAGCCATATTAGAGGAGTAGTACATTCTCCAAAGCCGTGGTGTGATCGGGAAATATCGCAATATCTTCCATGCAAAGTTTTTCTTCTTCCCTTTGTCTGGTTTGTACCTCGAATGATCACATACTGGACACCGTGATAACTCCTTATTCTCTTTCCAGAACAATTCACAATCGTTATTACATGCATCTATCCGCTCATAGCTCAACCCAAGTTTCCTCTTCATCTTTTTTGCGTCATAGTATGACGGCGATAGCTTTTCATTTTTGGGCAGAATTTCTTTGATTAAGGTAACAAACTCGTTAAAACCTTTCTCACTCAGCCCATGGTCTGATTTCAACTGTAATAACCTACTAACCGCAGGCGACTGTGTTTCGGAGCTCCATCCCACAACGGCTCTTCCACAGCTCTCAACAACTCATAAAACTGATGAGCCCCCTCGTTTAGCGGTTGGAGACTGTCGTCACCACCGTCGTTACCCCAGTCAACATTAGCATGCCCAGCATCCATAATCATATCTAGGTAATCATATCGTGCCTCCTCCGTAACTTCAGTTTTACTAACCGGGTTGGGCGATAATACTATCGCTTCCCTGTGCTGCGTCCACCTCGTGTATCCACCCATAAAATCGTACTGATGAAGATGCCATTTTACTTCAAATCTTTTTCTCCAATGCAACAACTCACGTCTACCGTACGGACACCTTATCTTATCAAGGTCAACATGTGCAGGATGCGCGTAAGCGAAGTCGAGAAATTCGTCAACGCGACACTCAAAATCGTCAGCATTCTTTCTTTTCATCCAACTTCGAACGACCGACATGACGACTGAATTATCGCACTGTATACCACCTTCAATTATGACCAGTCATTAGGCGGGGTCGATGTAAATATGAATGCATGAATGTGACAACATGTCTATATATTTCCCTCCATTCTCTAATAGGTAGTGGTCATATCCTATTCAGAAATGCATATGCTTATAAAACAGTGAATAACTCATGCTTAGTCTTATGTCTGCGAAAAATTCGGCAGCACCTCCCTGCATTTTTCCACGTACACGACAACGATTAGGTGTTCTAACATTCATCTAACCTTGCCTTGCAAGGTTTAACGGATGTTAGAACACCAGATCTGTATGCACCCGGAGAAACACATGAGAACGTGTACCAAATATTCACGACACAGAACACAGAGCATGAGTTGAAACACTATTTTATAAACACGTAGCTTTTTCAAATTGTCCAAACTGGACATCCAAAGGCTCATTACAAAGCATTACTTTGTAATGAGTTTGAACAGGAACTAAGGATTTTTATGCATGCATGCGTTCAGAAATTGATAACATATGCAAGAATCTTTCTGAAATATCAAAATTTCAAAAAAATTGTTGCATATGCTACCAATTCCACTTTAAATAGAATTCTTTGGCAACAAATTGAACCATCTCATTGCCAATGGACTTCGCAAAACAACAACGAATATAAAGTATGCAGGGTTTATAAACAACGAGTACTGAACCATCTATGGACTAATTAGTGTTAATGAGGATTACCTTGGGCTAATTATAGCTAATTAAGGTTGATTGGGAGTAATTAAGGTTATTTTGAGCTCACAGTCGGGTTTAATTGTGCGGAGTAGCGTTGTTTAGTCATAATTAGGGCCAATTAGGCTTAATTAGGGTCGATTAGGAGTAATCAAGGTTATTTTGAGCTAATAGTCGGGTTTAATTGTGCGGAGTAGTGTTGATTAGTCCTAATTAGGGCTAATTAGTCTTAATTGGGTTATGTTAGGGCTAATTAGTGTTAATGAGGATTATATTGGGCTAATTATAGCTAATTAGGGTTGATTAAGAGTAATCAGAGTTATTTTGAGCTAATAGCCGGGTTTAATTGTGTGGAGTAGTGTTGATTAGTCCTAATTAGGGTTACTTAAGCTTAATTCGGTTATGCTAGGGCTAATTAGTGTTAGTGAGGATTACCTTGGGCTAATTATAGCTGATTAGGCTTGATTAGGAGTAGTGTTGATTAGTCCTAATTCGGGCTAACTAGGCTTAATTGGATTGTTAGGCTTAATTGTTTGGAGTGGTGTCTGACACGTGTCCGACAGCTTTGGACACGTCTGAAGACATTGATTTATTTTTAAATGCCAGACACCTCTTGAAGAGGTGTCCACAAGTATAAAGCCAAAATGTGAAATTTTTGGAGGTTGGTGTCGATCGGACGCGGTGTCCGTTACCTACCGACACCTCATCGACACATCTGAAAACGTGTTGGATACCTCCGGACACGTTCGAAGACATTGATTTATTTTTTAAATGCCGGACACCGTGTCCGTCACCCTTTGAAGAGGTGCCGGACACTAGGAATCGAGGTGTCCACAAGTATAAAGCCGAAATATGACATTTCGATGTCAGTGTCGATCGGACGCGGTATCCGTGACCTACCGACACCTCGACACCTCATCGACACATCTAAAAACGTGTTGGACACCTCTGGACACGTGTCCGACACCTTCGGACACGTATCCGACACCTTCAGACACGTGTCCGACACCTACCGACACGTGTCGGACACCTCCAGACACGTGTCCGACACCTACCGACACGTGTCGGACACCTCCAGACACGTCCGACGACATTGGTTAATTTTTTAAATGCTGGACACCATCTCCGTCACCCCTTAAAGAGGTGCCGGACACCAGGTGTCGAGGTGTCCATAAGTATAAAGCCAAAACGTGACATTTCAGTGTCGGTGTCGATCAGAAGGGGTTTCGGTGACCTATCGACACCTCATAGACACATCTAGAAACGTGTCAGACACCTTCGAACATGTGCCCTACACCTTCAGACGTGTCTGACAACTACCGACACATGTCCGACACCTCCGGACACGTTCGAAGACATTGATTTATTTTTTAAATGCTAGACACCGTGTCCGTCACCCTTTGAAGAGGTGTCCACAAGTATAAAGCCAAAATGTGAAATTTTTCGGTGTCGGTGTGGATCGGACTCGGTGTCCGTGACCTACCGACACCTCGACACCTCATCGACACATCCAGAAACGTGTCGGACACCCCCAGACATGTGTCCGACACCTACCGACACGTGTCCGACACCTCCGGACACGTTCGAAGGCATTTATTTTTTAAATGCCGGACACCGTGTTCGTCACCCCTTGAAGAGGTGTCGGACACCAGCTGTTGAGGTGTCCATAAGTATAAAGCCAAAATATGACATTTCAGTGTCAGTGTCGATTGGACGCGGTGTTTGTGACCTACTGACACCTTGTCGACACATTCGGAAATGTGTCAGACACCTTCAGACACGTCTGAAGACATTTGTTTATTTTTTAAATGACGGATACCATGTCTGTCACTCCTTGAAGAGGTGTCGAACACCTCTTGAAGATGTGTCCACAAGTATAAAGCCAAAAATGTGAAATTTTTTCGGTGTTAGTGTCGATCGGATGGGGTGTCCGTAACCTACCGACACCTCGACACCTCATCGACACATCCGAACACGTGTCCGACACCTCCGAACACGTGTCCGACACCTCTCAGCGGTGTTCCATTGATTTCTTTTAATTGCCGGACATCGTGTCGGACACCCATTGGAGAGGTGCCGGACACCCATTGAAGAGGTGTCCACAAGTATAAAGCCAAAATATGTTGTTTCGGTGTCGGGGTCGATCGGACATGGTGTCCGGGTCCGTGCTACCTAACGGGGATCT
>JAVXUO010000786.1:22500-49909 GCA_033065855.1 Escallonia rubra
AGCTTTTTAGTATTACATTTTCCAAGAACCTTTTGGCTTTACAATTTTCAAGATAAAGGAACCAGAGTCATGACATCCAATGACTCTTAGAAATTCTAAACATAATAATACAAAGACGATCAAAAATAAAACCACAAGCGGTCGTACAATTTGAGGGCAAACCCACCATCTTATGGAATCAGATCACAAAACAAGGGATGCCCATCTCACAATATTCACAACATTCCACCACCAAATCATGAAGCCGTTTAAAACCTATCGTTAAGAAGAAAGGGGGAAATAAAAACAAGCAGTACAAGAGGCAAAAGTCAAAATAAAGGGATCCTAATTAGTCCAGCCCCACCGTCGAACCTGTATACCCAAATGAGATCCAGACCGAATTGCCTCTAAACCAACCTTTCCTTCTTCAGCCCAACCCCAACCCACTGAAAGCGCTGCCCCCATCTTCAGCCCAACCCCAACCCACCGAAAGTGCTACCCCCATCATCAATAGCAAAAAGACTGACACCCAACTTGTTTTACGTAAAAGTTTAGAACGTCATAAAAATGGTGGATTGAACTACGTTTACAAAACATGTTTAATTTCACAACATGATTTCTAAGTGGGGGGAGATGATAACTCCAATCCTAGTTTCGACTAGCCCAAACCACATGACTTTGACTGGCAAATATAGTTGTTGCTGTTTAGTAATTTTGTAGTAACATGGAACGAACAAATTCTATTAAGAAAAAAGATTATTAATTTAGATGGTTTCATATATTCCATTCTATCTTCAATTGTCTCTCTCATGCATCACCTCTGCCACTTAGAAAGTAATTGGTCGAACACTATCTTTAACAAAGTAAAGTAATGGCCTTATTGTTGTCTAGCACACCCAATTTTTGTATCTATCTTTAACAAGGAAAATTAGAGTTCTGATCTACCAAATAAATGGTGCATGTAACATGTTCCTTGCCTATTCCATCCTCCATCTACAAGTCCAGCATATATTCTCTTCAGTACAAGCAAAACTATCCTCATTTCCAGCCACATTCTAATCTTGATTGCCTATTATTCTTTCTCACACGGTGCGTGTGCGTGCACCTTCCAATTCTAATTGCTAGTCACCCTCCCTCACGTAGTGCGTGTACACGCACATTATTCTTCTTCTAGCTGTTTATTAGATCTTGTTTAAATTTCACGTGGCAACGGTGACAATGATAGAAATTTCAAACCCTTATCTAGTTGAAGTATGATTTTGATTGGATTGAAGAAGTAGCCGGAAGTTTTGACTTGAAGAATTCTTCATGGTGAGTTGTTGTTTTTATGTGGCAACCAAATAAAAGCTTCATTGAGAAGCTTTGGCTGAAGACAAGGATAAGGTGGCAACTGTATTACCCTGAAAATTTTCTTTTCCTTGTGCAAAATTAATATTTTGAATAAATTAACCTTGTGGTCTTTTGTTAACATTAAGAAAATGAATTGAGATTATTTCTGAAATTTTCGGTTGAATGAAAGTGGTTTATTCGAATCAAAACTTATTGATGATAGAGTTTTTGAGTTCTGAAATATTCGGTCGAAAGAAAATATTTGGCTTCGAATAAAAAAAATGGTTTTCTGAAGTTTTAGTCGAATTTAAAAGGTTTTAGTCGACTAAAAGTGTTTTCGGTCGACTAAAAGTGTTCCGGTCGACCTAAAAAATAGTTAAATTGTGTAAAAATGGTTTTCTGGAGTTTTAGTCGAATTTAAAGGTTTTAGTCGACTAAAAGAGTGTTTTCAGTCGACTAAAAGTTTTAGTCGATGAATAGTGATTTTGAACATTACTGTGAATAGTGTTTTTGAACAGTACTTTGGAAGGCTTCGACTAAAAGTGGTTTTAGTCGACTAAAAGAGTGTTTTCAGTCGACTAAAAGTTTTAGTCGATGAACAGTAACCATGAACAGTACTGTGAACAGTGATTTTGAATGCTTCGACTAAAGGTGAGTTTTAGTCGACTTAAAGTGTTTGATTCGACTAATAGTGGGTTTTTAGTCGACTAAAAGTGTTTTAGTCGACTGAAAGTGGAAAAAAAAAAAGTTTTCATTCGACTCAAAGTGTGTGTTTTAGTCAACTCAAAGTGCTTGATTCGACTCAAAGTGTTTCATTCGAATGCAAACTTAACATTTTTGTCCCTCTATATAAATAGTGTTCTATTTTCATTTCTAGCATTTTTGGGTTCTCTGTTTCTTTTCTTCTCCTTTGTACGAGAGAGAGAGAGAGAGAGAGAGAGAGAGAAAGAGAGAGATTGGAGAAGAAGGCTTGGAAAATTTTGGAAGCTCTAAGGAGGAGCTTAAGGATTTGTGACTCTTAGGAGGCTTGATTAAGGTAAGGGTTTACTTTCGAAATTCGAATCGGCGATGGACCAATCGCTCATGTAAGTCTTTAGATTCTTTTGAAATCCGAATCTCTTCATATGGGGATAAGTGATTCTTCATCTCGTTTTTGTTTTGAACTTTGTTAAGAATGACTTGTTGTCAATTCTATGATTTGTGAAGCAATCAAATTCCGTCGAATTTGTTTGACCTCAGAATATTGACACATTGATATCGTCGTTTCAGTGATTTATGATCGTTATTATTTTCGTGAACTCCACTTATTGTTTGACGAGTTCGTTGTAAGATAATGTGATTTTGAAACTTTTGAATATGGTTTGATTTGTCCGATATTTGATAACGGTTATTTTGAGATTTTGTTTTGGTGACTTTATGAGCCATGTCACAGTGTATGTGACTTATTTCCGACTTACCCACGTGGATTGAAACGTGGGCTAGCTCAGGGGAGTTGAGCTAGAGATCGCGATCTTACTTTCCGAACCGGCCTCATATGTCAGGAATGACGTATGTGACCACTTTCTGAATGACTCTCTAGTGTCTGTTTCGATAGTATCTGTTTCCGAACTCTGATATATTTTGGCATATGATATTCGGTCTGACATCTCTAGTGTCTATTTCCGTACTCTGATATATTTTTGGCATATGATATTCGGTCTGACATCTCTAGTGTCTGTTTCGATAGTATCTGTTTCCGAACTCAGATATATTTTGACATTTGTTATTTGGCTCCCTAGTGTCTGTTTCCGTATTCTGACATATTCTGACATTTGATATATGGTCCGATTGTGTATGTCTCCGTACTCTGATATATTCTGGCATTTGATATTTGGTCTGACATCTCTGCTGTCTATCTTCGTACTCGGATATTTTGATATTTGGTCTGATCTCCGTTTCGTTGAAACATTTTGTGCTTCCGAAATTTCGTTTCTCAGATATTTTGTTTTGTCTGATTGGTCCTTTGAGCGACCTTACTGGGCATTTGGCTCATTCCCTTATTGTTTTTCCTTTCAGGTGTTTAGTAGGTGGGATTTTGGATTTGAAGGGCTAGCCGTGTGACCAAAGTTAGCTGCCTTATTTCAGTATTAGTATTGAAATTTAAGTCTATGTAATTAAGACAAGTTGGTATCGTTTAGGTTTCGTTTTGAAACTCTGTGTTGGAGAAATTTTGGATTGTATAAAGGCTTTGGGCCCCTATGTCAGATATTGATGTATTTTGAGAATTATTAGTATATGTTCTGATTGACCGTTTGGGAGATTTATGATAAAGAGTAAAGATTTTTCTTTCTGACTCCGTTTTTTTGATATTTTAAGGTTTTCTGATTTCATTTGGGAGACTTTCGATATTGTTTCGTTTGGGATTTTAGTGTATGCTCTGAATTACCAATTTGAAGTCTTCTAATAATTATGGAATTTTATTCGATCTCTGTGTATGTTCGGCTTTAACGCTTCGTAAAAATATTCGGGGCGTTACAGCAACCGACTTGGAGAAATTGGATAAATCTCCACATGATCCATATGTGGAGCTGGGAAAAGAGAGCTTCATAGTGAAGCATTGTTAATGACTTAAGATGATGTATATATAAAGGAGTCTTGTTTGTTTAGTGTGTATTAAAAAGAGGTAGAAGCATCAGAGAAAAAAAGAGAGATACAAGTAGCAGCTTGTAAGAAAATAAAAATAGAGGGAGAGGTGTTGAAACATCAAATTTGTGAGTTACATATATTTTGTTCAAGAGTGTTTTTTGTATTAGAATTTTGTGTCGATGTATAAATATATCATCGTTGTTCAAATTATAATTTTTGTGATCCCGTTACGCTTCCAGCAAGTGGTATCAGAGCCACAAGTTCGATTTGATGTCTCAAGAAGGTGAAGAGATAGCCAATATAATTGAGCCGCAGATCCCAAAATTAACAGAGACGAATAATGAGAACTGGAGCATCCAAATGAAGGTTTTGCTCAGGTCACAAGAGTTATGAGAAATTGTTGAAGACGGATATATCGAGCCCGCAGATGTGACTGTCGAATTAGCTTTATCAAACGCCTAGAAGACGACGCTAAAAGAATCACGCAAGAATGATAAGAAGGCCTTATTCTTAATTTTTCAAGGAGTTGACGAATCAAACTTCGAAAAAATATCAGATGCGAAGACATCAAAGGATGCGTGGGAGATTCTGCAAATTTCTCTATAGGGAGTCCAAAAGGTGAAAAAGGTACGTCTTCATTCACTTAGAGCTGAATTTGAGACATTAAAAATGCAAAATTTTGAAAATATTAATGATTATGATACTCGTCTAAAAACGGTGGCAAACGAGATGAAAAGAAATGGAGAAACTCTTGATGATGTGAGGGTAATGGAAAAACTCTTACGTTCTCTGACTCAAAATTTTGATTATGTTGTCACTGCCATTGAAGAATTGAAAGATTTGTCTCAAATTTCTATAGATGAGCTTATGGGTTCTTTTCAAGCTCATGAGCAAAGAATAAATCAAAATGAAAATACTGGTAATTTGGAGCAAGCTTTGCAAAGAAAATTATATGTAGGCGAAAATCTATAGCCACCTATGTAGCCATCTATGTGGCTATACAAGGACGTGGTATACAATCTTTTGAAAGAGGCCAAACAAGCGATGGCTATCAAGCATATAATCGTGGTCGAGGATTTAGAAGCAGAGGTAGAGGCTGATTTCAAGAACAAGGTGATAAATCCTAGTTGAAATGCTATAATTGCAACAAATATTGTCATTTTAGTTACGAGTGCAGATCAACTCCTAAGATGGAGGAAAGAAATAATTTTGTAAAAACTGAAGAGAAAAATATGGAAGATGCTATTTTTCTCACTTACAGAGGAAACGAAGAGTGCAGGAAAAAAATTTGGTATCTCGACATTGGTGTCAGCAACCACATGTGTGGCCGAAAGAGTTGTTCACAGATTTGGATGAGACAATCAAATGAGAAGTTACTTTAGGAGACTTGTCAAAGGGAAAGGTAAACTCATGATTATCTTAAACAATGGAGATATAAAATATATATCAGTTGTTTATTATGTACCAGTCGTAAAAAGTAATATTATCAGTCTAGGTCAGCTTTTAGAAAAAGGGTACGACATACACATGAAGGAGTGCTCTCTCGTTATCAAAAACAGAGATAGAGAATTAATTGCCGAAGTTTAAATGACAAAGAATCGTCTTTTTACACTTAATATCCGAACAAAAATGATGAAATGCATGAAGTCTATCATTAAAGATGATTCATGGTTATGGCATTTAAGATTTGTTCATCTTGGTTTTACCGGTCTAAAGTTGTTATCAAGAACAAAGATGGTGAATGGTCTACCAGAAATTAATGAATCAGATCAGTTATGTGAAGCTTGCATTAAAAAGGAAACAACACAGACAAAGTTTTGAAGTGGAGAGCCAGAATGCCACTAGAGATTGTGCATCAAATGATAGCTGGTCCATTTGATATTCCGTCACTTGGTGAAAACAGGTACTACCTTACTTTTATTGATGAATTTTGTAGTAAGAGTTGGGTGTATATTCTTAAAGAAAAATTGAAAGCCCTTGATAAACTCATGGAATTCAAAGCAATGGCTGAAAAACAAAGTGGACAATATCTAAAGATACTCAGGTCTTACAGAGGAGGTGAATACACCTCGAAGTTATTTGAAGGTTATTGCAAAAAGCATGAAATTATTCATCAGTTGACAACAACTTATACGTCACAACAAAATGGCGTTCCACAAAGAAAGAATCGTACGATTCTCGATATGGCAAGAAGCATGGTGAAAGGAAAGCACTTACCAAGAACATTTTCGGCTGAAGCCGTTCAATATGCAGTTTATTTGCGAAATTGATGTCCAACAAATAGTGTAAAGTTCAAGATACCAAATGAAGCATGGAGTAGTGGCAAGCCGAAAGTTGAACATCTCAGAATTTTTGGGTGCATTGCATATGCCCATATTCCTGACCAAAAGAGAAAGAAGCTAGATGATAAAGGAGAAAAGGGCATCTTTATTGGCTACGAGAAAAGGAGCAAGAAAGTGATTATCTCACGAGATGTTGAGTTTGATGAAGCAGATTACTGGACATGGAGCAAAAAGGAAAAGAAAGTTGAAGGACTATTTTTTAATGATGATGACGATGATGACGACAAATTCAACACATAAGATGAGCAAGGTGATGATCAGACTCCCCCACAAAGTCCTACTCCAACAACTCCTGTATTAACACCTTCATCATCTGGTAGCAGCAACAATAACAGCAATTTAGGGGGAGCACCTATGAAAATGCAAAGTCCAAATGACATCTATGATGCTGCGGAACCCACTCAGACAACATTTGATTATTCACTATTTTGTTTAACGGCAGAGTGTGATCCAGTAACACACGAAGAGGCAACTGAAGATGAGAAGTGGAAGAAAGCCATGAATGAGTAAATTGCTGCAATAAAAAGAAACGATAAATGGGAGCTAACTGATCTTCCGAAATGACACTAGGCAATCAGAGTCATGTGGGCGTAGAAGACAAAGACTAATCAAGAAGGCAAGGTTAGTCGTTAAAGGTTATAAGCAGAAACAAGGAATTGACTATGATGAAATATTTGCTCTAGTTGCAAGAATTGATACTATCAGACTTCTCATAGCACTCACAGCGCAAAATAAATGGAAGATTTATCAGATGGACGTGAAATCAGCATTCCTGAATGGCTACTTAGAAGAAGAAGTCTACATCGAGCAACCACCTAGATATATTAAAAAAGGACAAGAAGACAAAGTCTACCAACTGAAGAAAGCTTTGTATGGATTAAAGTGAGCTCCGAGAGCTTGGAACACAAGAACAAACGAGTATTTACAGAAAAATAATTTCATGAAGAGTCCGTATGAACATGCCTTATACACGAAGAGAAATCAATATGGTGATATCGTGATTGTCTGCTTATATGTGGACGATATGATATTCACGGAAAATAATCCAAGTATGTTTGATAATTTCAAGAAAGCTATGACTAAAGAATTTGAGATGACAAATATCGGTGAAATGTCATACTTTCTTGGGGTTGAAGTAAAACAAATGGAATATGGAATATTTATGTCACAAAAGAGGTATGCGGAGCAAATTTTGAGCAGGTTTCAGAAGGAAGGATTTTAATCCAATAGCCATACCAGCAGAAACAGGTGCGGAGCTGAGAACTGACTCGAATAGAAAGTTGGTAAACCCGACACTATACAAGAGTATAGTCGGAAGTTTGAGGTACTTGACTTTCATGTGACCAGATATAACATATGTAGTTGGATTGATTAGTAGATACGTGGAGAGACCAAAATAAGATCACTTCAATGCAGTAAAAAGAATTTTGAGATATGTTAGAGGTATGATTGACCATGGTCTATTTTATACACACTCTCAAAATTCAAGATTGATTGGTTATTCAGTTAGTAATTATGGAAGAGACTTGGATGATCGAAAAAGCACATTTGGATATGCATTTCATATTGGATCGAAAATATTTTTGTTGTCATCAAAGAAGTAACAAATAGTTGCTCTCTCAACACGTGAGGCCGAGTGTATAGTCGCAGCAGCGTGCACGTGTCAAGAAATATGGCTGAAGAATATTTTGAGAGAGTTAAATCTCATTGAAGAAGGTCCGGCTATGATATACGTCAACAAAAAATCTACTATAGAACTTGCAAAAAATCCAGTATCACATAGTCGAAGCAAGCATATAGACACGAGGTATCATTTTATTCGGGAGCAAGTTAAAAATAAAATCATGGAGCTATTTCATTGCAGAACGGAAGAACAAATAACATATATTTTTTCAAAGCCATTGAAAGCTGACGTATTCCATAAACTCAAAGAGAAGCTTGGCATGCAGATTCGAGTTTGAGGGGGAGTGTTAGAAATTTCAAAACCTTATCTAGTTGAAGTATGATTTTGATTGGATTGAAGAAGTAGCCGGAAGTTTTGACTTGAAGAATTCTTCATGGTGAGTTGTTGTTTTTATGTAGTAACCAAATAAAAGCTTCATTGAGAAGCTTTGGCCGAAGACAAGGATAAGGTGGCAACCGACTTGGAGAAATTGGAAAATCTCCACATGATCCATACGTGGAGCTGGGAAAAGAGAGCTTCATAATGAAGCTTTGTTGCTGACTTAAGATGCTATATATATATATATATATAAATATATACATATATATATATATATATATATATATATAAATGAGTCTTATTTGTTTATTGTGTATTAAAAAAAGGTAGAAGCATTAGAGAAAAAAGAGAGCTACAAGCAGTAGCTTGTGAGAAAATAAAAATAGAGGGAGAGGTGTTGAAACCAGTGTCGAAACCCTATGACATGGAACCCGCAAGCAGCAACTGCCGTTACAAGTTGCACCGCCACCGTCATTTCCATAACCATGTTGTCCTTCCTTCGCTCCAACGGCCACAAGCGATCGCCGTGGAGACCCTACTCTACCACCACCGCATGGTACTCATCATCTACTATCACCACCACGATTTGCCTTGGCCACCGCGACCTTTAATCTGAGAAATTTCACAGCAAGCCAAAATGGCAGTTGCCGATACTTATCCACCACTGTCGAAATCTGCAACCACCAGTGACCATCCACTATAAGCCACTAATGTGGATCCTCAATCGAACTACCCTACCACCCAAGCATTGCCCAGCGTCAGAGGGACATCTTGAGTTCAATCTCAATGGCCGTTCGATTGTTATCAGCAATTAGATTCATGATTATGGTGTAGAATTGATTTTGTGGTATTGACTATGAAACGGGGTTTGGTGGTGGTGTTGTGATTTTGGTGGATGTGTAGTGGTAGTCATTTGGCGACAACGTTGGCGATGGATGGTGGTTTATGTGCATAACTGTGGGTGCATGACATCTGTGTGGTTGTCAGGTGTGTGGATGTGGTTGTTATCGGACAATTATGTGTAATAGGGTTTGGACGTGGGGCACTATGGTGTGGATATATATTGGGTGAGGAGTGCGATTTATGTATATTTGGATATGTGGGTGAGTATGTGTAGGAGTTTGTGGGTGGATAGATATGTGAAATTGTGGTGGTGTAAGTGTGTGTAATTGTTGTGAGATAGGGCGTATAGATGTGTTTTTGTGAGAATGTGTTTGTGTGTTTTGTGTAAACCAAGTGTGTTTTGTCTGGGTAAAAGTTATAAAGGTGCGTGTGAAATGGGTGTACATGTGGGTATGGTGTGTTTGTGTGCATTCTATGTGACATGTATTTGTAGCAGTGTGTATGTATGTGACCTGTGTGTATGCTGGTGCCTGATGAGTTACAAGGGTTAAAAATGGTGGTCATTATGGCGGGAGATCGATTAGTAAGCAGTGAGTTTGATACGACCATTAACTGTAATGACGAACTAGTGATTGGTTCAGCGCAAGTGTGTGTGCTTAGAGGGGGTGTGTGCGCAAGTGGGGGTATGAGCACAAATGGGTGTATGTGTGTGAGGCTGTACACAAATGGATATATGTTTTCTGTGTGTTAAAATGGCTCTGTGTGTGTATATGTGCTTGTGTAGTATGTGTATTTAATGTGTGCAGAAGGTGTGTGTGTATGTGAGTATACTTGGTTGGCTGGAAATGGAGAAAGCGGGTGTACAGGGTGTATGATTTAGGGGTCTCGAGGAAGAAGAAAATTAAAAGTGTTGTTATAAGTCTATTATTTCCGAGAGTCTAGATCTTGATTTTTTTTAAAGATCATTTATGCTATGATTTGGTTAAGTGCAAACCATTAAACCTTTTTTTTTTTGCAAGATCTATGATGTGTAATTTCATTGGATATTTTCTGTGTCCTCGAAAAGCGTGAAATGATTTTATCTAAAAATGGTGTTCTTTATTTATTAAAAGTAGTAATCTGGATTATTTTTCTTTGAAAATTTTACAATGACCCCTTACTAGCAAGATGTTTGAGTTCTAAAGTGTTAAGGCTTTTCAGCATCATTTGTCATGTGTGCTGACTTTGGTCTCCTTGTGCGCCGTTAAAAACCGCAAGGAGTTTTGAAATAAAATAATATTTTTGCAAAGGACCTTTTGGCCTAATTTCAACTTAAAACTTTTATATAACTTTTTTGAAGTATTTTAAAAAAAATTGTGGTGCGATGGTCAACGGGGGGTATTTTGGTACTATTACGTCAGGGGGGTGTTTTTAGTAATTTTTCATACCAGGTGGTGATTTAGTGGTATCGTGCGCAGGTTATCATATGATTGTATATGTGTACATTATGCATGTATTTGTGTATTTTTTACGAAGATTATCGTGTGAGTGCTATGGGTGCAAGTGGGTGCTGTGTTGTTGGTTTGTGTGTGTGTGTGTGTGTGAGAGAGAGAGAGAGAGAGGAGAAGAGACATAGAGAAAGAAATGGGATGAGTATTGGTACCGGTTGTGTAACATCCCGGAATTCTGGAACATTAACACTCGATAGATCACTTACGTTAAGATAATAGTATCCTCAAAACTTAACCAATTAACACCGCAAACAGTCAGATCAGCTAATCGTTAATCAAACCATACTCTCAATCAACTGTCATAATTGAAATACCAAATCTAAGTCTAAGACAATTTTAAATAATACTCTTAACCCACGGAGGCGTTCTAATAGAAAAAACGGTAACTTAAATTCACTTGCTCGCTTGCCTCTAGTCCAGTTTTTAGTAATCTAACGCTGGTTACTACCTGTAGAAAGGAAGTCAAAGGAGAGTGAGCTTTCGAGAGCCCAGTAAGGTCGATCAAAGATTTAAACAACAAAAACGATTCGGACGGTTTTACATTTAAACTAAATAACAACTTTTAAAACGGAGAAACATAACGATTCAAATGATTCAAATAATTTTAAAAGGGTTTTCAAAGAAAACCACCGCATTTCAATATAAACATACGGATGAGTATCAATTCAATCTCTTAAATCAATAATCATTTCAAAACACTTCAAGTGCAATAAAACATAAATAGATAATATTGAACATGAGAAGTACGCTGTAACAAAGTCACCCCGGCAGTGCTCGATACGTTTTACATATGCATATGTATACTGACTAGTCTATTTAGGTACTAGTTTAACCCAACCAACATACCATCCTTATAACACCAACGATACGCACCATCCTTATAGTTCACAGGATTACTAATAGCCGAATGAACCTAGATTGACAATTTATTTGTTAGAACACAATTTATGTCTAATATACTATAAACCTAATATTCACTACCGAAATGATGCTCCTTCTAACTCCGAAATGGCTCAACTGAAAGCGGGACTCGCACACGTACGACCAACCTAACCGAAAATTATGTACGTTCCATAATGTGTAACGATATTCCAAATTTCATAATAAATTACAATAAAACACTTTTATAGCTTAAAACATTATAAAAAGTCAAATTATGAATTTTCTGAAATTGGAATATTTTTTAATTAAAATAATTTCTTTAAATACAATAAAAACCTATAAAATAGCCATAATTGTTTCTAGGTGAAAATAAAGTCCCATAAGTTTTGTAAGAACTTTAAAATATGTATAAAAAGGCACTAAAACTATTTTTAAATTATTCATTATGCTAAAAATAATGCAATACAAAAATGAAAGCAAATAAATTCTAAAAATTTCCAAAATTAAACTGGGACTTATTTATACCATAAAAACATTACACACAAAGTCAGAAAATTATGAAATTTTGCCATGAACTATAATATGGTCTAACGTACTGTACTGTAAAGTTTTATGTGCTAGTGACAACCGTGCGCTAGTCTATGCACGTGTCGAACTTAAGTTACACAGACAAACACATAAGTTACACACATTTCACATGCATCAGAGCATACACAAACACACATCACACTCATTTTCTCACATACACCACTTTGCATACATTCACACACACTTATACACACATGCACAACACACATAGTTACGCATTTTCACGGCACACTCAAAACTCACACAACGCACACACACACACACAACTACCTTCTCGGCATCTTTACCACACACCAAACGAGGACACACATGAACCCCCAAACACACTTAACGCATGCCCAATTACGGCATGCTGCTCTCTCTCTCTCTCTCTCTCGCTCGCATACCCAGTTCCCTCTAAACCACATACACACAGTCTTCTCACACCCACTGCTGAAATGGGTCTTCTCTCTTCCCACACAGCACCACAGTAGCCTGTTGTTATCTTATCTCACACAAATTTCACTCCCTCTCTCATTTCCTGTAATATACCCAAATATTCCCACAAACACATAACCGTAACCCATCAATACCCAGCCATAAACCATAATATATATATGCGTGTGTGTGTATATATATATATATATATATATACACACACACACCATAATCTGTATCAAAACTGTGAATCACGGTAGCCTAATTACATGAGATTTTTTTTTCACGGTTCTCTAATGCCCCCCCTTAACCGAACTCTAAAACAAAATAAGAGAGGAAGCTAGAAGGGGAATTACCAGAAAAACCAAATCCCAATCGCCGAAAAACTCTTCATTCCATTGTAACACCCCAAAACCAAATATATTTTTCATGGGTTAAATTAAAAACAATTAGTGACGAAATTTCTTTTATACTTAGCATCGACGTGTATGAGTTATATTTTTAGCGATGAATTTATTTTCTTACCATCGATATACCTTAGCGACAATTAAAATTTTCTTTTAGTACCGGTGTGTACTTTTTAGCAACTTTTTGCAACAAAATTTTAATTAACACCGATATTTTGTTTAACGATTTTTAGCGGCTATTAGTGAATTGGGGTTAGGTAACAACTCATTAAATTCTTTTAGTACACTAATCTTTTGGACCATTTCGCGATAATAAAATGATTCGGGTAACATTTAAAATAATTAATGAAAGTATAGGGGGGTTTTGGTAGTTTTTCGTTTAGGATTTTATATATATTCATATGTTAGGAGGCAGCCGTCCAAAATAACTTTTCACCCTCAGATTTACAGTAGAGAGAGAGGGGGGCAAATAGTGTTGGAAGGAAAGAGAAGCGGCTTTCGGCGATCGTGTTATTTTTCCCGATGAGTTTTCTAGCTTTTTCTCCTTCGTCTTTTTTGTTGATAATGGATTGAGTTGAGAAGGTCACAACCGTGGTGGCTGTGACTGAGTGCTCGTGAGCAAGAGTGTGTAAGGGCTGAGAGAAGAGTGAAAGTGGGAGGGGTATGTGTGTACCGTGCAAGAATTGGTGAGTGTCGTCTGTGTCGTGCGTGCTTGCGGATATAGGTGTGCTATCTTTCTATGTCATGTCACTATTTGTGCACCAGATTTTAGGAGATGGGGTTTTATAAAGTGGGTATGTTTGCAGTATGACTTTTATGAGTATGGGTGTGTGTGGGGTTTTTTGGTTGATGGGTGATGCCAAGAAAAGGGGGTTCGTGCCTATGTGGAGGTACCACAAGGGATGCAGTCCGAATCAACTTACAAGTAGGCAAAGTGGGAGACAACAAGGATAGAGTAAGGGCTAAGAGCAAGGCTCCCCAGACAGGTCGCGAGGGCTGGCAGCGTTGCGTGGGCAGGGCGACGACGAATAGGGTCAGCGGTTGACAGTCCAAGTCAAGGTCCAAGTCAGGGGTGCAACATCAAGGGTCCGATGTCAAAAGTCCAAATGTGTTTCTCTCACAAGAATTTCAGAGAGAATAGGTTTTTAGAGAGAGAAAGTGAAAATGTCAAATGAGAGAAAAGTCCATTGAATGAGCTCCAAAGTCCACTATTTATAGGGACACGTGTCGTCCCCTGGTACTGACACGTCACCAGGGGGTCCAAAGTACCGATTCTCCGTTGGACTGTCGGTCCCCGAGTTTGTGCTGCCCTGCCCTTTGCAGCATCTCTCCGCCTGTCTGAGGAGACTGACCACACCGCTGTAGCATGATCAAAGTAGCCCATTGCCCCAGCCACCGGTCCAAGCCCTTACTGTATCCCACGAGGTGCGTTAAGAGATGCGCAAAGAACCTGACAACGGTGAGGGTTGCCTTTGTAGCCAATTGCCAGGCAGACTAGGCGCGATGCCCTCTAAGGACATGTTCCCTTCCTGGAGTGACCCGAAGGTCATTGCCCTGGTGGTGTCGACGATCAATGGTAACATGAGCGGACATGATCACAGCTCAGTGCTTAGAGTCACGCAAGTCATCCCAGACGGCGATGGCTTTGTGGTAATGAGTCCATTCTGTTGCGAAGGGTCCTCGTGCTGGAGCCCCCCGTGATTGTGACGGCGATGGATTTATGGTAATGAGCCCATCCCGTGGCGGCAATGACTTTAAGGTAGTGAATCCATCCCGCTGTGAGGGGTCTTCTTGGAGGAGCCCCCCGTGATTGTGACGGCGATGACTTTATGGTTATGAGCCCATCCCTTGGCGGCGATGACTTTAAGGTTGTGAGTTCATTCCGCCGTGAGGGGTCCTCGTGCCGGAGCACTACGAGCGAAGCCCCCCAGAAGCACATAACATGATTGTGGCGCATGGGCGCGGTGACTACTATCGCGAGACAATAACTGGTGCTGGGGCACGTATTATGAGAATGACGCACGAGAGCATCGACAACTGTCGCAGGACGGTACCTGGTGCCGGGGCACGTCATGAAAGTGGCATGACGCATGGGCACGAGGATGAGTGATAAAGAGCATGTATTTGATAGATGTCGTGGAAACGGTGTCCAGATGATAATGCACGACAGAGAGTGACGGTTGTCGCGACAACGATGCACGGGCAACAACGAGCATCATGTGACCACTAGTGGTGAGTGAGCACTATAGAGTACGTTAAGTGAGATGTCAGAGGGATCAGTAGCCTCCCCCCCAAAGACAAGGGTGGCCGACCCCCTTTTGAATAGGTGGCCGACCCATTCTTTAAGGAGGTGGCCGACCCCTTTTTAAAGAGGGTGGCCGACCCCTCCTTAAAGAGGGTGGCCGACCCCTCTTTAAGGAGGTGGCCGACCCCTCTTTAAGGAGGTGGCCGACCCTATTTTCAGGGAGGTGGCTGACCCCTTTCTTAGGGAGGTGGCCGACCCCCTCGGGGGATTTACGCTCTTCCAAACAACGATAGCGACAGACAACTTAATTGCCTGTGAATGTTCGAAAGGCGATGCACTTTGACCGGCTGATGGCATTGAATAATTGACTGGCGAACGGGTGATGAGTCACGCAAAATGGGTCCTTAGCTGGTCCTGGAGTGGGATCCGAATAGGTTGGCAACATAAGCCGCTGCGTGTGGTGTGCGCGGAGGGGCAACCCGAGCGGGTGCCGCATGCATAAACGGTGCAGCTTGCAATTGGCGAGTGGTAACTATGAATTATAAGGAAAAAAAACTTGTGACGATTTTGTTTAGTGGAAACACATCGCGTCAAAAGAAATTGAGCGCAAAAAGGCTTAACCGGTGAAAAATAGAGCTGTTGGATTTTGGCGGGAAAAAATTTTGGTTTGAATTTTGAATGAGTGGTTGAGATTGAAAGATGGCCCACCCCTATAAATAGTGAAGGAGACGAGGAATTTTCCAAAATCCTCATTTGCAATCTTTGAGTAAGAGAAAAGAGAAAAAAAATAAAATGGTGAGAGAGGGAAAGCAAGTGGCTGAGGGGTCGGCAGGGCCAAGGGGTCGATGCTGGTAGGGAGAGGGAAAGAAGGGGGAGGGGGGAAGGGGGGAAGGGGAAGGAGGGAGGAAAGAGGGGAAATGGGAGGAGGGTCGGCTGCGTGGGGAGGGTCAGCCGCTCCTGGGGGTCGGCCAGTACCGGGGAAAGAGGAGGAAGGGAATGGAGGGGGGTCGACCGCTCGTGGGGGGGGGGTTCGCCACCCTAGAGGGGTCGGCCAGTCAAGGTACGTCGGCGGGGGCTGGAGGCTTGAGGGGAAGAGGAAGAGAAGAAGGCAGAAGAGAAAAAAAGGGGTCGGGGGCTATAAAGGGGGTCGACGGGGCCAAGGGCCAGGGCCACGCTTGCCAAGCGATGCCAATTCTAAAAAATTTGAAGCAGAAGATGTGGGCGAAGTCGCGAGGTGCGGTAGCTAGTGCATCGCGGCTACCGCGGGTCATGAGAACAGAACTAGTGCCCACGCCACCGACAAATGAGGCCGTATTTATGGCAGGTGGGGAGACGGAAGTGCTGTTGATGTTTGACGATGCTTCGGTAAGAACACATGATCCGAAACCGGACAAGACGAATACGGTGCTGGGAGTGAAGGGAATAGTACTGGTCGTACCTGACCGAGAGTTGTGGAGGGAGCTGGCTATCCGGGTGGCTGATGGTGCTTTCACGGTGCCATGGAGTGGTTCGTCGATGGGCGAGGAGCCACAGGTGCCATCACCATATGTACGGGCTCCGAGCTGGGAGGAGGCGCCCGTGCCATCGCCGAGATATGTTGTGAGGTTGTTGGTGGAGTGAGAGGATGTACCCTGGTCACATGTGGTTTTCAAGGCCATGGTGCGATGCCGATTGGGTGGGACTTCTGGTGCAAGCATATGGTGGAGACGCCGCTGTGGTAGGCTCTATTGCAGGCGTTGGGATTACTGCCGACAGTAGATATTACCGGGAGGGGACTGGAGTTGTATAGAGATACGCCCGAGATGACTCTACTGCTGTCGAGGTGGAGCACGTAGTCACACACCTTTGTGATCGAGTTTGGAGAGATTGGGCCGACACTGCTGGATGTGCTGATGCTGACAGGGCTACCGATGAATGGAGAGTTGGATGCGCGTGTGACATGACTTAGTGGGAGGAAC
This sequence comes from Escallonia rubra, assembly GCA_033065855.1. Taxonomy (NCBI): domain Eukaryota; kingdom Viridiplantae; phylum Streptophyta; class Magnoliopsida; order Escalloniales; family Escalloniaceae; genus Escallonia; species Escallonia rubra. Next base: position 39,608 of record JAVXUO010000786.1, read on the forward strand.
GGCTGTTGCAGACGCAGCTACTGGATATTTTTTCAGAGACGAGGTAGCACCGGAAGGGGACATACGGTGGGTGGCTCTGCTTGTTCTATGGGACGACGCAGGCGAGGTCAAGGCAGAGATTGGGCAATGCTGCCCATTTCGTGATGAGGCCGTATCACAAAGACGAGCGGTATGAGATGGTGGCCTTCCTGACGATGTTCTTGTCGAGGTGAGCATTCTACTGTCAATTGATTGTATACTTGCATATGTGATGTTATTTGATGCCATGTATAATGAGTTACTGTTTGTTTGCAAATTTGTGTTTGAGGGGACGCCGAAAGATGGTATTTCCCCAAGGGTGATTCCCCTGGTGATTCGGATGGTGCAGGGGAAGCGTGTTAGGCTGGCTCCCGTGTATCTTGGCACCCGCTATTCATGGCTGGATCAGTTTGTGAATGATGTGAAGCGGTAGCACGGGCGGTATCAGGTGGCGACGTACGTAGACTGGATGTTCCTGCAGAGATATTTATACGAGTGCTTTCCAGATTATCGCCCGGTAGGATACCCGCTCGAGCATCCAGTACCGAGGACGAGGACGGTGACACAGGGAGGCAGGTCGCGGGAGGTGGCACTGTGGTGCAGCGGGTTACGGGCATTTGCATGGTCGGGCATCAAGAGGCCGGATTGTCGTGGCTGATAGATTCATTGGAGGCATGCTTGGCGCGGCCATACAGAGATATGCATGCATCGTATGGAGTACCCCCTGGTTACATGGACAGGAGATGATGATAGACTTGACCAAGAGGGGGGACTTGGCACCGACAGACGTTGTACTGTTGGTGGCCTATTTTTTGGGTTGGCTTCCGGTGATGACTGATGTTGGCGGCAAGCCTACTAAGAACCTGTATTATGTGGCCAGGTATTGCCCGGACCGGCTGTCACTGGCGTTTGGTTATGACTTGGAGCCGCCGTGTGGGTATCGCGGCCCGTGGAGTGTGATGACCGCGTTTGGTTACACGCGGTATGACAGAGTTCGTGAGTGGCCAGCATCGGTGACGGAGTGGAGGCGGCTGGAAACAGCAGTAGTGGGGGTAGTGATGGTGGTGTATGTACAGTGGTAGGAGTGGCTGCGGGCTAGCTGGGTAGAGTGGTTGGTACAGCCGTCGGGTACACGTCGGCTGGTTGATGTGTTTGCATGTGACCAAGCATTGAGCTTGATATCAGTGACAACTGTGAGACAGGCTGACATGCTGGTGTTAGTGTCAGGGAGTGCTGCTGTGAGCTCGGAGGGGGATGCAGACGAGGAAGGCGAGAGGTCTGAGAACAATGCCCCGGGGGAGGACTGTGGAGATGAGCCGTTGGTGTAGGTGCCGAGGGTGCCAGGTGCCGCTGTCGGCACTTCAAGTTGGGATGATGGAGAGTACTCGTCAGGCTGGTGCATGCACATCGGGCTCATGCCTAGCAGGGTCGAAGAGGCCGCAGGATGCATTAGAAGAGCCAGTGGTTAAGGTAAGCTTTGTTGTTGATATTTTTTTGTTCAGTTTGTTTATTGGTAGCATAATAATAAATGTTTATGTACTGATGGTGCCTTTGATGGGAGTATGAGGAGCAGGCGGTTGAGGGGGGCATCAATGCAGGTGCAGTTGTCAAGGCAAATGAGGCGAGGGCAGCCGAGGCTGATGAGCCAGCAGATAGGGATGAGCTGGTGTGAGTCCACTACCAGGCACTGAGGAGAGAGTGGATGATGTGTACGATGGGTCAGTCGATGAGTCACTGATGTTTGATGCCAGTGGTTACTGGTGGACGGGCATAAAGACGGAGGCCACGGTGGGTGAGCCGGATGACCCGATAGAGTTGGAGCCTACGGTTGCAGCCCTGGCGCGCAAGGTGGAGATGTCGATTTAGCCTATTGCGGAGCGTCAGCAGGACGCATTATCGGGGTCGGCTGTCGAGGTGGGTACGACACTGATGGCGTTACACTCGATGACTGTTGGTGCACAGGTAGTAGGAGGAGTGCCGGAGAGACCTGTGTTGGGGGGGAGTGGGACAGCAGTAGGAGAGGCCAGTAGGGGATCCTCGAGTGGGCAGACCGATGTCGTATCGTGGGAGAGTCTCCAGTTGCCTATCGAGACGGTGCACCGGCAGGAGCTGGTGAATGCAGCGTTCCCGTAGACATTTGAGGGAGTCACTGTGGGGAACCTAGTACTGTAAAGGTGGGTGTATACAGGGTTCGTGGAGTGGTTGCTGCCTTTTGCTAGTGTCCCCACGATGGGCTGGACGATAAAGTTCATTGAGCGGTCACTGATAGAGTTCGAGCCGTTTACATCCCTGGGCTTGTAGTTGGATTGGCTGGCAGACTTTTTGAGGTCAAGGAGCGAGGGTGGGGATGTGAGGGAGAGCATGGCCTTGGTGCGGATGGAGGAGGTGTTGCTTGGGAGGCGGCGTACAGGGTTGGAGGTGGAGCGGTCAGAGATTACTGGGGAGCTGGCCGTGATTGACAGGGAGGTAGTGGATATAGAAAGGTAGCTGATCGACCTACAGAGACAGCTGGGGGACATACAGAAGTGGCGGGCTGACATGGAGATTTGAGAGGCTAAGCGACTAAGGCGGAAGCCGAGTTTGAGGCTGGATGGTCTGCACTGCAGGTTCAGCGCCAGACCTTGCAGGCTTTTAGCTCGCATCCGGTTGAAGCATTGTTGTCTAGCTTCCTTTAGGGTATATGATAGGTTTATGTATGAACAGTGCCCGATAGTGGCCGACAAACTCCATATGTATATTTTTATATATTGATGTTATGCGTATGGCTGCGTGTTGTCTTGGTGACTCTTGTTGTTGATGCATGGTGTGCTTGTTGTCTGTTGTGATTGTTGAATGTCTTATGTCTGATGGTTGCCTACCGGTGTTCCCCCCTTCCCACCAAGGGAAAATAACTTGGTGACCAGAAATTAACAATAAGTGTATGCTAAGCACAAACGTATGTAACGGAAAGACTGTGTTGATAGTACTTGGATCAAAATGTCATTACATAAAGAAGAACTTGTAATAAGCAACAAAAGTTACAATTCAAAAACATGTGTGCATATACAAAAAATGTTGTGTAAATGTTCTAAATTGTGGGCTGGAAGGCGGGGGGAGGGGAACAATCTGCAGCTGGTCATGCATAATACTTCTTCAGGTAGCGACCGCTGACAGGGGTTGTGATCTGTCCATCATCTAGATTGAGCAGGAGGTAGGAGCCGTTGCTTCTTGCTTTATGCACTTCAAATGGTCCTTCCCAGTTGGGTGTGAACTTAGGGGCTGACAGGTTGGCATGTACATGCTTGGCGGCTTGGAGGACAAGGTCACCTTCTACGAAGGAGCGAGGCTTGACTGTCTTCCCGTAGGCTTTGACAAGTTGTTCGTGATATTTCTTCATTAGGCGCATGGCGTTGGCTCTCTTTCATCAAGGCTCTCAAGGGCCACCATTCTTGTTTTTTCCTCCCTAAGACCACTGCTGAGGGATAGTCGAGCCGAGGCGACTGCAATCTCGGCTGGTACCACACACTCGTCCTCGTAGACAAGGGAGAAGGATGTGGCCTTCGTGGCTGTGTGCCTAGAAGTTCTGTAAGCCCAAAAGGGAAGGCTTAGCTTTTCGAACTAGGAGCCGCTTGCATCATGAACCATTCGTGACAATACACGTAATAGAGTTTTTTTAGGCTTTAGCTTGACCATTGCCTTACGGATAGTAAGGGGTTGATGTGGTGTGATTGATGTCGTCCGCTTCCATGAGAGTCCGAACATCCCGGTTGATGAATGGTGTGCCGTTGTCGGAGATGATGCATCGGGGGATGCCGAAGCGACAGATGATGTGATCACGCAAGAAGTTGGCAATGGCGCCCCCCGTGGCTCTTCGCAGAGGTATGGCTTCAACTCATTTTTGTGAAACGCTCCGTCGCGACCATGATCCATATGTGACCTTTCGACGGCAGGTGTATGGGACCGATGAGGTCGAGACCCCAAGAGTGAAATGGCCAGGGGGCCACGATCATACGACGGTCAGATGTCGGCGTGTGCATTCTGTCAGTGTGTCTCTAGCAGGGTTGGCAATGCTGGACATGAGAGATGGAATCAGATTCCATGGTCGGCCAATAGTACCCCAACCTTAACAGTTCTGCGTACAACTTTTATGATCCTTGATACTCCCCACAGGTACTGTTGTGCACTTCATTAATCACTTCCATGGCTTGGGTACCTTGTAAGCATCGCAGGGTGCGCCCCCAAAACCCTTTGCAAAATAACTCTCCTTCTGTCACATTTGATGGATCGTACCGAGATACAGTCAGGTGGTAGGAGCCCATGACGCTAGTCACCCTCGACGTTGATGACAAGAGCTTCTGTGCTATCTGGCGCATATAGGCATTCTGAACAATCCTGATGTACATCTGAAGCATCTTTGGCAATAGATGGCTAAAAGAGGCCCATAAGCTGGAGGCGACGGTATAGAGGGGGACTGTCGAGGCCACAACATTTTTGATGGCCAAACTATAGTTTGTGCTTTGCTTTTTTTCGGGCCAAACACCTGGCCATAGTGCCTCTGGGACATCGTCTGTACAAGAAGTCTCCCAAAATCAAGAAATCTGTGAGGGTAGAGGCAGAAGTAAGAGATGGCGCCTTAAGTTTGTTGGCTGCCTCCAATCATCGGCAGTAGTGGCCTTTAGGACTAAATTCAATGCTGTGTACGGTGTGGTCCTTCTGATAATGGTTAGCGTGCACTGTTCATCGTCAACTTCTATATTTGATACGATCGTGGCCAAGCTGTCCGCATGTCAATTGTGGCACCTGTTGTGATGTTCATATTGGACATGGCCAAGTCTTCCCTCCAAGTGTTGTACCAGGGCGCGATAAGGTGCAAAAGGCTCCTTCACCGCGAACTCTCCGTTAGCCTGCTTCATGATCAAGTTTGAGTCCCCCTTTATGCATCATGATTTAGCCCCCATATTGGTAGCCAGCATGAGGCCAGTGACAAGGGCCTCATACTCAGCTTCATTGTTGGTTACTGGGAATGCAAGTTTCAAGGACAGGGATATGGTAACACCCTGTGGATTGTGAAGGACTATACCGGTACCCCCTTGCCAGAGGGGAGCTCCATTAGGACCTTTGCTAGTGGCAGAGCCATCAAACTCAAGCGTCCATAATTCATCTATGTCGAAGATTAGGGCCGTCTCCTCCCCAGGCAATCAGGCAATTGATCTGAGTTCGATTCATACTGTTGGCGTAAGAAGAAGGCCAGGAGGTCTGCAAGTGTTTGGCTCCGTAGAGCTGTAGGATTCTTGATGGATAAGCCGACTCGGCCAATAGCAACAACCAATGGGTAAGTTGTCCAGACAGGGCAGGGCGTGTGAGCATGTATCGTAGTGGATCAGCCTTGGTGACAAGTGTGATTTGGTGTGACAAGAAGTAGTGTCTGAATTTCTGCGAGGCGTAGTCCAAGGCGAATCAGTGCTTTTTGAGCTCAAAATAATTGGCTTCGGGTCCCCTGATTGACCGACTGAGATGATAAACTGGGCGCTCCACTCCGTCCACTTCTTGGGCAAGCAATGCCCTTATGGATCTGGGCGTGGAGGTTAAATAAAGCAAGAGTGGAATACCTGGTTGTGGCACGACCATCGTCTACGGTGACATGAAGACCGCCTTGATCTGTTTGAATGCTTGCTATTGGGGTACACCCTAACTCCACGGTGCGCTCTTACGCGTCAAATGCTGGAAGGGTGGGATAAGTTCGGCCAAGGCAGAGATGAATCGGCGGAGATAAGAAACCTTGCCGAGGAAGCTCTTCAACTGTTGGTGCTCTTGGGAGGGGGCATCTCTTGGATGGAGGCAGCTTTGGAAGGGTCAAAGTCGATGCCCTGTCGACTGACCAAGAAGCCGAGGAATTTGCCTGAGGAAACTCTAAAGGCATATTTCAGTGGGTTCATCCGCATGTTATACTGGCAAACAACGATCAAAGACTGCTCGGAGGTCAGCGAGGTGCTCGCTTTCCTTCTTAGACTTGATGATGAGATCGTCAACGTAGTCTTTCACCGTACGGTGTATCATATCATGGAAGATGGCTGACATGGCCCGCTGATAGACAGCACCCATATTCTTGAGACCGAAGGGCATGACTTTCCAACAAAAGTGACCCATTGGAGTCCGAAAGGCTATCTTGGCACAGTCGTTCGGATTCATTCGAATTTGGTTGTAGCCGCCGGCAAAACCATCCATGAAATACAAGGTTTCGTGTCCGGCGGCAGCCTCTGTAAGCATGTCGATATTGGGTAGTTGAAACTCATCTCTTAGGGCATGCTTTGTTCAAGTCGCGAAAGTCAATACAAACACGGACTTGGCCGCTCTTCTTTTGGACAGGGACAACATTAGCCAGCCATATGGGGTGAGTAATTGGCTGAATAAAGCCAGCTTGAAGAAGTCACTCTATATCTTGTTTAATCTTTAATTCGAACTCGGGGCAGAAAGATCATGGGTATTGGCGGACAAAGCTGGATCCGGTAGCAATGTTGAGATGGTGCGTCACCAAGGCAGGGTCTAATCTAGGCATCTCATTGTAACTCCATGCCAATACATCACGATATTCGCGAAAGAGGGTAACCAATTCCTCTCTTTAGCCTGGGGCTAGTTTTGTGCCAATGTATGTCAGTCGAGGTTCCTCGCCCGGGTTAGCCAGGTTGATTTCTTCAAGATCTTCGGCCTGCGGTCGAGGGTCATCTTCGTAGCAGGGCATCGCCCGGGGTAAGCTTGGGGTCTTGCGGGTAATGCTTGGCCGCACAGTACCATTTTGTCTCCGTGGGTGGGTTAGGATTAAGGGGGTCAGATGACGGACCACCTGGAGGCCCCGTACACCGTCATAACTAGTAGATAACTTTTCTATCTTTGACGATGCATTGGAAGGTGGGTTCAAACTTGTGCTTCTTGGACTTGGGGGACGAAGGCGGGGAATTGGTCGTGTTAGTGGGCGGTGGTGCTGAAGTTGATCCTTTGTTTTTGTTACATTTCTTGGACTTGGACTTGGGAGGCTTGTTTCCACACAGCTCATCCCAACTTGGTAATTTGGTGGAATGGATGTGAGTAGCATTCTCATTATCTGCGGCAAGCTCAGTGAAGAAGGAGGCCTCGACGAAGTAAGACTTAGCACGTTCGAAGGGGGCTTTGGTTGCGAGGATTGTCATTGCTACCTCATGTCCCGTAGGATCGGCCACCAGTTTCACACACTGGTGGTACGTTGAGGGAACGACCTTGTTGACATGAATCCAAGGTCAGCCAAGTAGGAGGTGGAAGGAAAACTCGCTGTCTATCACGTGAAAAGTGGCGTCACAACTGACAGTTCTGACCATGAGGTCGACAGTGATATGGCCGAGGTAGGACTGGGGGCCCTACCCAAAGCCAGTAATCTTGATGGGGTCATGGATGATCTTTCTTGGGGGGATGCCGGCCCGTTGCAAGGTGATGAGAGGCATGATGTTGATTAAGGCGTCACAGTTTACTAAGGCACGGTAGAAGCCCGTGCCATTAACGGTGCATTCAAGGTACAACGATCGGTTGTGGTGTTCGATTGGTGGTGAGTCCTCATCCGAGAAAATGAATCCGGTAGAAGGGATATGTCTGAGCTCGGCTTGGGCGGCAAAACATTTTTGGGACCGAGGCCTGTGGTGACCTCGATCAGACAGTTTGAGAGATAAGTCTGTGCTGCGGGTGAAAACCATATTTCATCAAAAGCTTTTAATATTCGTTATTTGGCAAGCTGAGGACACTGGCTAAGGAGCAGAAGGTACACAAGGTATGACCATAGGAAAGACCTACGTAGGAGTTTTGGGGACGAGAGACTCGATGTGGTCAGTAGCGGCCATGAGCACCTGATGCTCCCAATTGTTCTTACCGTGGTGTGGGTAAGGGTCCTTCTGTAGCTATAGGTCGCCTAACGCGACCTTCCCTCAAAGATAGCTCACAGCGCATTGTAGTTTTTGATAGGATGGCCAAGGGCTTGATGGAAAGGACAATAGTTGGGTCTGGTTCTTTCTTCGTCTGTGATGGGGATCCGCATGGGTGGCAATTGAAAGTTGTTGTCATTGGCCACCTATTCCGCCAAGAGTTCTTTCATCGTATTCAAATCACATGGATAGGCGGGGGTAGTCTTCTGTTGTCTTCGCTTATCGGAGCGTGGGTCCCTATCCTGGAACTGACGTTTGAAGTCACTGTAATTGTTATTGCTGTCGTTGTTGCACTGAGTGCTGGATGTGTCTGCTGAGGCCAGCAGTGCATTCTGTGGGCGAGGCTTCCATGGTTTGACAGGGCCGACTGTCTCGTAAGTACGTCGGGCCGTTTCCTTGAGGGGTCCCCAGGACCTCAACTACAGGTTCTCGATGTTCACCCGAAAGATGTCATTCATGTTTTTGATGCATATGGGAACCAATGTCTCATCTTTACTGAAATCTGTACACTCGAGACATTTAAGGTGAAAACTATGCACATATTTGGTTAAGTCTTCATCGGGATTCTGGCGTATGCCGGTGATGTCCACTTTGGTGACGCGTTCAGCTTCGTAGTGGAATTTGTCCAAGAATAGTTGGACCATTTTATTCCAAGAATGGGCCGTCCCCATAGGGATCTGATGATACCAAGTGTATGCCAAGCCTGTGAGGGACTTGTGAAACTCCCTCAGCTTTAAACTATCGCCCGGGCCATATTGCTCCAATGAGTCGGCGAATCTTGTTAAGTGCTCACGGGCGTTGCCCTCACGTCCGTTAAAGAGCACAAAAGTGGGTTGCTTGTATTTGAGTGGGTATGGTATGATGGCTATCTCGTTGGCATACGGCGCGTGGCCTGTCAGTCGTGCTGATGAGTCGGGTGCAGAATGTTGTGACAGCCGGTGGAGGAGTGCGTCGAAGTCGGCTTTGGAGACATAATGGGGGGATGGTTCTTCCTGGCCAACTAATGGATGATGGCTAGCTGGGGCTCCGCGAGCCCCCTAACGGGGCAACTTGATGAGCAGGAACAACAGAAGGATAATATATGACAAGTGCTGATAATGGCAAGTGTATGGGGGCATGGGTGGGTGGGCGAGACATATCCACCATTTGGCCGGTTATTTGATGTTGCTTCGTTGGGTGGGGTTAGGCTCCATCTCAATGGATTTGTGAGTTTCAAAAGAGCTTCTGGTTGGTACATGTCGAGGTGCAATAGCAGGGAAGACTTGTTGCAACACTGGTCCAAGGTCCGGTTGCGGTCTGTGTGATGGCATCACGGGATACGGTGTGTCAGCTATAGGCAAGGAAGATGTCGCGAGTCATACCGCCAGGGGTCTGGACGTTCGAGGTGGCAATGATCGCGACACTGGGGCCTGGGCGATGTCAGGGGATGACCCAGGTCCTGCAGGCTGGATCGGTGGAAGGATTTATTGTGAGGCCATTGCCTGTATGGATTTTTGCATTTTCATTATGGCGGTCATAAGAGCGGCTTGTGAGTCTTGTATGTTGGTTATAGTGGGAGTGAATTGCTGGATGGCCGCATTGACTGCAACTTGCGGTAGTTAGTGGCTGGTCTTGGAGACGCATGGCACTAGTCCCCTCTTGTTCACCCGAGTGGTCTTCTTCTTGCACGGTATGGATAAGGCCCTTGCTGGTAGCCCTAGTAACTCTTCGTTGTATAGGCATGGTGCCTAAGTGCGGAAGGTATGCAAACTGCAATACGATGCTCACCTCCCCAGTAGAGTCGCCAAAATGATGCCATGAAAATGGGGTTCGTGTCTATGTGGAAGTGCCACAGAGGATGCAGTCCGAATCAGCTTCCAAGTAGACAAAATGGGAGACAATAAGGATGGAGTAAGTGCTGAGAGCAAGGCTCCCCAGACAGGTCGCGAGGGCTGCGCGGGTAGGGCGACGACGAACAGGGCCGACGGTCGACAGTCCAAGTCAAGGTCCAAGTCAGGGGTACAGCGTCAAGGGTCCGATGTCAAAAGTTGAAATGTGTTTCTCTCACTAGAATTCCAGAGAGAATAGGTTTTTAGAGAGAGAAAGTGAAAATGTCAAATGAGAGAGAAATCACTTGAATGAGCTCCAAAGTCCACTATTTATAGGGAAAAGTCTGCATGTGTCATCAGCTGACACGTGTCGTCCCCTAGTAGTGACACGTCACCAGGGGGTCCAAAGTATCGATTCTCCACTGGACTTTCAGTCCTCGAGTTCGTGTTGCCCTGCCTTTGCAGTATCTCTCTGCCTGTCTAAGGAAATTGACCACACCACGGTAGCATAATCAGAGTAGCATGTTGCCCCAGCTACCGGTCCAAGCCTTTAC